>JARBWK010000005.1:6132708-6151164 GCA_030556195.1 Anolis apletophallus
TTCATGTTTCCCGGTTTCTTGGATTTTATTAGAGAAGTTTTGCCTTCGTTTTCATGGACTTTGCTGGACTTTTACCCTGGACTACTTTGTTCCTGCTTATCTTCTTACCTAATTGGATTTACCTATTTCTTTAAAGTGATTTTTACTTTGCTGCTTTTGAATTATCTTCAATCAAAGGATTGATTTCCTATTCAACCGTGTTGTGTTTAAAGTCAGAGGGCTTTTCCTGTTCTGGAGTGCAACAATGGGGACATCTTAAGGTTTCCATAAATCCAAAACAACTCAAAGGAGTACAACAGCAACATCATTTCCAAGCTCGGTCCTCCTGCCTCCCAGTTTTCCCTCGTATGCACCAGGTGGGGCGTGGAAGGATTGGTAGAGAGCGCTCTTAGGATGGACTGTTTTCCACCCTAAATAATCAAGTTGGCTTTCTTACCTTTACCCATTTCATCAGGAGATAAAGCAGCCCTAATCGCAAAAAACGTCCCTTCAGCAGGGCTCAATAGACCACAGAAGGCTAGAACTCCCAGAATCTTCCACATCTTGCTGTTCTCAGACCTAAATGGGAAAAAATATATAGTTTGGGGCAATCTGATTGCAGTGATTTCAAGCACTGCAGAACCCCTGCAGGGGTTTTCCAATAGGTGGAAATTAGGCATGGGTAGGTTCGATCGGAATCCTTGTAAATCAGAATGAAATTGGAATTAATCCACTTTTGAGGCAATTTGGGAACCCGGACGTAAATTTGCCATTTTGAAGCCACTGCCGCCATATTTCTTCCGATTCAGGAAGTGGATCAGAAAGGAATCAGCCTCAGATTCCCGCTCCTCCTGAGGTGGTTTCCCCTCATTGGCTGGAGGCAAGCAGCTTTGCCAATGAGGGAAACCACCTCCCTAGAAATTTTGGCACAGCCATTGCCCACAAAAGAGTTGTGCGTGCCTCCTTGGGCTCATTGGAGCTGGGGAAACTGAAGGGGGACTAGGGCAGCTGCTTGGGAATCAACACTATAAAGCTTTGGAAAGGTGCCACAGGACTGGGTTGGGAACAATTTCTCAATGCTGTTAATTCCCTTCCTGAAGCACAATACAACTTTTGGGTTTATTTCCCTCTCCTGGGTTTGACTTCTGTGGTTTGGGGAAACTGCAAATCAACTAATCCAATTCCCTTTTTTGAATCAACAAAACAAGCTTTAAAGGACCCTTTTCTGGTTGGGGTTTACAAGTTGTCCTTTGCAAAACCAGAAATCAATTAATCCAATCTAATCAACACAAAAACACTTTGGAAATTGCCTTCCTCTCCTGGACTTTGACTTCTGTGCTTTTGGAAAACCATAATTCAACTAATCCATTCCTTTTCTTGAAATCAACATTATAAAGTTTGGAGGACCCTTTGTCTGCCTGGGGTTACAAGTTGTACTTTAGGAAACTAGAAATCGAGTAATCCATTCTAATCAACACAATAAAACTTTGGAAAGCTCCTTCCCTCTCCTTGGGCTTACACGTGGTACTTTTGGGAAACTGCAAATCAACTAATCCAATCCTTTTTTTGGGAATCAACACTATAAAGCTTTGGAAGGACCCTTTCCTCTGGTTGGGGTTACAAGTTGTACTTTGCAAAACTAGAAATCAATTAATCCAATCTAATCAACACAATAACACTTTGGAAGGCACCTTCCCTCTCCTTGGACTTATACGTGGTACTTTTGGGAAACTACAAATCAACTAATCCATTCCTTTTCTTGGAAATCAACATTATAACGCTTTGGAAGGACCCTTTCCTCTGCTTGGGGTTACAAGTTGTACTTTGCAAAACTAGAAATCAATTAATCCAATCTAATCAACACAATAACACTTTGGAAGGCGCCTTCCCTCTCTTTTGGCTTACATGTGGTACTTTTGGGAAACTACAAATCAGCCAATCCTTTTCTTGGGAATTAACACTATAAAGCTTTGGAAGGACCCTTTCCTCTGCTTGGGGTTACAAGTTGTACTTTGCAAAACTAGAAAACAGACAGATTTATTTCTGCTTACCGGAATCTCCCAGAGAAGGTTAAGTGGCCCAGAAGAGTTCCACAACTGTTCCTCAGACCCAACGTTTCTCTTCTCCTTTTCCTGCCTTCTGATAATGGCCTCAATGTGACCATAATTTTTATAATCCAAAACCCATCCAAGAATGAGGAAAATCATGCAATCTTTTGAGCTACACAGGGAGGCAAACTTGAAAATCCAGCAAAAATAATCAGATAAATGCAAAGCTCAAATTCCTTCTTGACGTTGAAATTCTTATGGGTCGAGAAGGGATTCAAGTTTGCATTTATTTGATTATTTTTGCTGGATTTTCAAGTTGCTGTGAGGTCAAGTTGGATGAACTTGTAGCTAAATACACCTAGTGGGCAGGAACATGTTTGCAAAACAAAAAAGCTACACATTTGGTTTTGGATTTGATTAATTGTGAATATGATTGAAAAGTTATCTCTAGGAATCTCTACGTCCTGCACTCAAAGTAGACACTGGAAGACCTGGGAATTTTGACTTCTCTGGTTGAAGCCGACCATGGGCTCATATTGGAGGATCTAAAGTTTCCTGCCTGATGGGACATCCAGCCCTCTAGATGTCAGAGTGATGGGACATCCGGTCAGCCAGATGGCAAACTCGTGAGATTTGCAGCTAGCCAAATTGGGATCTGATGAGACTTGCAACCCAATCAGGTTTTCTGCTAATACCAGTCCCATTCCATCCATTGTAAAATTTTAGAAAAGGTCCCATTATATTGATATGATTTATCTAACTGAACAAATCATAAAGCTGTAAACCAAACCATTTTGTGATGTATTTCATTAGAAACGGGAATGCATGGAATAGAATTGTGCCATGGATAAATATGCCCATCGTCCCATGACGAACGGATAGGAGGCGGGGCATGGGCAGGACCTACCCACCAAAGGCCTGCTTAAACAGGTGGGTTTTACAGGCCCGCCTGAACGGGAGCAGGTCCTTCATGGCTCGAGTTCCGGCCGGGAGGGCGTTCCACAGCGTAGGCGCTATGACAGAGAACGCCCTCCGGCGGGTAGATGTCAATCTTGCAAGTTTGGCCGAGGGTATCTCCAAGAGATTGGAGTCCTCGGACCGTAGTGATCTCAAAGGGCAGTATGGGGTGAGACGGTCCCTCAGATACGCTGGCCCCAGACCGTGCAAGGCCTTAAAGGTGAGAACCAACACCTGCAAAACGGGTGTTATGTGGCTACCTGTTGGCGTGCCAGACAGGAGCCGGGCGGCAGTGTTCTGCACTAGCTTGAGCTTCCGGGTCACCGACAGAGGAAGGCCAACGTAGAGCGCGTTGCAGTAGTCTAGCCTCGAGATGACCGTGGCTTGGATCACCGTGGCCAGGTCGTTCCGGAAGAGGTAGGGGGCCAGCCTCCTTGCCTGTCGCAGATGAAAAAATGCACTCTTGCTGACCGCAGAGACCTGGGCCTCCATGGTCAGCTGGGAGTCCAAGTGGACCCCCAGCTCTTAACGGAAGACGATGGACATAACGCCGCACCGTCCAGGCTCGGAAGCTGGACATCCACATCACCCGGGCGGCCCAGCCACAAGATCTCCGTCTTCGCCGGATTCACCCTCAACCTACTGGCTCGCAGCCATCCAGTAACGGCTTCGAGACAGTGTTGGAAATTATCGGGGACGGATCCCGGCCTGCCCTCCATCCTCAGAATGAGCTGGGTGTCATCAGCGTACTGGTGACACTCCAGCCCATAACTCCGCACCAGCTGTGCAAGCGGCTGCATGTAGATGTTAAATAACAGAGGGGAGAGAATGGCCCCTCTGCGGGACTCCACAAACTAATGGGGAGCCCTCGGAGACCACCTCGCCCCTCCTCACACGCTGAGACCGCTGGTGGAGGAAGGAGGTCAGCCATTTCAGGACTGTCCCCCTCACTCCAGTCATGGCCAGGCGGTGGGTCAAAAGATTGTGGTCGACCGTGTCAAACGCTGCCGTGAGGTCCAATAACACGAGCAGTGCAGACCCGCCTTGGTCGAGCTGGCGGCGGAGTTGGTCTGTGATGGAGACCAGGACCGTCTCTGTCCCATGCCCCGAACGGAAGCCGGACTGGAAGGGGTCTAGCCATACTGCATCATCTAAGAAGGACTGCAACTGCTCCATTACTGCCCTCTCAGCTACCTTCCCCAGGTACGAAAGATTCGACACTGGCCGGTAGTTGGAGGGAACCGCAGGGTCTAATGACGGTTTCTTCAGTAATGGAGCTACCACCGCCTCTTTTAAGCACTCTGGAAAGACTCCTTGCTCAAGGGAGCTGTTTACGATGTTCTATCTTATCAACAGCATCTGCGTCCAGTGGCCGAAACCGGTCGAGGGTGGGCCCGGCGGAGGGCCACAGGGTCTCGAGTTCCTTTACAGTGTCAATCGTGGCCGGAAGATCCTGGCGGAGGCTCAGAATCTTGTCTGTGAAAAAGCTCTGGAAGGCACCGACAGTGAGGGCCTGATCATTATTTTTTGGGACAGTAGGGACCATCGTCAAGGACCAAATTACTTTAAAGAGTTGTGCCGGGCGTGAGCTAGCAGACGGTATCGAGGCGGAGCAGAACACATTTTTGGCCGCCTTGACAGCACACTCATAAGCATCTTTAAATAGCTTATAAGCTGATGCTGCGGCTCCGTCATATGATGATGTGGATTGAATGAAATTGTATGAAAGGGGAGTTATAGAGGCTAGAGATGCCACACTAAAAATGAAACCTGGAAAGCTACAAAAAGGAGGTGAACTTGTTGTTTATTCGTTCAGTTGCTTCCAATTCGTCGTGACCTCATAGACCAGGCCATGCCAGAGCTCCCTGTCGGCCGTCACCACCCGCAGCTCCTTTAGTGTCGAGCCAGTCACTTCAAGGATGCCATCCATTCATCTTGCCCTTTTCCTTCCATTTTCCCCAGCATCATTAACTTCTTTAAGCTTTCCTGTCTTCTCATGATGTGGCCAAAGGACTTCAGCTTCGCCTCTAATCTCCTTCCCTCCAATGAGCAGTCGGGGTTTATTTCCTGAAGTATGCACTGATTGGATCTTGTCGTGGTCCAAGGCACCCTCAGAATTTTCCATCAGCACCACAGTTCAAAAGCGTCTCTCTTCCTTCACTCAGCCTTCCTTATGGTCCAGCTCTCGCATCCATAGGTTACTACAGGGAATACCATTGCTTTGACTATGCAAATCTTCGTTTATTTATTTATTTATTTAAAGCGTTTCTACCCTGCCCTTCTCAACCCCCGAGGTGGCACTCAGAGTGGCTAACAAAGGCAAACCAATGCCACAATCAATACAATGTAAAACCGTAAATACAAAATTAAACAATAACAGTAAGATTAAAACAATAATCAACAGCCAACTGAATTTGAACAATACTCCAGCCACAATTCCGAATTGATAAGAACGAAGCCATATCTTCAGATCTGTTGCCATTACTAATCCATTCCAGTCAGGTGTTGTTTAAGCTATTGTGCAAAGGCCTGGTCCCAAAGGCAAGACTTCAGCTTCCTTCTGAATGCCAGAAGGGATGGGGCTGAGCGTGTTTAGCTTGGGATCGCGTTCCACAGGCGGGGGCCACAGCTGAGAATGCCCCGTCCCCTGTCCCCACCAGCCGCATTTGAGATGCTGGTGGGAGCAAGAGCTGGGCCTCCCCAAATGATCTTAAATTGCAGGGTGGGACGTAGGGGCAGATGCGCTTGGACAGGTAAGCTGGTCCAACTGTATAGAGCTTTGTAGGTCAAAACCAGCACTTTGAATAGAGCTCGGAAGTGGACAGGCAACCAGTGGAGCTGACACAACAGGGGGGCGGTGTGCTCCTTGTATGTAGCTCCTGTTAGTAATCTAGCTGCCGCCTGTTGGACTAATTGCAGTTTCCGAACCGTCTTCAAAGGCAGCCCCACACTGACATTGTTGCCAGTGTGATGTCTCTACTCTTCACTATTTTATCGAGATTGATCATTGCTCTCCACCCAAGAAGTAAACGGCTTCTGATTTCCTGGCTGAAGTCCGCGTCTGCAGTAATCTTTGCACCTAGAAATACAAAGTCTGTCACTGCCTCCACATTTTCTCCTTTAATTTGCCAATTATCAATCAGTCTGGTTGCCATAGTCTTAGGGGGTGGGTTTAATGTTTAACTGCAACCCAGCTTTTGCACTTTCTTCTTTCACCTTGGTTAGAAGGTTAGAAGGCTTAGTTAGAAGGAAGTGAACTGCTGTTGCGACTCAGACCAAGGAGACCCCCCCCCCCCCAGATCATACACACAGCAGGCAGTCTATGAAGAATAGGCTTTTAGTGAAGCAAATATAATGTCCAACAAAAGGGTTAAAAGCAGATCAAAGTAGAAGATATTTTCCAGGTAAAAGTACAGTTCAAATAGTTTCTAGTAGCAAAACAAGGCATAGAGCTGGATATAAAATCCCATGGAAGAACAAGGCATCAATCAGGAACAAACAGGCCCAGTCCTAGGCCAGGCAAAAGCTTGGAGACAAGATAACATGAAACATATCCAAACGAAGCTTGAAGTCTGAAAGCTAATTTTTTAGCTAGCTCTAATAAAGGGAAAATTACTTTCGATTTGCCAGCCGCCCACTCCGCCTCAAACTGGCATCACGCCTAAAAGTGCGAATGTTATCCCAACGGTCAAAAGGAGTCTCAGAAGGAGCCTCATTAATTTATTTTATTTATTTATTATTCATACTTATTGGTCGCCACTCCCGTGAGGCTCGGGGCGACTTACAAGTTACTGGGCAGCCAGTTAAAGTAATACAGTACATCATCAGGGCCCCCCAGCCTGTTGGACACAGCCCCCGCTACCCCCTCCTGAAAGAATTTATTTTTTAAAATATATTGCCGGGAAGGTGGCGGGGCAGGGAGGAGGAAGGGAGCCAGGAGGGAGCGGGAGGGAGCGAGGGGGCGGGCCTCCTCCTCCTTCCCGGCACTGCTGGTCACCCAGCCCCGCCTGCTCCCTTACTCCTTCTCCGTCCCGCCTCTCCCCCCGGCGCACAAATCGGGAACGCCGAGGGGGAGGGAGGGAGAAGGCGGGACTAAAGGGGAGGAAGGGAAGCGCTTCCCTTCTTCCTCCATAGGCCTGCCTCCTCCGTCCCGCCTCTCCCCCGGCGCTCCGATCGGTGCGCTGGGGGGAGAGGCGGGACGGAGGAGGAGGCTCGCGTGTCCCTTTAGCTGGAAGGGCGAAGCCAAGGAGGGCTCTGCTTGGCTTTGCCCTCCCTCTTAAAGGGACACGCCAGCCTCGGAAGCAGGGAAATCGGTGCTTCCGAGGCTGGCGTGTCCCTTTAGCTGGAAGGGCAAAGCCATGGAGAGCTCTGCTTGGCTTGGCCCTTCCTCTTAAAGGGACACGCCAGCCTCAGAAGCAGCGATTTCCCCACTTCCAAGGCTAGCGTGTCCCTTTAGCTGGAAGGGCGAAACCATGGAGGGCTCTGCTTGGCTTTGCCCTCCCTCTTAAAGGGACACGCCAGCCTCAGAAGCAGCGATTTCCCCGCTTCCGAGGCTGGCGTGTCCCTTTAGCTGGAAGGACAAAGCCATGGAGGGCTCTCCTCGGCTTCGCCTCCCTCTTACAGCCTCAGCCGGGGCAGCAGAACCAGGAGAAATCGCCGGTTTTGCCGCCCTGGCTGTCACTGTAAAAGGGAGGGAGGGGCCAAGGGGAGCCCTCCTCAGCTTCGCCCTTCCTCTTACAGCCTCAGCCGGGGCAGCAGAACCAGGAGAAATCACAGGTTCTGCCACCCTGGCTGTCACTGTAGGAGGGAGGGAGGCGGGGGCGGGGCCGCTCCTGACGGCGTGCTGACATCACCAAGCGCGGCGTCCCTTTTCAGCGGGGCTTGGTGACGTCAGCAAGCCTCACCGAAAAGGGGCGGGCCGCACAGGATGCCGGCGTGGTGACGTCAGGCGTGGTGACGTCAGCGCGCCATCAGGAGTGGCCCGCCCCCCGCTCCGGCCCCCCAGGTCATCAGTGACCAGAACTCCGGCCCTTGGGCCAAAAGAAGTTGGACAGCCCTGCAGTACATAAGACAATAGTACAATACAGGAACACAATTACTAAGGATACAAAACTACAGGCCTATCTACAGGGTCAAAGGTGTCGGCTGTAATCGCCTGTGTAATGCTATCTCGTAGTCCATTAAAGGAGTTCCAGTTAAAGTGAACCTTGGTTGGAGAAATCTCCAGGTGTCCCAATCTCGGCCTGGCTGTTATCTCTTTCTACACAGGAATGTTCATCTACAACCATGGGAACAGAGCCGTTCTCAGGAGAACTAGCCTCATCTGACATTTCACTTTGCGCATCACTTTGCAGTTCAGAATTCACATCAACATCACTAGCATCCTCCTCAGCCCTAGCCATCCCATCATCCCCAACATGTACATGAACACCAGGCTGAAATACCACAACTGCTGTAATTAAAAGCTGCTGAACTGCTGACATGACCAGAGAAAAACTATTAACTCCTGCTGGAAGACAAGATGTTTACATTACCAGATACAATGCTCTTTTAAGTAAGGAAGTATTTACAAGGTTCCTTACATTAAGAAGCAAGTCAAACAAGGCTCATTGAGAAGGAAAATCAATTATCACTTAAGGAAGAAAAGCCAACATCTGTCCAGGATCTAATGAAGTCAGGATATTTTAGCTGAAAAAGTACCTGTCATTCATTGACAACTTTTGAAGCAACATCAGCAGAAATAATGTTATATAAGAGACACTTTACTATTCCAAAATTGTGGCACACCAAAGGAGTCTGGTCCACTTGCCATCTTCTCCAAGGGACAGAGGAGTATTCGCAGAATGACGGATATGTTGAGAACGCAATCTGGCCTACTTCAGGGTCTCTTTTCCAGGAGAAGGAAGAAGAGACAGTAACATATGAATGAAGGAGTGAATGTAATCCCCTTTGTTTGTGTACCCAAGGTAGCTATGGAGTCTTTGTGTCTACCATTTTTTCTGTGTTGCTCAGTGGTATACTCTGTCTCATTCTAAATAAAATAAAAGAGCCTTGTTAATGCTTTTTGGGGTTTATTAAGTATTCGTGACAATGGTATTTCTAATAAATACCATTACAAAATTCCCCAACAGGACAACGGTGGATACCTAGACTAGTGTACCTATAAACCACCAAGGAATGAGGAAAAGATTATCATCGCTGGCAGGTTTTGCAGTCTTCAGTGGCGTGAGTTTGTTTTAACAGCCACTCAAGAGAACCAGAGAAACCCAGACCGAAATACATTCTTATCTCCTGGAATCATAGAATCCAAGAGTTGGGAAGAACCCCTAAAGGCCATTCAGTCTGACCCCTTCTGTCAGGCAGGAAGACACCATCCAAGTCTTCCTGATCAATAGTTGTCTCCCTTATGTTTCAAAACATTCAAAGAAGACTTGATCACATTCTGGAGCATATTCCACTTTTGAACAGTTCTTCTCAGCTTCAGAAAGTTCTTCCTAAAGTTTTGGTGAATTTTCCTGCCATTTGAACCCATTGCTTCTTTGTGTCCAGAGCAGCAGAAAGCAAGCTTGCCCATTCCTCTTCAATCGGGCCTCCTTTCAATAGCTGGAAAAGATGGGTCTTCACTTGTGTCTTAAATTCTGACAACTCATTTAGCTCTTCTTCTTCCCCTTCTTCTTCCCCTTCTTCTTCTTCTCCTTATGCTGGATGTCCCCAGAGGACCTGTGTTCAGGGCAGATTTTATGAGAGAAGGTGATCCTGTAGGGCAGTGTTTCCCAACCAGTGTGCCGTGGCACACTAGTGTGCCGTGAGCGATCATCAGGTGTGCCGTGGGAAATTGTAACCTCCAATACCCTTTCTTCCCCCTCAATGAATATTGAGTATTCATGCCAAGTTTGGTCCTGATCCAACATTGTTTGAGTCCACAGTGCTCTCTGGATATAGGTGAACTGCAACTCCAAAACTCAAGGTCAATGCCCACCAAACTCTTATAGTATTTTCTCTTGGTTATGGGAGTTCTCTGTGGGAAGTTTGTGTCTTTCTGCCATTCCTGCCAGGATATCTATGTTGTGTTCATCGAAACAGGCCCAGGTTTCACACCGAGTGTATAAATACATTAAAAAACATATTAACTATATGTATTACTGTGTTAGAGTGTCATTTTGTGTCATTTTGGTTGGTGGTGTGCCCCAGGATTTTGTAAATGTAAAAAATGTGCCGCAGCTCAAAAAAGGTTGGGAAACACTGCTGTAGGGAACCTGAACCCAAACCATGGAGGACTTTAAAGGACAAAACCAACACTTTGTACTTTGCCCAAAAACTAATTGGCAGCTAGTGGAGTGAATTTAGGATAGGTGTAATATGCTCACTCCTAGATATTCCTGTAACCAATCTGGCTGCCATATTTTGAACCAGCTGGAGTTTCCAAACTTGGTATAAAAGTAGCACAATGTACAGTGCATTGCAGAAGTCCAACCTTGGAGTTGCCAGTGAGTGCACTTCCTTCTTCAAGTTCTCCAAATCTAGGAAAGGGCACAGCCGGCCGATCAGCCGAAGCTGATAACAAGCCCTCCTGACTGTTGCATCTACCTGGACTGACATTGGGAGAGACAGATCTGGGAGTACTCCCAAACTGCAAACACAGTCTTCCAAGGGGAGTGTGACCCCAGCCAGGACTGCTTGACACACCTCCATCCCCAGATTAGGACCCTTGGTGCCAAGCACCTCTGTTTTGTCTGGATTCAGTTTCAATTTGGTTTTTTTCTCATCCAGCCCATTACCTCCTCCAGGCATTCATTCAGAGGAGACGTGCACTCCTTAGTTGAAGCTGTTTTGGAAATCATGGAGAAATATATTGGTGTGAAATAATATTAAACAATATGCAATCCTCTTTCACAAGTGTGACACTATTAGGTCATTGAGTCAGGAATATATCCTAATATATCTTATATGTATAAAATATATTTTGGTTGCAGGTCAACTAGGTCTGTCAATTTCTTTTCAAATAAACTCTTCACAGAAATATTTCATGTTTTATCTTTTTTTGTATTCTCTTCTTTTATACATTCATCTCTTATTCAACATTAAACATTCATCAATCTTCATGTAATATACAATCTTAGGCAGATTATCCTTGGTATGGATTCTGGGAAAAACACTTCAATGTTTATACACCTTTGTCAACTGGAGAGCCATAAGTTAATTGGAAACAATACAATTCAATAATACTTTGGCAAAGCTGTTGCTTTCAAATGAAAATATAAGCTTTTGACAATTCATTAAACGTCATGTAATATTCAGATCCTGGCAAATTATCCTCTATGTCAGTGTTTCCCAACCAGTGTGCCGGGGCACACTAGTGTGCCGTGAGCGATCATCAGATGTGCCGTGGGAAATTGGAACCTCCAGGAGGGGAGGGGGGAGTGTCTAGTGTGTTGAAGTATAAAAACCCTAAGAAACCTACCTCGATAAAGGCACAAAATTACAAACACCCCCCTCCCCACCCGTTGTCTACTTGGTCTCTCCCTCTCCATGCATTGGGAAGGCCCGCCTCCCTTTCCCCAAGTAGAGACCTTCTCTTGCCTCCTGGGGGTTCTATGTGGGAAGTTTGGCCCAGTTCTATCATTGGTGCGGTTCAGAATGCTCTTTGATTGTAGAGTAACTATAAATCCCAGCAACTACAACTTCCAAATGTCAAAGTCTATTTCCCCTGAACTCCGTCTGCGTTCATATTTGGGTATATTGAGTATTCATGCCAAGTTTGGTCCTGATCCAACATTGTTTGAGTCCACAGTGCTCTCTGGATATAGGTGAACTACAACTCCAAAACTCAAGGTCAATACCCACCAAACTCTTATAGTATTTTCTCTTGGTTATGGGAGTTCTGTGTGGGAAGTTTGTATCTTTCTGCCATTCCTGCCAAGATATCTATGTTGTGTTCTTCGAAACAGGTCCAGGTTTCACACTGAGTGTATAAATACATTTAAAAACATATTAACTATATGTATTACTGTGTTAGAGTGTCATTTTGAGTCATTTTGGTTGGTGGTGTGCCCCAGGATTTTGCAAATGTAAAAAATGTGCCGCAGCTCAAAAAAGGTTGGGAAACACTGCTCTATGTACATTCTAGGAAGCACATTTCAATATTCATTAATATCAATCATCTGGAGAGCCATAAAATTATTTTAAAGTAATGTTAGGCAGAGTTATTGCTTTAAAAGGAACTTGCAGTCAATAGCATAGAATAGCTTTTAAATGTAATTATTCACTCAGCAATAGCAGAAGCATTTTATGTGTATCACAAAAATAGTTTCAGCGTTCCTATTTGTGTATGTCAGACATCTAAGGATCAAATAAACATTTTATAATGTCTCTCTATGTTGTGGGTATGTTATCACCCCCCTTCCTTCCTGCTTCTGTCCTTCAAATGTTTTGTATTGCTGAGGTACCTTAAGGAGACCCGGTTCCTTTCTGGCTCCAGTCCCTGCGTCCCTTGCTCCTTGCTTTGGGAGCGAGAGCTCTGCCAAAAGTGCGGACTTCTCCCACTATCGAGGCGTTTGAAATCCAAGCCTTCATTCAAAGATGCAAGTTTTTCTTTTCCCGTTTGTGTTTTGTTGACGTTCAAATTGGCCTGCTTGAAGGGTGCCTTTGTCGCAAACGATAATCATAGATCCAGATCCTTACTAGGATAATTGTGCCAATAATGCGAATTATCTTCCCATCAACGGTGATGCGTAGTTGACCTGGCTCCGTCACTTAAAGGTATAACGTCCAATTTTGGTCTGTGGAAGCAGCAAGTGACTGTCTCTGTGTTTGGAGACAGACAAAGAGGTGCTCCTGTTCAGTCGAAGGACAGATCGGGAATAGGGATTCAGCCTGTGTTAGGTGGGGTCACGCTCCACCTGAAAACCAAAGTTCTCAGTTGGGGACAGGGCCGGTTCGTCCATTAGGCGAACAATGCAGGCGCATAGGGCGATGTCACCCGGGAGGGGCGCCGCCGCGCCGGCTCCCCACCGCCCGTGCTGCCTGCGCCGCCCGCACAGCCTGCGCTGCCCGTGCCGCGCTGCCCCGCCGCCGCGACGGCCAGGCTTCCATGGTGAATCCTGTAACCGCCGCGCACGCGCCTTTGTTAGGCAGCCCGGGGCGCTCCGCCCGCACTTCCGCATGCGTTGAGCTTTTTGCGCATGCGCGGAAATGTCCGCGCATGTGTACTGGCTCCCGCTTTGGAGCCAGTGCACGTGCGCAGATTGGCGCATGCACACTGGCCGTCAAAGCAGGAGGCGCGCTCTGGAGCCAGTGCGCATGCAGATTGGTGCATGCGCACTGGGGGGGGCGCAAATTTTTTTCGCGTACCCCCCGGGAACAGCTTGGTCCACCCTGGTTGGGGAGGGGTCTCTATAGTCAACTTCCAGGGGAGGATCTAGAAATTCTTAAAGTGATCTATTCAATCATATTCCCAAAGAATCAAAAGCAACCATGTGTTATTATCTTTGTGTTCACAGAAGCAAAAGAGGTGCTAGTATATAAATATATTCTGGGATATCAAGTGTATCAGAAATCATTCCATATATATCACAGTATTAGTATCTACATATCACAGTGAAATAATAATTGGCACGGCAATCCTCAACAATGAAAGGTAAGTACTGGGGAATATCAAACAGGACCTTACATACAAGTAAGTGCGCAGAGGCGGGTTTGGATAGGAAAGTTCCTATGTCCGTACTCACAAGGATGCTGGCCCAGGACGCCTCCAAAAGTAAATAGAGTCTCAATCAAATAAACACAGTCCTGGCTGAATAATATCCATAACAGTCCAAAATAAAGTCCATGAATAATCTCGAAGGAAGTGTCCAGTGGTCAACAGCCTGGGTCAGCATAAGAATAAATATATAATACAATAATACAGGGATAGGTTTTGGGTACATACCTAAAGGCTTATAAATAAAGGTGCTGCAAATCCAAGCGGCATTTAACTAAAACCATTCCCTCTCTATTAACGAACTACTAGTTTAGCTCTCACACCTGTTAACAGCCCTATTTAACTAAGAGGTTTTGAGAAGTCTGTGCTTTGAGCCCGGCATCTACGGATGCCGCTTGGATTTGCGGCGTCTGCGCGTTTACTTGTATGTAAGCTCCTGTTTGATATTCCCCAGTACTGAGAATTAAGAAGAGATGGTACATACAAACTCAAAAGTTACGAGGGGGTCAATTGTCAATTTAAAGACATATCCTGGCTGCATTACTATCAGATTAAGGAATGTTTCAAAAGAGATAATAAAGTAGGTTTTAGTGGGAAAGAGGAGCAATGGGACAAAATTTTAACTGGAGAGAAAAAAATCATCACAAAAATCTACAGTATGTTGTTAATATGGGCGACGGAAAAGGAGAAAATAAAACATTCCATGATCAGATGGGCACAGAACGTAGGAAGGACAATAAAGTTAAATGAATGGGAACGAGTATGGACAACAAGATTGAAATACACGTATGCCTCGGATTTAAAAGAAAACTATCTTAAGATGCTACACAGATGGTATATAACTCCGAAAAAAATAAGTCTAATGTATAAAAATATGGACAACAAATGCTGGAAATGCAAAGCCCATGAAGGGTCATTCTACCATATGTGGTGGACATGCCCCCGAACAAATCAATTTTGGCAAATGATACATAAGGAATGCATGCAGATTTTAGGTTTGGTCTACCCAATGAAACCAGAGTTTTATTTACTCTGACTTTTAGATGAAAACATATTTGATCAAGAAAATACACAAAAATTGTTTATATTTCTCTCGACAGCAGCGAGAATGATATTTGCAAGATATTGGAAGGAAAACCAAATACCAACAAGAGTACAATGGCTACAGAAAGTCATGGACATAAAAGATATGGACGAGCTAACCTTTTGGCTGAAAAGGAATGATGGGAAAGGTGCGAAAAGAACAAACTGGGAGGGAGTGCAAGAACACATCGACAAGGAAATATAACCCACCCAGGACAAGATAAATAGAGACGGGCATTAGTAGGAAAGGATGGAGGACGAACTGGTTTAAGAAAAATACGAGTAGTAATACCAAACACTATGGAAAGACTTAATGTAAAGTGAATAGAATGAACTAAAAATGGACTAGGCGAAACGAAGATGGATGGAAGTCAAAGTTTTCTTTATTTTAAATTCTTGATTCTTTATCTTTCTTTCTCTCTCTTTCTTCTCCCTTTTTTCTTTCTTCACCTCTGATGGAGTGATGGACTCCACAAAGGTACTTCTATGTCTTAGTTAGTTACATGTTTTCCTACTTTCCTATGACTCTATGATTGTTCCCCCTCTTTATCTGTTTTTATTTACTGCACAAAATAATAAAGCTTATGGGGGGGAAAAAGTATTTTCCCCTAAAAAAAAAAAACAGGGGAAAATACTAAAAAAAGAGAAAGATATTCCCCAGTACTTACCTTTCATTGTTGAATATTGCCGCGCCAATTATTATTTCACTGTGATATGTAGAAACTAATACTGTGATATATATGGAGTGATTTCTGATACACTTGATATCCCGGAATATATTTATATACTAGCACCTCGTGCTGCCCTTTTGCTTCTGTATTCTGTGTGTGTGGTACAGCCACCCCCTTCCATTGTCTTTGTGTTCAGCATCATGGAACAACCGTTTGGTCAAGAAGAAGTTTAAGCTTTGTGTTTATCTGATTATTTTCCAAGGTTGTTAAAGCACACTTTCCTGCCCAGCTCAACAATCTGGAAAAACAAAATTCCTCATTCTTGGCTGGGTTTGGACTATAAGAAAGTGATCAAGTTGGATCCAGTATCAGAAGGCAGGAAAAGGAGAAGAGAGCCATGTGATGAAATGAAAAGCATGCGTAGTTCACATTTGGTCAGCCCACATACTGCTTTGCCAGAGAAAGAAAAATATGCCACACCGATGAACAGTTAAGAACAAATAGTTCACTCTTTGTAGTTTAGAACAGTGTTTCCCAACCTTTTTTGAGCCGCGGCACACTTTTTACATTAAAAAAATCCTGGGGCACACCCAAATGACAGAAAATGACACTCTAACACAGTAATATATATAGTTAATATGTTTTTAAATGTATTTATACACTCAGAAGCTTCATGCAGCTTCACGGTGAGTCCACATCATGCATTATAGGGGCCTGAAGTGTCCACATCATGCATTATAGGGGGTCTCACTGTCCACATCATGTATTATAGGGGTCTCTACTGTCCACATCATACATTAAAAGGGTCTCCACTGTCCACACCATGCATGAAAGGGGGTCTCACTGTCCACATCATGTATTATAGGGGTCTCACTGTCCACATCATACATTAAAAGGGTCTCCACTGTCCACACCATGCATGAAAGGGGGTCTCCCTGTCCACATCATGTATTATAGGGGTCTCCACTGTCCACATCATACATTAAAAGGGTCTCCACTGTCTGGCTGGGGTGGAGGGGCCCCACGCCACCGCCGCTGCTGTTGCGGGAGGAAGAGGAGGACATGGTGATGGCCCTGAAGGAAGCAAGCCCCAGAGAGAAAAGAAAGTGGAGGATGGAGGAGTAGGGGGCGTCGGCGTCGCCCTTCTTCTTGCTGCGGCTGCTGCGCTTCCTCGGCTTCAGGGTCCCCCGCACCTCCGCCACCACCTTCTCCCTCGCCCTCCGCCACCACCAGCAGCAGCACCAGGAAGTGAGAGGAGGGGGAAGGGAGGAGGAAGAGGCAAATTTCCCACGGCACACCTGATGATCGCTCACGGCACACTAGTGTGCCCCGGCACACTGGTTGGGAAACACTGGTTTAGAACAACAAATGTACAATCATTTGAACAGTTGTGTCAAGATGCCAGGGCTCTGCCGTTATTCAGGCCGAGGTGTATCAAACAAACACCAAGTTTGTATTAAACAGTTTAATTAAAACAGCACTTACTTTCTGGCTGTTTTAACAGTCCAAAACCTAAAACATAAAGATAGCACTCAGCCACAGAATATAAAACAAAACTGACAGTAAACACTGTTGCAGGTTCAGGAACTCATTTTGAGAAAAATTAAGGACGAGATTCCATTATAAGAGGTTAGCGACAGCCAATTCGTTTATTGAAAAGGATTACATGATAATCGCATGAGGTCCAATCTGCTGGGATTTTATTAGATCAATAAAACAAAAATATTCCTAGAAGAGATTTCCATCCTTTGCTGCCTGGCGTTTTGTTCAGAGACGTTTCTGTTTGACCGATCCTCTGCTTTTACCGGTAAATCAGAAGATGGTTCTAAGCAAGGAGACGGGGAAAATAAGTTGTTTAAAACATGTCATTTCTTCATGTCTCATCTCCCATAAAGCAAATACCATTTATATCATTTGTGATTGTCCCTGGGTGCATCTACAATGTAGTGTAGTCAAACTGAAATAATTCCACAGTGTAGATGCTGCCTTAGTTCTGGAGTAACTTCACTCTTAGTTGTTATTATTTGTTTATTTAAAACTTTTGTTCCCCGACCTTCACACCTCTGTCGAGGGACTCAGACCGGCATAACAGCAAAGATTCAATGCTATACAATTTAAAAACAACTACAACAACATATTAAAATACATAAAAACCCAGCATAAAACCACATCGCCATTAAAACAATTCCACTCAATCTGTAAACGTGGTCATACATTCAGACAATAGCCAATCTCAGCCTATTCTGGGAAGGCTTGGTTCCATATCCAGGTCTTCACCAGCCTCCTGAAGGACAACAGAGAGGGGGCAGATCTAGCATCACTTCGGAGAGAGTTCCACAGCCGAGGGGCGACCACAGAGAAGGCCCTGTCTCTCATCCCCACCAGCCGCGCTTGCGAAGCCGGCGATACCGAGAGCAGGGCCTCTCCGGAGGATCTTAATGTCCTTGATGGTTCGTAGGGGAGAATCCGTTCGGACAGGTAAACTGGGCCAGAACCATGTAGAGTTTTTAAGGTTGAAACCAGCACTTTGAATTGTGCTCAGAAGTTAATTGGCAGCCAGTGGAGCTGGCGCAGCAAGGGAGTTGTATGCTCCCTGTGCCCCGCTCCTATTAGTAACCTGGCTGCCGAACGTTCGACTAATTGCAGCTTCTGAGCAGTCTTCAGAGGCAGCCCCATGTAGAGAGCGTTGCAGTAGTCTATTCGGGATGTAACTAGAGCGTGGACCACCGTGGCCAAGTCAGACTTCCCAAGATACAGGCGCAGCTGGCGCACAAGCTTTAACTGTGCAAAAGCTCTCCCGGCCACCGCCGAGACCTGGGGCTCCAGCCTCAGCGATGAGTGCAGGATCACTCCCAGACTGCGAACCTGCGCCTGTTGAGGTTCACAATATTCTCCTTTTTTCCCATTTTCTCCAAAACTTTCCTTTTCTTTTTTTCTTTTGTCTTCTCCAGTTACCCCTCCATCTTTTCCCCAGACCAATTGCAGACTGTTATATTGATAATTCTTTATAATCTATATA
>JARBWK010000005.1:7359318-7893030 GCA_030556195.1 Anolis apletophallus
AATGGCTACACAGCCCCAACCCTGCAAGGACCACACAAAGGTTTTAAATGGGGGGGGGGGGGATTTGCAAATGTTTCTTTCCTGGGTTCTGTGGGTAGCCCATAAGCCATGCTCCTGTATTAAAAGCTTGGGAAAATCAGGATGGTTTCTCTTTTTTTCCAGCTAAAAGAGAAGCCAAGCGAGAGAAGTAAGTGACGTTCCTCTGCATGTCAGAAAGAGCAAAAGGGGAAGAGAGCAGATGTGAAGCAGCAGCGGATGGCCCCCAGCGCTCTGCACTGAGACCATCCTGCAAACTGGTTCAGAAAGAGCCTTTCTCTCATACGATGGGCAGAAATGGGAGATATGGGCTATGTTGAAATAATAATAATAATAATTTAATAATAATTTGATAATAATCTTGTTCTGCATCAAATAATAATAACAGATATTAATTTTATTATTTGATGCAGAACAAGATTAGTCCACAGCAAACAAGCTCACTGTGTGTTGTATTGGTAAATAATGCATGCAGATCCCAGTAGGGTGGCCTTTTGCAGCTGACAGATGGTATTTCTGTCAGTGCTGATTGTTTTTACGTGCATGCCAAGACCTTTAGGCACTGCACCCAGTGTGCCAATCACCACTGGGACCACCTTGGTTGGCTTTTGCCAGAGTCTTTGCAATTATATCTTTAAATCTTCATATCATGTATTATTGGAGCCCTCGGTCAGCGGTTTGAATCCGGGAAACAGAGTGAGCCCCCATTGTTAGCCCCAGCTTCTGCCAACGTAGTAATTTGAAAACATGCAAATGTGTGTAGATCAATAGGTTCCGCTCCAGCGGGAAGGTAACGGTGCTCCATGCAGTCAGGCTGCCCACATGACCTTGGTGGTGTCTATGGACAGAAATGGAGATGTGCACCAACCCCGAGTTGGAAACAACTAGATTTAATGTCAGAGGGAAAACCTTTACATCCAACTATCATTTATTATTATTATTATTGTTATCATCGTTATCATCATCGTCATCATCATCATGTAGAGCCCAATAATCCTGACCACACAATTGTGGGGAAAAAATGGATTGTTGATGTTGCAATCCCAGGTAACAGCAGAATTGATGAGAGGATACTGGAAAAGCTTACATGATGATAATAATAATAATGCAACCCCAATTCAAGCTTTCCTAGAGTTGGAAGGGTCCTCCAAAGGCCATCCAGTCCAACTCCTTGATGTCTTTCAGGAAGACACAATCGAAGCCCTCACAACAGATGGCCGTCCAGCCTCTATTTAAAACCCCATAAGACTTCAGGTCAGTGTATTCCACTGTCGAACAACCCTTATAGCTGGTACGGGCAAACTTTGGCTCTCCAGGTGTTTTGGACTTCAACTCCCCCAATTCTTAACATCCCATGTTTGCCTTATAGTCAATAAGTTCTACCTAATTGACTATGGTGGGATATCATCTCTTGTCATTTGAATCTGCAGTTCCATATCTTTTTTCCAGCTTTTCCCTCAAATCCATGCTTACACTTCTCTTTTTTAATTTTTTAATTTTAATTTTAATTTACTTTTTAATTTTTTTTTAATTTACTTTATTTTTTAATTTTTTTAAATTTTTATTATTATTATTTGTTTTGTTTATACTTCTCTTGATTACCTTGGCATGTTTTAGCATGGATGCAACTCTAACTAAATCCAAATGTGAGCCACTTCTCTTGGTTCGGAAAACGCCATCTGTATGCGATCCCCGGCACCCAATTAATATTTCACATGCTCCGGGGCATTGCTTGGGCACGGAAAGGTTGCGCGGAGCTGCAGGTTGTGCGCCAGCTGCTAAAGATAGCGCCGTGTGCCAAACTGACTAATAAACCTTCAGAGTTGTGTTTTTTATCCTCTTTCTCCTTCTCAACAACAAAGCTGCTAAGGTAAGGAAAGCCGGTCACCAGGTCCCAGACCAGCACATGGCCGTAATTGTGCCATAATGACACTTGAATGCAACTATTAAAACCCCATTAGTCTGCTGACAGGGAGCCTGTTTTGCTTGGCTTTAGGTGGCCCTCGGCAGGAAAGGCTTGGAAGTATGTCACATCCCCCAAAAAGTAGGAGAGGAAGGAGACTGTGTGCACCGGGTCTATATATATATTCAGGAAGGGCGAGAACATAGACTCTCTCTACCGGGGGATTGCTCCTTGCCTTCCTTTAGAGCAGGGGTGCTCAGAATGGTGATCTCGATCACCAGGGTGATCTTTGGGCCTCATCCTGGTGATCTTCAGACCCCTGACCAGGTTTTTTGCTGTTGGTCCTCTTCACGCGCCCTGCACGCTGCAAAGAAGTCCTCCATCGTTGCTCCTCCCGCTCCTGCTTGCGCGCCGCCTCCAAAAGCTCCAGAGTCCAAGAGGCAGAATGGGCCCTCTTTTGGATTCCTCCTCCTCCTCCTCCGTCCTTCTCCAGCCACTCAGAGTCGTAGGAGACCAAAGGGGCAGGCCTGGATGACGCGATGCATGGCTGGCCCAGCGCACATGCGCAGAAGCGCCCATTCTGCCTCTCGAACTTCTCGTGAGCTCTTGGAGGCGGCACGCATGCTGGCGGCGTGGAAATAGGAGCAACGACAGAGGAGGAGAAGAAGGATGCTTTGGGGTAATTTCCTTACCGCATCTCAAAGGTCGGTCTTTTACTTTGGGGTGGGTGCTTGATTGTTCTGTGGCATGTCTCTTTGTTTATTTTAATGTTTAAAAATGGCATTTTAGCTCCAAAGCCTCTCTGCTTGCTTTGTTCCTTGAGAAATATATGTTGGGGAATATGGAAATGTGGGAGAAATGGGGTGGTTGGATGTATTTTTGCATGCCCCTTTGTTTACCTTGCTGAGTATTAAATGGCCTTGCAGTTCAAAAGCCTCTCTTCTTACTTTCTGGCTGATAATATGTGTGGTAATATGGCAGTGTGGGAAAAATGGGGTGGTTGGATGTATTTTTATGCTCTGTTTTATATTGTTGTTATTAAATTGAAATGTTGATGTTTTATAACTTCCTTTTATGTAAACTGCCCCGAGCCTGCTGGAAGGAGCGGTACATAAAAATGAATAATAAATATAAATAAATAAATAAGAAAATAG
The DNA here is from genome assembly GCA_030556195.1 of Anolis apletophallus. NCBI lineage: Eukaryota > Metazoa > Chordata > Lepidosauria > Squamata > Anolidae > Anolis > Anolis apletophallus. Next base: position 7,362,412 of record JARBWK010000005.1, read on the forward strand.
TTGTACGTTTTACATTTCTGGGTAGGTGATCTTTGGGACTTGGTTTTTTAATCAGTAGCTCCCATGCTGAAAAAGTGTGAGCACCCCTGCTTTAGAGGCTTGGGGCTCCCAATGACCAAGCTAGATACTATAGAGAACTCAAAACAGGCTTTATTGCTTAAAACATGAGTTATTTGCACTCAGGCACTTTACTTGGTTCCCCAAAAGGACAAAAGAAAAATACTTTAGTCTCTATTTGCTTGGGTCCTGGAAGCTTCAGCCGGATGGCTCTCCAAGCCCTCTCTGTCATTATGGTCTCAAGGTAAGGACACTCGAGACCCTAGCCAACTCAGGCCCGGATTAACACCTTTTTGCGCCCTAGGCCACACTTTGGAATTACGCCCCCAAGCTAACCTCTACCACCCCTCCCCACATCACTCAGACTCCCGGGATCCTTGAGCAAAGGGGAGGAGTGGAGAGGGGCAAGCAGGACAAGGCAGAAGGGGGAAGTAACGAAGGCACCGAGAAAGAGAGAGCAACAGAGAGAGGGGGGAACAGCCTCCTTTCTTCCCTCTTTTCCTTCTTTCCACTGCCCTCCATGGCCTAGGTTTACCCCTAAAAAGTAAAAAGGAGCAAGGAGAATCCTGGCCTAATTCCAACCCTGCTTCTCCTTTTCCCCCGCAGGTGCCGAGCCTTTCTTCCCGCGCTCACCTCTCGATGTAAAGGCTGCTGTGGGGCGGCAACTGCGCCGGGATTCAAGCCGCCTCTGCTTCCTCCGGCTCCGCCATGTTCCTGGGGTGCCACGCATGTCTGGCAGTGGCCCCGGGGGCTTCCCTCCACCACCTCTTTCCTTGACAAGGGGGCGGGGGTGAGGGCAAAGGGGGCGCAATTTCCTCCTCCCCCGCCCCCTCGCAGTGCTCTCCTCCCGCCTCCCGAGAGAGAGAGAGAGAGAGAGAGAGAGAGAGAGAGAGAGGAGTCATCTCCATGCACGCAGGCAGCACATTGCATTTTTGTTTCAACTTTTTTTTTGGTCCGTGAACTGTGCCCCCCTCGGCTTGCGCCCCCAGGCCATGGCCTAGGTTGGCCTTATGGGTAATCCGGGCCTGAGCCAACTGGCCTATATAGAAGGTATGGGAGCTTTCTCTGGATGCCAGCTGACTAGTTTGAAGGCGCCTGGGTCTCCTCAGAGCTACCCAACCGTCCGGTATGTTGGGCTTTCTGTATGAGACCCAAGGAAAGTCTTTGTCTGTGTTGAGAGATGGCTTGACCAAGGCTGGCCCTGGCAAACTTTCAGATATGTCCTCTTCTGGAGAGATGCAGGAAAGCTCTGATAAGCAAAATGGCTAGATTGCCAAGCTCCCTGGGAAAAAGGGGCAGAACAAACTTAATGGGGCTCTGTTAAACAATGATTGACAGGTGTAAAGAACCAATCAATGCAACCAAACCTTTGCAAAACTGAACAGGCTTGCAGAAACACTATACCAATGCTGTCCAACTTCTAACCGGCCAAGGGCCGGATTCCAGGTCACTGATGACCTGGGGGCCGCCCGGCCCCACCCCTGGCCCCGCCCCTGGCCCCGCCCCGGCTGCCGGGAAGCTTTGGGGAGAGGGAGGAGCCACGCAGCACCTCCCTTCCAAGGCATCCTAGCTGCAGATGAAGCTGGCGGTTTCGCCGGCTTCAGCTGCTGCCAGGATGCCTTGGAAGGGAGAGAGGCGCCGCCGGTGGACCCCCCTCCCTTGCAAAGCATCCTGGCAGCCGCAGAAGCCGGCGCTGGCTTCAGCCGCTGCTGCGATGCTTTGCAAGGGAGGGGGTGCCGCCGGGGGACCCCCCTCCCTTGCAAAGCATCCCGGCAGCCGCAGAAGCCGGCGCTGGCTTCAGCCGCTGCTGCGATGCTTTGCAAGGGAGGGGGGTGCCGCCGGGGACCCCCTCCCTTGCAAAGCATCCCAGCAGCCGCAGCAGCCGGCGCTGACTTCAGCCGCTGCTGCGATGCTTTGCGAGGGAGGGGGTGCCGCCGGGGCACCCCCCTCCCTTGCAAAGCATCCTGGCAGCTGCAGAAACCGGCGCTGGCTTCAGCCGCTGCTGCGATGCCTTGCAAGGGAGGGAGGCGCCGCCGGGGGACCCCCCCTCCCTTGCAAGGCATCGGCGCTGGCAAGAGAGGGAAGAAGAGGGCAGTGCAGGGAGGAGGAGCTAGCCCTCTTCCTCCTTCTTGTACCACCTCTTGTCCCTCTCTCACCGGCGCCGATGCAATCGGCGGCGCGGAGAGAGGGATGGAGGGAGCGGTGCAGGGAGGAGGAGCTGGCTCACTTCCTCCTCCCTGCCCCGCCTCCCCCCCTCGCCGCCATTTAAAAAAAAAAATTAGATTTTTTTAAAAAAAATTAAAAATGGCGGCCGGGGGCATAGCGGGGGCCATGCCCAACAGGCTGGGGGGCCGTGTATGGCCCCCAGGCCGCCAGTTGGACAGCCCTGCACTATACAACAGAGCAAACCTTTGCAACTTAAAAATTTTGATACAGGTGGTTCTTGCCATCACAGACTGTTTGCATGAAAATTGACCCATTAAAGGGGTTGCGATGGGGAAGCACTTTTCTGTTCTGGCCACGTTTCATTCCATAGAAGTGTCCATCCAGGATGGATCAGAGAATCCTAGAGCTGGAAGAGATCCTAGAGCAGGTATGGGCCAACTTGGAGCCTCCCTCCAGGTGTTTTGGACTCCAACTCCCACCATTCCGCCACAGCTGAGGGTGAAAAGGAAAGGGCTTGAGGTTGTTAGGAATGGTGGGAGTTGGAGTCCAAAACACCTGGAGAGGACAAGTTTGCCCATGTTCAAAACACCTGGAGGGAGGGCCCAAGCTTGCCCATTCCTGCCCTAAAGGCTATCTAGTCCAACCCCCTTTCTGCCAGGCAGGAAAGCACCATCAAAGCACTCCTGACAGATGGCCATCAAGCCATAGAAATGATTGAGATAGATAGATATGATATATATATCTATATAAATAAAAATGTAATGTTTGTTTGTGGGATTAACATAACTCACAAAAACACTGGATGAATTGACACCGAATTTGGACAGAATACGCTTAACAACCCAATGAGTGACTATCACTCAAAAAAATTGATGTTGTCATTTGGGAGTTGTAGTTGCTGGGATTTATAGTTCACCTACAATCAAAGTGCATTCTGAACTCCACCAATGATGGAATTGAACCAAACTTGGCACACAAGACTCCCAAGACCAACAGAAAACAGGAGAAGGGTTTGGTGGGCATTGACCTTAAGTTTTGGAGTTATAGTTTGCCTACACCCAGGGAGCACTGTGGACTCAAACAATGAAGGATCTGGACCAAACTTGGCACGACTACTCTATATGCCGAAATGTCAACAAAGTGGCTGAGGAGGGAAAGGAAAGGGCCTGAGGCTGTTAGGAAATGTGGAAGTTGAAGTCCAAAACACCTGGAGGGAGGGTGGAAGTTTGCCCATGCCTAATCCACACTGTAGAATTAATGCAGCGTGACACCACTTTAACTGTCAGGACTCCATGCTATGGAAACCTGGGAGTTGTAGTTTTACAAGGTATATAGCCCTGTCTTCCCAATTTTGTACCTGACCACTGACGAGGCCACAGCATTAAGCCATGCTAGCAATAGTGGGTGTCAAACTGCATGAATTCTACGGTGTGGATGCAGCACCTGCACTTTCCATTTTCCTTGCAAAGAAGCAATCTTGCCTCAGCCCGCCTGGTGCCCGACTTTCATTAAAATGGGATTTCATCATTTCACCAGAAAGAGATGCTGAGTCTCATTTATCATGCATTTGATGGTACAGTTTGCATTTCAGGCCCTGAATAATATTTTCCTCATCCAAAGCCACAATCTGACAAGGGATGAAGGGCAAACCAGGTGAAGAACAATAAGGAATGCAAAGCTCTCCCTACTCCTTCCTTCCTTCCTTCCTTCCTTCCTTCCTTCCTTCCTTCCTTCCTTCCTTCCTTCTCTTTCTATCCAAATGCATTTAATTTTCCAAAGCTGATGATTAGGCAGAATCCCACCGAGAAGCCCCTTGCCGCTAATTACTGCCTCCCCATTAAGGAAGGTGACTGTGGGAGGGGAAGTTTAATGAGTTTCATTGCATCAATTAATGCAAAGGTGTGGAAGATCTCAAGCAGATAATGCAAGGGCTTTCTCTCTGGATTAAGTTGTTAGAAGCCATTGATTCTTCAGTCTTCTTGTAAGTGCTTCAGGATAACGATTCCGCTTGCTTGCACTTCATGGGCAACCTTATTTTCTGCGCTTATGCCCAAAAGCAGGGGCGGTCTAAGGTAATTTTAAATGGTAGGCGAACATTATTTTGGTGCCCCCCAAAAAAACATTATTTTGCCGCCCCCCATGTAAAACAAATATACAATTATAATATCACAATACCGTTAGTAGTATTATATTGTATCAATGTATATACAATATATTATACCATTCTCATACTATATTATATCATAATTATATTATACTACATTACAATATAATTATACTATAATATATTGACATTATAATATAATGTAACATTCTATTATATTATTATTATAAAATAATAAAATTATCCTCTACTAAATATTTTCATGACTCCTATAAAACTCAAATAGCCCAAAATAAAGTAAAATAAAATATTATATATTACTATTTTGTACCATACCACTATACTGCAATATTGTTTGTAATATTACATGTAATATAAAATATATTGTCATTCTATTGTTATATTGTATTTGTATTATATTGTTTGACAATATTAAGCAGAACTGTATAATCAACAAGAAATGCAATGTAAATGCATCAAAATCAGAATATGTTACCTATCACCCGACTCATAATTCATAGGAGTCTCCCCCGCAAACGCACGCGCGGCAGAGACAAAGGGAAGGGGAAGCACTCCCTGCCTGCCCGATAGGGAGTGCTTTGCTTACAGGCTTCTGCGCAAGGGAGCTACTGGGCATGCGCGGAGGTTTTCGCGCATGTGCAGTTGCTCCTGCGCTCAACTTCAGCTCCAGAACAACTACGCCTGCGTAAAAACTTCCGCGCGTGCCCAGAAGCGGCGTCGGAGCGCACAAGGCCGGGGTCAAAAAGCAGGCAGCTGCAGCACTGTCTGAGGAACATCGGCAGGGCCAGGATTGGGCCCCATGCGGCCAGGATGGCGCCCCCTTCCCAGATGGCGCCCTAGGCGGCCGCCTACTTGGCCTATCTTGTAGGACCGCCCCTGCCCAAAAGGTGCATTGAACTGCGGATGCATTGGACTACAGCTTCCACTATTCCAGGACTGAGGGATGCATCTACCCCAGGGGTGGGCAATTATTTTTTCCAAGGGCCCACACGAGAGCCAAAAAATATTATGGAGGGCCGCACCTAAAGGCTGAACTACATTCTAATCTACATTATTTATTTATTTATTTATTTACTATATTTACTATATATTACACATCATTAATATTAACATATTAATATATCAAGAAATATTCATATATTATTAGTATTAATAATCATAATTATTATAGTATATATAGAGAGAGACATTATAATATATTGAAATTATAATATAATATAACATTATATTATATTATTAATTATATTATTATATTATTATAATAAAATTATTATAAAATAATAATAAAAACCACTAAAATAAAATAAAATAAAATGAAATTCAAGAAGACAAAGTGCATACCAAGATAGAGGCTGACATCCTCAAGAGAGGAAGGATCCCAAGATGGAATGGCCCAATGGACCCAGCTCAGAGGATGACAAAGCGGACCCAGCTGCCGCCGCAGCAGCAGAGCAGAACAAAGGTTCCTAAATGTATCCTGGGGCACAGGATACATTCCACATGATTGGCGTGAGACATGTTCTATGTGCACTAAACAAAGCACGTAAAGATCAAATCAAAGGAAATCCACAAAGCCACAAACTTGAAACCATGAAACAAAATATCAGGAACTCTCGGGCAAAAACTTAAACTTGGCAACAACCTGATACATGAAAACAAAACCAGCAGGAACTACCAACGTTGACTCAACTGAGACACTGGTCTCCCATGAATCATTATAAACCCTTTCCAGAAGCTGAAACTGACAAGAAAACATTCTTTCTCACTTTCCCACTAGAAAGATAGATAGAGCTTTATTATCTTTCTTCTGTTGTAAACCTCCTTCCTCCGGAACCGGCTACAACGAGTGAGGAGGGGCAAGGATGTCTCCGGGGGTTCCCCGCTTCTTTGCGGGGTTCCTCAGGGGGCTATTCTCTCCCCCCTCTTATTTAACATCTATATGCGACCACTTGCCCAGCTGGTGCGTAGTTTTGGGCTGGTGTGCCATCAGTACACTGATGACACCCAGCTTATCTTGAAGATGGAGGGCAGCCTCGAATCCGTACCCGATAATTTCCATCGTTGCCTTGAGGCCGTCACTGGATGGCTGCGAGCCAGTAGGTTGAAGGTGAATCCGGCAAAGACGGAGATCCTGTGGCTGGGTCCTCCGGGCTGTAAGGATGTTCAGCTTCCAACCCTGGACGGCGTGACATTATGTCCGTCGCCCTCTGTTAAGAGCTTAGGAGTAACCTTGGACCCCCTGTTGTCGATGGAGGCCCACGTCTCCAGCGTCAGCAGGGTAGCATTTTTCCATCTTCGCCAGGCGAGGAAGCTGGCCCTCTATTTGTCCCGGCGCGACTTAGCCACAGTGATCCAAGCCACGGTCATCTCGAGGCTAGACTACTGTAATGCTCTTTACATTGGCCTTCCTCTGTCGGTAATCCGGAGACTCAAGCTGGTGCAGAACGCTGCAGCACGACTCCTGGCGGGGGTCCCGATTGGCACAAAACAACAGTGTATATATACCAGATGGTATTAGACTGTATATGCTATTGCATGTAAGGAATAACACAACCCCCACAGGTAAGAAAATAATATATCTATTAGTGCATCAATACGTTCTAGTCACAAAATAACATGGATAGTACAGATACAGTACAGGAAAGCAAGACGCATCCAATCCGCCCCCCAATGTACTTGCAAGTAGATATTAGTAGTGCTGAGCTCCGTTCCCAGTGTGATGGAAAGGCGTGAGCTGCTCGGGTTCGGCGTAGGCCGGTCCGGCAAGGCGGGCAGCGCTTCCTGATGACGTGTGTGGGCGCCCGCACTGGGCGTCGCCGACGCGGTGGATGATGTGTGGACGTCAGCACGTTAGGGGCGTGGGGAGGCCTGGACAGGCGCGGTGACGTCAAGGGGGAAATCCCCAATGGGAAATCCCAGGCGCTCCGTGGCGTCTTCTTACGAGAAAACACAACACTCTCTTCCCCTCTGGCAAAGTAAACCAGGCGTGTCAAGGCGGCCCTCAGGTGGGAATCCCGGGAACCAAGACACGGAAGGGATGGTGGGATATCAAATCGGGTGGGTTGGATTCACAAACATACAGGTAGCAGTCTAATGAACGGCATCAATGCCTATTGAGGGAAAATTCCCCCAAGACTCGTGTGTGGGAGGAGGCGGTGTGGCTTCCTCTCAACACATAGGCTTGGTGTATAGCAGAGCCGACGGCCAGCTTAATGCTAATTCCAGCGCGGCCACATTCAGACCGTTTCGGGCAACATGTGTAGGCTCCTTTCTCAAGGCTCTATGGCTAGGTCCCGATTGGCCACCACATCACGCCAATCCTGCGCGAACTGCACTGGCTCCCAATTGAATGCCGGATTGCCTTCAAAGTGTTAGTCCTTACTTTTAAGGCCTTACATGGCCTGGGGCCAGTGTACCTGCGGGATCGCCTTGTCCCATATCATCCCACCAGATCACTGCGCTCCGAAGAGCTAAACCTCCTGGTCATCCCAAATGTGAGGACCTACCATCTGTCCGCAACCCGCCGCCGGGCTTTCTCTGTTGCAGCCCCTACCATGTGGAACGCACTGCCCGCTGGCATCCGTGCCACCCAGGGCCTCCTCCCGTTCAGGAGAGCAGTTAAGACATTGCTGTTCCAACAAGCCTTCGGAGTTAGCTAGACTGTAGCTCACACCGCCTAGCTGTCAGCCCACTGCGACTCCATTTGTTGTTTCAACTGTTCTAATTGTAATTCCATCTTAATGGTATTACTGTGGTTTATGAGTTATCTGACAATTGTATTTTACGAACTGTTGTAAGTCGCCCCGAGCCATGGGGGGGGGGGGGGGACAGACAAATGCGAAATAATAAAATAAAATAAATAAACGAGCAGAACGCCTGAGATTCTGAAAGATCTGCCTCTGTCTACTAAAGCTTTGCTATCTGTCCATGGTTTCACTATCCTCCCCTTCTTCTGCACCTGGCAAAGCATTCTCAGCATCATCTTCAGGTTGTTGCTCTGCGAAAAATGGTGAAACGCCTTTCCCAGTAATGTGGCCATGCTCAGGCCTCTCTTCTGAACTTAACTCCAGCCCAGACAAATCTGCATCCACAGACCCATGAGGAACATCATCCCCATTCTCATTATGTACATCAACATGACCATCATTCCCATCATCAGACACAATCACAGGCTGACATACAACACAATGCTATCTAATCCTGTGGGTTGTCGCTTTGCAAAGTCTTTTGCCTCCTCTGCCAAAAAGGAGGCTAAAGACCTCACCAAACTACAACTCTGAGGATTGTATAGAGCAGTGTTTTTCAACCTTATTTGAGCCGCAGCACATTTTTTACATTTACAAAATCCTGAGGCACACCACCAACCAAAATGACACCAAATGACACTCTGACACAGTAATACATATAGTTAATATGTTTTTAAATGTATTTATACACTCAGTGTGAAACCTGGGCCTGTTTCGATGAACTCAACATAGATATCCTGGCAGGAATGGCAGAAAGACACACACAAAGGTCTTGCTCAATAGCTGTCAGTCATGGGAAAACTTCGGCCCTCTGGGTGCTTTGGACTTCAACTCCCACCATTCCTAACAGCCTGAGGCCCTTTCATGCTTAAATGGCTGAGGGGACAAAAGAAAAAGGGCCTGAGGCTACTAGGAATGGTGGGAGTTGGAGTCCAAAACACCTGGAAGGTCCAAGTTTGCTCATGCCAGCTTTCGATTCCATCGCCACATCTATCTTCAGCCTCTGGCGGTTTGAATATATGTGATTATCTACGTGATTTTCTACCTAGTCGCTATGATTATGGTGTTGCTTCTTTAAATTGTCCGCAAACTGACTGTGTTATTGTGCGGATCCTGGAACTGACATTGGATAACATCGTGAGGATACACTTTGTTTGTTGCGCTCACTTCTGTGATTTCCGTAGAGGAGCGCTCCGTGAACTCGCTACTTCCTGGTTCGCAACTCCTCCGCTCTCTGTGGCAACCACGCCAAACTACCTTATGTAAGACTTTTGATTTTCTCCAGCAGGATTGGGTACTTTGAATGTGTTTTTTTGCGTATGATTATGTATGATTAATTGTGTATTTTGTACTGTGATGTAGTGGCCCTCCTTTAATAAGTAAGGATCTTGGAGGTTCCAATTTCCCACGGCACACCTGATGATCGCTCACGGCACACTAGTGTGCCCCGGCACACTGGTTGGGAAACACTGGTATAGAATAACGGAGTAGCATTTAATCAGGGGGAAATGTCTTTTGTAAAAAAAACACACCACTGAATCAAAACTGCTGCCACCAATATAAAGATAAATGTATTATTTATTTGAAGATTTAAAACTGCACTGAGCTGGAATGCTCTACTGGCCGAAACACCTTTGAAAACTCACAGGCCACCACCACAGTTATTAACAAAGTAAGCCCATTGGCTCCCTGGAGGAAAACTAAAATGATTTTTTTCTTCAAATAAGGTTTGCTGCCACCTTTGGACTCTGGATTATGTGAAAGTCATGTATAAATATGTGGAAGGATGTCATAAGGAAAATAAAGCCGGCTTCTTTTCTGCTTCCCTGAAAACTAGGACCCAGAGCAATAGGTTCAAATGACAAAAAAAAGAGATTCCATCTGAATATTAGGAAGAACTTCCTGGCTGTTCCGTAGTGGAACTCTCTGACTCAGAGTGTGGTGGAAGCTTTTAAGCAGAGGCTGGATGGCCATCTGTCAGGGGTGCTTTGATTGTGCTTTTCCTGAATGGCAAAAAGTGGTTGGTAGAGGCGGCTCAAACCGCTACACGAAGTAGGCGACCACCTAGAGCACCGCGACCGCAGGGATGCCGCTGCCGGCTGGACGATCGATGTCCAAACGTGTGTTCAATTCCTTCCTGTACCAAATCCTTTGCAACAAAAAAAGTTAATAACAGTTGGACTATTATTATATTATTATTATTTACTTCATTTATATCCCACTCTTCTCACCCTGCAGGGGACTCAGAGTGACATACATCATACATCCAGGAAAACATTCAACTAGATGGCCATGTGGTCTCTTCCAACTCTATTATTCTATGACACTATGATGATGGTGGCAGTGAAAGTGGTGTCAAGTCTAGATAGTCCTTGAAACAAGAAAGCCCCAGGACACAGAAGTGGAAGCCAACAACAAGAAGTCCATGTTTCCGCTGTTGACTAAAATGCCATTGGCTTTTCCTGTTTCTAAAAACAAAGTGATGCCAATGTGTATTTTGTTGGTTCGCCGCACTAAAGTGCCCACTTTAAAACAATGCATTGCAGAGCAGACTTCTTGGAAAAGTCGCTTTCTAATTCCGGTCCTCGCCTGGAGACCTGCCTCACGCAGCGAACCATCGGCTAACGATTTCTCATTACGAGCCTTCTTCGGAACGATATAAATAAATAATCCAAACCGATGGAGGCGCCTCCCTGCTTGAGTCTTCCGCCAGACAAAGCGCTTAACTTGTACCTCCAATTTCTGAATGTCGAGGGAGGAAATACACACACACACACGTACACACACACTTATACCTTGCAAGCCAACTCTTCTTTAAGATGCACAAAAAGGGACAGAGAGGGAGAAAGAGGAGGACAACCACATATCTCAACCTAACTGGCAAAGGGAAGAATATTCCCAATTGGATGCTACAAGACCACAATCCTCGATCTAAACACAGAAGGGGAGTGGGAAAGAGGAGAGAGGGCCGCAGCCATGGAAATCCATTACGCGGCTCACAAAGTCAGAGCTTTAGCCAGCAAAGGGAATGATGTCACCGCAAAGCAGAGAAGCCGCCTTCCCAACACAACGCCGCACAGCCCATCGTTGGCACAGGAAGAAAGCCAGGACACAGCAGGAAGGAAAGCAGTTCACATTTGCCTTCAGTGTGCCCACAAAGGGACTAAGGGGCTGCCTGCAAGAAAGGGTGGGGTGGAGTAAACTGGTAGCAATGGGTACACACACCCGAACTAAGGATACAGCATCTCAAGAAAGCACAAAAAACAAGGAGAGCCACCCAAGGAAGCTTACTTAAGCAGAAGGCAAAAGAGAGAGCTAACCATGATGGTTGTCCGAGTGGTCCAGTATTTCTGCGCTCTCCTAATAATAATAGTAATAATAATAATAACTTTATTTATACCCCGTCATCATCTCCCCAAGGGGACTCGGGGCGGCTTACATGAGGCCAAGCCCAATAAAACATCAGTAAAACAACACAGCAGCAATTAATAAAACAGTACAAACAATATAACTCACATATAAGCAATAACACAAACACTCAAACAATATCCTGTGTCCAAGTTGGCTCATCAAGTGCTCTGCTATAGCTGACTTCTCTGGCTGAATTAGTGTGGACAACCACCATGTCAGACTACACAGAGAAGCCACGGAAATCCACAAGCACGTGGAAAATGTCAACAGAAAGGAGGAAACCATAAAATGAACAAAATCTGGCTATCAGCGTTAAAAAACCCTCTAAAATCAGAACAGTAAATAAAGAGGAACACTAAAAGGGGGGATTCCAGATAAGAAACAATCAGGGCCAGCTAACACTTCCCAACAGAGATTTCCCAGAGGCAGGAAAAAGCCAGGCTTTGAAGCTGCAAGGCTATTCAATGCTAATCTTTGCAATCCGAAAGACAGTGAGCACTGACCTCGAGTTTTGGAGTTGTAGTTCACCTCCATCCAGAGAGCACTGTGGATTCAAACAATAAAGGATCTGGACCAAACTTGCCACAAATATGCCATATGCCCAAATATGAACGCAGATGGAGTTAGGGGAAAATAGACCTTGACATTTGGGAGTTGTAGTTTCTGGGATTTGTAGTTCACCTACAATCAAAGAGCATTTTGAACCCCACCAAAGATAGAATTGGGCCAAACTTCTCACACAGAACCCTCATGACCAACAAAAAATATTGTTTTCTGGTGGTCTTTGGCGACCCTTCTGACACCCCCTCACGACCCCCAGGTTGAGAAATGCTTCCTTAAGGCCATCCAGTCCAACTCCCTTCACCAGGGCAAGAAAACATATTCAAAGTCACCCAGCCATAGATATAACTAAATGTATATGATTCACACACACACACACATGTATATGACAGATATAGTATCATAGATTTGAAAGGGACCCCTAAAGAAAGGCAATTCTATGTTGCATGTTCCAGAGTAGGCAAACCAGACAATTTCCGCATCAACACTGACAAAGAAACAACAGGAAATACTGTTTACCAACAACCATAAAGAAATCTATTATATAAAGGAGGTCCCGTCATCGAACGTCTGACAGAGACAGAGAAACCTTCCAAGGCAGAGACACCAAACTTGCCAACACAAATAGGCCTCAGGCAAGGAAGGTTTTTAGCAAAGAAACTCCTCCCCCCCAAAACCTAGAAGGCCCCCAAAACAATGATACAAAAAAACTATATTTCCCAGCATCCTCTGCGGCAGCCAGCGAAACCCATTGGCCAACATCGGCCCACACAAAATGCAGGGAGGCTGAGTAACCATAGTAACGCTGGGCACAGCCAGCCAAGGCTAGGATAGAATGCTGAGTGATTTGAGTTCAGTCAGTTGGTGTTTAAGGGTTAAACTGACAAAACCAAACTCTACGAGGGAGCAATTCTCCAGCAATTCCTACCCACACAACACAACACAACTTCCTATCACAACCCATCCCCCCAACCTTACGGGACCCCGCGCACACAACACCTACCACCACCACAAACAAAAACCAACTCCACATATACTCCAACCACAACACAACACAATACTGCACTGATACTCTACAAACACACACAAAAACCCAAAACACCCCACCCACACAAGCATTCCACAACATACTACCACCCACAATTCCACCACACACCCACTAACTCACCAAAAAAGTAATACCTACACACAACACAATACGCACATAACACAACCTTGCGTCTACTGCTCAACCCATTTGTATGCCATTCCTTCCTTCCACACAGGCAGAAACTGACCCAAAAGACAAGCCATGCCTTCTAAAAAGAACAGCATCGGACGACACACTCGCAACGCTACATACATCAAACAAAAAGGGCAGAACAAACGCCAGAACAGAAACACAGTTTCTTTTTCAAATCCAGAGTTGGGAAACCACAGAACCTTTCCATCAACACAGCAGACGGAAAGACAAAAACATTGTATATCCACAAGCTCTGCAGAACGCCAGCAACACCACACACCGACAACTCCCAGGACTTCAACATCCCACCCACCAGAACAACCCACAACAACACAGCCATGACCCCACCAAGACCATAAGTAACATCAATTCCAACCCTTACATACTCAGACTTTCTTGCATCTCCTAAATAGGGCACAGCAACGCGTGCCGGGTACAGCTAGTTACATATATTAGAAACCAACACTTTGTTACTCTATTTTCCAGATCACCAGATTGGGCCACAGCAACGCGGGGCAGGGGACGGCTAGTAATTCTATAATTCTAAGTCACGGCTGTATACTGCACAATGATATATTAGGGCTGCACAGTGTATATCCATCTGTGGAAATGGATGCTATGCTAAAGGAGCATTTGCATTGATAGCGCTGTGTTTTCAATGATGGGGGAAGCCAAGTTGCATCCAAACTCTGGGAGGAAGGGGAGCTATAAATCAAATGGGGAGATTAGTCAAGGCAAAACGATGGCAGGTTTTGGGAAACATGGGCTGGAATTCATTACGGAACTTAAGACTTCACAAGAGGACTTAGGTGCACAGAAACAGAACAGAACTTGTGTTGTTCGAGGCTTTCATGGCCAGAATCACTGGGTTGCAGTGAGTTTTCCAAACTGCCTGGCCATGTCGCAGAAGCATTCTCTCCTGACGTTTCACCCACATCTATAGCAGGCATCCTCAGAGATTGTGTGGTCTGTTGGAAACGAGGCAAGTGAGGTTTATATATCTGTGAAATTATATCCAGGGTGGGGAAAAGAACTCTTGTCTGCTGGAGGCAAGTGTGAATGTTGCAGTTGGCCACCTTGATTAACACTGAATGGCCTTGCAGCTTCAAATCCTGGCTGTTTCCTGCCTGGGGGAATCCTTTGTTGGGAGGTGTTCGCTGGCCCTGATTGTTTCCTATCTGGAATGTTGCAGTTGGCCACCTTGATTAGCACTGAATGGCCTTGCAGCTTCAAATCCTGGCTGTTTCCTGCGAGGGGGAATCCTTTGTTGAGAGGTGTTAGCTGGCCCTGATTGTTTCCTATCTGGAATGTTGCAGTTGGCCATCTTGATTAGCACTGAATGGCCTTGCAGCTTCAAATCCTGGCTGTTTCCTGCCTGGGGGAATCCTTTGTTGAGAGGTGTTAGCTGGCCCTGATTGTTTCCTATCTGGAATGTTAAAGTTGGCCACCTTGATTAGTACTGAATGGCCTTGCATCTTCAAATCCTGGCTGTTTCCTGCCTGGGGGAATCCTTTGTTGAGAGGTGTTTGCTGGCCCTGATAATTTCCTATCTGGAATGTTAAAGTTGGCCATCTTGATTAGTACTGAATGGCCTTGCATCTTCAAATCCTGGCTGTTTCCTGCCTGGGGGAATCCTCTGTTGAGAGGTGTTAGCTGGCCCTGATTGTTTCCTATCTGGAATGTTGCAGTTGGCCACCTTGATTAGCACTGAATGGCATTGCAGCTTCAAATCCTGGCTGTTTCCTGCCTGGGGGAATCCTTTGTTGGGAGGTGTTAGCTGGCCCTGATTGTTTCCTATCTGGAATGTTGCAGTTGGCCACCTTGATTAGCACTGAATGGCCTTGCAGCTTCAAATCCTGGCTGTTTCCTGCCTGGGGAATCCTTTGTTGAGAGGTGTTAGCTGGCCCTGATTGTTTCCTATCTGGAATGTTGCAGTTGGCCACCTTGATTAGCACTGAATGGCCTTGCAGCTTCAAATCCTGGCTGTTTCCTGCCTGGGGGGGAATCCTTTGTTGAGAGGTGTTAGCTGGCCCTGATTGTTTCCTATCTGAATGTTGCAGTTGGCCACCTTGATTAGCACTGAATGGCCTTGCAGCTTCAAATCCTGGCTGTTTCCTGCCTGGGGGAATCCTTTGTTGAGAGGTGTTAGCTGGCCCTGATTGTTTCCTATCTGGAATGTTGCAGTTGGCCACCTTGATTAGCACTGAATGGCCTTGCAGCTTCAAATCCTGGCTGTTTCCTGCCTGGGGGAATCCTTTGTTGAGAGGTGTTAGCTGGCCCTGATTGTTTCCTATCTGGAATGTTGCAGTTGGCCACCTTGATTATTTATTATTATTTATTTATTTATTAGGTTCAGCTTCATATACCGCTCTCTCTGGCGCCCAGAGCGGTTCACAGAGCTAGTGCAAATAAAACAGATAAAACACATTAAAATACAATAAAACAGTTAAAAACACCCGAGTTAAACAATTTGCCAGCAAATAGCAGTAGTTAGCAATAGCATGCCAACAACGGACCCATAGGTGCCAATAGTGGCAATTGACTATGGGCCGAATGCCTGCCTAAAGAGCCATGTTTTTACTGCTCTGCGGAACGGCAAGAGGGCCCGGATGGCCCGGATCTCTTCAGGGAGGCCGTTCCACAGAGCTGGCGCGCTGCGTAAACGCCTCCGTCGTGTGGTAGCCAATCTACAAACCCTGATGTTAGGCACATCCAAAAGATTAAGTCCTCTGAGCGCAGTGATCTCCTGGGCACATAAGGGGTAAGCCGCTCCTTCAGGTACACTGGCCCCAAACCATATAAGGCCTTGAAAGTTAGAACTAACACCTTGAAGGCTACCCGGAATTCAACTGGAAGCCAGTGCAGTTCGCGCAGGAGTGGAGTCACGTGGTCAGATCTTAAAGCTCCCGAGAGCAGACGCGCTGCAGCGTTCTGCACCAGCTTAAGTTTCCGGATTGCCGACAAGGGCAGGCCAATGTACAGCGCATTACAGTAATCGAGCCTCGAGATGACCGTGGCTTGGATCACCGTGGCCAGGTCGCGGCGGGAGAGGTAAGGAGCCAGGCGTTTTGCCAGACGCAGATGAAAGAAGGCTGTCTTGCAGGTGCAGGCAATCTGCTCCTCCATAGACAACTGGGCGTCCAGCCGGACCTGCTTTTTTTACAGACGGTTGCGGGTGAAGGGCCGCACCGTCAAACGTCGGCAACTGGGTCTCTACCCCCCCCGGGCGGCCCAGCCACAGGATCTCCGTCTTCGCCGGGTTCACCTTCAACTTACTGGCTCGCAGCCATCCAGTAACGGCCTCCAGTAACGGCACTGAATGGCCTTGCAGCTTCAAATCCTGGCTGTTTCCTGCCTGGGGGAATCCTTTGTTGAGAGGTGTTAGCTGGCCCTGATTGTTTCCTATCTGGAATGTTGCAGTTGGCCACCTTGATTAGCACTGAATGGCCTTGCAGCTTCAAATCCTGGCTGTTCCCGGCCTGGGGGAATCCTTTGTTGAGAGGAGTTAGCTGGCCCTGATTGTTTCCTATCTGAATGTTGCAGTTGGCCAACTTGATGAGCACACAATGGCCTTGCAGCTTCAAATCCTGGCTGTTTCCTGCCTGGGGGAATCCTTTGTTGAGAGGTGTTAGCTGGCCCTGATTGTTTTCTATCTGGAATGTTGCAGTTGGCCACCTTGATTAGCACTGATTGGCCTTGCAGCTTCAAATCCTGGCTGTTTCCTGCCTGGGGGAATCCTTTGTTGAGAGGTGTTAGCTGGCCCTGATTGTTTCCTATCTGGAATGTTGCAGTTGGCCACCTTGATTAGCACTGATTGGCCTTGCAGCTTCAAATCCTGGCTGTTTCCTGCCTGGGGGAATCCTTTGTTGAGAGGTGTTAGCTGGCCCTGATTGTTTTCTATCTGGAATGTTGCAGTTGGCCATCTTGATTAGCACTGATTGGCCTTGCAGCTTCAAATCCTGGCTGTTTCCTGCCTGGGGGAATCCTTTGTTGAGAGGTGTTAGCTGGCCCTGATTGTTTTCTATCTGGAATGTTGCAGTTGGCCACCTTGATTAGCACTGATTGGCCTTGCAGCTTCAAATCCTGGCTGTTTCCTGCCTGGGGGAATCCTTTGTTGAGAGGTGTTAGCTGGCCCTGATTGTTTTCTATCTGGAATGTTGCAGTTGGCCATCTTGATTAGCACTGAATGGCCTTGCAGCTTCAAATCCTGGCTGTTTTCTGCTAGGGGAATCCTTTGTTGGGAGGTGTTCGCTGGCCCTGATTGTTTCCTATCTGGAATTCCCTTGTTTTTTGAGTGTTACTCTTTATTTACTGTCCTGATTTCAGAGGTTTTTAAAATACCGATAGCCAGATTTTGTTAATTTTCATGTTTTCCTCCTTTCTGTTTACCCATGCTATCAGTATTATGACTTTCCTATGTATGGGCAGCAATTGTATGATGGTGGAGTAACTGATACAAGTGGCAATGGGCATCCCAGCATGCAACTGGACACTGGCCAGGTGTGATTGGAGGTGACCCCCCACCCCAGGATTCTGTAAAAGATAGTTCAAAGTTTTGCCAAGGACACCAGGCTGGAATGATCCCATAATCCCTTACCTCTTCCCCCATGCAGAAACCTTTATGAACCCTTTGCCTACTTTTATTAGTTTTGATAGACATTGGGGGGGCTGACATGAGTTCCCCTATGACCCTGCATGATTTCCCCCTTTCCCTATGAACTCTGTGTATGCTCCCATGCCCCATTCCTTATATGTATGCATGTCTACATGAGAAAATATGAAGACGGAGCAACCTTTTCATAGACCAGTAACTCATGGCTTTTGGAATTTCCAAACTTCCTGAGCCAAAAATCCCCAAAGAAAGGACTTAACCAAAACCATTTCCACCGACAATAAGTAAATGTCTCTATTTGCCTGGACCTCGGAGGGCTGATAGCCAGGCCACCCAGAATAACAGAGTCTATATGGACATACTGGATCACCCAACATAAAGCACATTTCCCCATCGGTGAGGAACCGGGGATTTGCTACCGCCTTCCTGCTGTGCTACATCCTGATCTCCGAAAGCAATCTCTGCTCCATCAATGAACTTCATATCACAGGATAGTAAGACAAAAGGACCTGGCCAGACAAAAATGTTAATTCAAGGGACAAACCAGTAACACAGACTAGGCTTGAGAGCCTGAAGCTATCGCTTGGTCACCTGGCAAACACCAGCCATTCTTAACCCAGTCATCTAGACATGTCTTCATTGTTTCCCTGTTGCCCGCCTCCCTTCCACCTCATTGGCCGAGTGACCAAAAGCAGGGCCAGGGCTCTCATTGGATCTCCTCCTGGGTTGTGGCCATCACTGCCAATCATAACAAAGCCAGCTCAAGGGAGGGTGGGGGGTGAGCATGGGAACTTTTGAATCTGAAGGCTATATTATTATTATTATTATTTACATCATTTATATTCCGCCCTTCTCACCTCACAGGGGACTCAGGGCGGATTACAATGTACACAGGCATGTAGCCAGGGGGGCTAAGGCTTCAGCCCCCCAAATTCTCAGGGTGGTCCGCATGAAAAGGCCTTACTGGTACATTATTTAAACTGTTATGTTTATTCATATCATGATCTGATCACTATGCTCATTATATCCCACATTAATGGGGTTATTGGGATAACAATACAAAAGATTTGCTAGGGTAGACCCTCTTCCACCCAGTCTCAGCCCCCCCCCCCAAACCAAACTCAGCCCCCTCCGAAACAAAATCCTGGCTACGGCCCTGAATGTACATATACAAACATTCAATGCACAACATATATAGACAGAGGCAATTTAACATTCCTGCTTCTGGCCACCAGGGGGAGCTGTCGCATTCCTTCATTCTTTTGTGTACTTCCTGGAGATTTTATGGCCTCGTAAATCAGTTAAATTAGCCTCCCCACAAAGTGGTACCTAAATTTTCCTATTTGACAGATGCAATGGTCTTTCGGGTTACAAAGGTCGACAACAAGCTACACAATTTGGTCGAGAGCTCATCCAGACCCGGGCAGGCCTCGAACTCATGACCTTCTGGTCAGCAGAGATCTTATGCAGCTGACTCCCAGCCAGCTGCGCAACAGTCCCAGTATTTTATATTTACCTGCCTAGCAGACATATCGATTTTTTGGCACATTACTGCAATCATCATCCTTTCCAGCTGGAAAGAAATAAAACCTCGGTGGCTTTCCTTCAACTTGGCGAGACTTTATTTTGGGAAATTAGGGGGAAATCTTTTTGTTGCTTGCTGTCTGTCTTCTTTTGGGTCTGGCTGGTCTCTGCCTAGGCAGGGCCTCCCAAATTTGTGTTCGACATCACCAGGAGGACACCGGACCCAACTGAGTGCCAGGTGTGCACTGGAACTGGCCAATACGCACCAGACATTTCCCCGGGTCCTCATCTCATTTATGTTTCTGATGTTTGGCGACCCCAAAGTGAACCTGTCGCGAGTTTTTCTTGGCAAGGTTTTGTTCAGAAGAGACTCGCTTTTCCGAGGCGCCTGGAATCAAAACCTTGCGAAAGAGACTCCTTGAAAGGCAAAGAGAAAAGATGAAACACTGCTTCTTCCTTGGGGTGGAGCCTTTTTCAGAACACAGAGGGAACGCGGATCACATTAATCTCAAGACAAATCAAAGGGACTCCGGGAAGAAACGAAAGGTGGAAAAGAAATATTCAAATAGAAAGACAAGGAAGAAGACACGGCTTTTTTCTTTTTTCTCTTTTTTTCAAAAAACCAACCTTTGAATGGCCACAGGTTTCTGTTAGTATGACAGAAATGTAAAATGGAGCTCTGGATGAAATTCAGATGAATGTTATGGTGTTGGAATGTATAAGAGAAATCAAAGGTTTGAATTTTTTTAAGGCTTTGCAATGCAAAGGGGAAAAAAAACAAGATTTTTTCCAGACAGAAATATCCTGAAGGCAGTTATCAGAAGGCATTGCACAACTATTTGTTGTTACGCGGGTTGAATGAAAAGTAATGCCTTCACCTTAGTTACTACTTAGAATGTGCTCTTTAACTTGCTTGGAATTTTTCTCTGAGTGATACGACGATTGTCTTGAATCAATCTGTCAACCTTTTGCTTGTGAAACTCGGTGGTTGCTGTCATAGGGCGTCCAACCCTTTGTCACATAAGTCAGGTGTTTCCACCTCAACGCCTTTAAACTTACTCACTCAACATCACACAGTATTCACATCAACACAATGCCCATAAACAGCTTGAATCTCCTTCGGGGTGACACCTTCAGCTGTCAAAAATTCATTGACTGCACATTGCTTAAGTTGCATTGACCGGCTGTCTGCGCAGGGTTCCATACTTCACACTTTAACAACACAACTGTTCAATGCTAAGGCTTCCCACCAAAATGGAACTGTAGAGGAGAGTCTACTGAACAAGCCAGTATCTGCTGCATACCAGTACTGCCATCTGTTGAGGAGTTACGAAGGTGGAGGCATTACTTTTCATTCAACCCTCTCATATTATTGGCTGGCCTGCTGCCAAGCACTTTTGACACCTTCTGGAGGGACTGCCTCGCCGATATCGACACCAAGGTCCGCCTTGGCCCCGCGTCCTCCTCCCCTTTCCTTCCTTCCTTTCTTTTTCCCTCTTTTTCTTTCATTCTTACCCTCCCTCTCTCCCTCCCTCTTCGTTCCTTTCTCTTCCATTCTTTCCTTCTCTCCTTCCTTTTCCCTCCCTCTCTCCCTTCTTTCCTCCATTCTCCCTCTTCCTTCCTTTCTCCCTCTTCACCCTTTCCTTCTCCTTCTCTCCTTCCTTTTCCCCGCCTCTCTCCCTTCTTTCCTCCATTCTCCCTCCCTCCTTCCTGCCTGCCTTCCTTTTTCTTCTATTCTTTTCCCCCAAGTCTTCCTTTCCTTCTCCTTCCTTCCTTTTCACTTCCCTTTCTCCCCTTCCTTCTTTTCTTCTTTTCCCTTCATTATTTTACTTTCTTCTCACTCCCTTTCCTTTCTTTTCCCCACCCTTTCCTTTCCTCCGTTTCCATTTCCTTCTTTTCCCCTCCTTGCCTCTCTCTCCTGCTTTTCTTTTCTTCCTTTTCCATAGTTTGTTCTTCTTTTCTTTCTTCCTCTCCCCCTCCCTCCTGTATTTCCTCTGTCTGTCTTTTTCTTTCTTTCTTTCCCCTTCCTGCCATCTTCTCTTTCCTTCCCAGAGTCCTGAGCATGCCTTTTGCAGAGCCAGGTCTGAAGTGTCCCGTCATTCTGCCGGGGGAATCCTTTTCTCATAGTATGTATGTATAGACTCACATTTAGTTGAATTCAGTCTTAAAATATATTATATGTATTATATGGCTCTCACTGAAATAAATTTCCAAATATTTGGCTTTCATGGCTCTCTGAGTCAAAAAGGTTCCCGACCCCTGACTTATAATAAGCACGTATCTTATGGCGAAAGGTCCCCAGAGCCCACGTGCAAATTCTAAATGAGGGTCATAAACTCAGCAATTCAAGAAGGATGGGGTTACAACAGCAACATGCAGACTTCAAACCATTTCAAATGAGCATGCACAGATTGCCAGTTCACCCAACACACTTGACCAGGGACCACTTTGAGCAGGGACCACTCTCCAACATTAATGCCAAAAGGGTTACAGATCAATTTTTGGTCAACTTTAGATTCCATTTGGTTATTCATAGCTTCCAAACCCTAGCCGCTTGGGTCATCCTCCTCTGAACATGTACCAGCTTGTCCATATCCCAGAACTGGACGTGGGATTATTCCAAAGCAGAAGAGACCGGGGGGATGATTTCCCTTGGTCTTGACACTATACTCTTATAAATGCAGATGAGAACAGACCCATTATCATAAACATAAATAGAGAGCCATTACAGATATGCGAGCCTGTGTTGTGCATTTGCAAGTGCCTGACAACATGCCAGTAATTGAGAACAATCAATGTGCAATGCCTTGTGATTGCCGCCTTCGAAATACGCACTATTCTTCCAGGTGAAGGAGAATGGAGTGGGGCAATTACTTCTCTCAATCAAGACATGATGGACTCTTAGGTCACCCGCAATGGGATGCCTTTTCCTTTCGTTTGAGAGCAACATCTCCATGGTCTGAGTCCTTTCCAAGGCCCAGGAACTCTTTCCAAGGCCTGACAGCTGCCTAAGGTTTGGATGGGATACAAAGAGCTAGAATAGAGAATTCAGAAAGAGAAATAGCAGCACATAAGCCACACAGGCATGGAAATGTCACCAGCGGGATGCAACCCCAGGTCAAATGCACATTCCACAGCATGTGGACCTTCTTCTCCTTACCACCGAAAGCCAAATCCTAAATCCGTCCCCCAAAATGCCAGTTTTCCCAAGCCAAGCCGGCATGCTTATGCTTTGTGCCCTGCCAGGTGTTCAATTATCCATTCCTCCACTTCTTTCCCTCAAAAAATCTTTGGCAGACAAGCAAAACAGGGCTGTTATTGAGCTGCCAGTCACGGTTGACAATGCTAAATGAGACGGATTACTTGTTCAAGTCAGTATAAAGCACCTTGATAAGAACAGTCGTAGAAAAATGAAAGGATGTCGTTCCGTGAGCAGAAGCTAAGGATGCGCAGAAACACGGAGCAGCAGGGCCAAGACTGAAGGCAGTGGTGGCGATCGGCACTTCCATGGCTGCATCTACACCAGCGTCTCTCAACCTGGGGGACAGGACCCTTGGGGGGTCACGAGGGGGGTGTCAAAGGGCTTGCCAAAGACCATCAGAAAACTCACTATTTTCTGTTGGCCATAAAGGTTCTGTGTGGGAAGTTTGGCCCAATTCTATCATTGGTGGGGTTCAGAATGCTCTTTGTATACTTTGGGACTATAAATCCCAACAACTGCAACTCCCAAATGTCAAGGTTGAGAAACATTGATCTACACCAGGGGTGGGCAATTACCGGCCCTCCAGGGGTTTTGGACTCAACCCCCAGAAACCCCAGCCAGTTTACCAGCTGTTAGGATTTCTGGGAGTGAAGTCCAAAACACCTGGAGGGCCGGTTATTTATTTATTTATTTATTTATTTATTTATTTATTCAATTTTATATACCGCTCCTCCCCGCAGGCTCGGGGCGGTTTACAACAGTCAGTTGAAATACATGTAAAACACATAAAACACATAAAATACAATTGCCCACCCCTGATCTACACTGTAGAATTAATGCAGTTTGATACCAGTTTAATAGGGCTGGTTGATAAAAAAAATAGTTCAAAACCCGTTTCGAATGTAGGGGGTCCTGGCGCTTCGAATATGATTGACTTCCAAAAATTTCTGGAAAAATTTCAAAATTAATTCATAAAAATTCCAAAATTTCAGAATGGCTTCGTTAATGGTGGACACGCATGTTTAACCTAGATTGGACGCAGGATTTCTTCCCTCCGCATGAGAACTGGAGGAAACCCGCGTTTCCCCCAGTTCTCATGCGGAAGGTTGTTATCCCGCGTCCAATCTGCAGCCAATGAAGGGAATCCAACTCTAGAAAGGCGGAAATCTGATCCGAGCCTTTTTTGAAAATGGTGGCCGCGGCTTCAAATTTGCAAAAACACTTCTGGGTTGCTTAAATCGATTCAAAAACGCTTCAAAAGTAAATTAGATCCGAATTTATAATGATTTTCATAGCGATCCGAAAAACCTAACCAGGCATACAGTTTAATTGCCATGGCTAGATGCTATGGAACCATGTAGTTCTACAAAGCCCTTAGCCTTCTCTTCTCAAACAATGTTGGTGCCTAACCAAAGTACTGTACACCTTTTTGGATCTCATAGCGTTGAGCCATAGCAGTTGAGAGAGAACTTATGGGGCCAACGCTACCGTTAAGCAAGCTGAGTCTTTGTATTGTCAAAGGCTTTCATGGCTAGAATCACAGGGTTCTTGTAGGTTTTTCAGGCTGTATAGCCATGTTCTAGAAGCATTCACTCCTGATGTTTCACCTGCATCTGTGGCAAACATCCTCAGAGGTTGTGAGATCTTGTTTTCTTGGGTAAAAGATGCTGCTGAAGTCTTTGCAAAGGTAATGGGAATGGGACTCATCGGGACTGTTGGGGAGAGTTAATTCACCGCAGGAGACATAGTGTAAGTCGCCCGGAGCACATTCGTGGAGGGCAACTCATAAATAATAAAATTAGTTAGTTAGTTAGTTAGTATATTGCCTGGCGTGAGAGACAAAGGGTGGCACGGGTGGAGTTATTAGCAGCTGAAAGAGATGAGGAAGGGGCGTTGGCGCAATTAAGCCCCGAGGAGGACTGAATAAAGGGGGCTTGCAATTAGCCATTGGTTGCAGCTGGCAAGGCGTTGTTCTTGCCACCCAGGCCATTGCCTCCTGTTCTGGATCGCTGCTGGACTGATCATTTGACTGGCTGTGGACGTGGAATTCTGGACGTTGGTATTGTATTTTGTGGGTTTCCGAATCTTTGTATCCTGCCTTCGACTTCTCCACCTTAAATCCCTTCTGTGCTAGATTCTGCTGCTCTTTCGTTTTGGATTCCGGGTTGACCTGACTTTGCTGCTTCGTTTGCATTCCTCCTGGCTTGACTCAAGGACTGAGTAACAACACACAGGAATAAACTACCTGCTAGTAGAGACTGTCTAAACAACACACAGAGAAGTAAGTGTAGAACACAGTAATATTTCAATACTATAAATAGAGTACAACACAATATGTAGGTCAGCACAGTATTCGTTCAACACAATATAATCAGAAGTATAGTATAAATATATGAGCATCAACACAAAGGTGTGGGGGCAAGTGGATAGCGCAGCAGTAGATACAATAAGCCAGGAGACAGGCTATGGTTACTCACGGTCCCTTTACCCAGTCCGCTGGCTCAAAACTGGTAAATTCAATGGAGAGGGCAGACGCTCTAACATATAAACACAGCCACACAATAGAGAGCATGACGCTATCTCCTTTAAAGTAAACCTAAAGGGCTGATGCCAAAGTAACTAGCAAGCGCTGCGGTAAAGCGGTCTGTGTCGCAAAATAGCGCTTTGGAAAAAAACCGTCCGTGTCATCAACAAGCGCTTTTGGGAGAAGCGGTCCGTGCTGCAAATGATTCCCTGTGCAACAGGGTGCGGCGAAAGCAGTGTTCCGTTCAAATTGATTTGTGATGTTCTTTGTTGATTGATCATTGGTGAGTGTTACTATGCTCTTTACCCTATTTCTACCGCTATTATTCGGATTACAGAGTTATTGCTGATTATACATGCATATTTTTTAGATTATATTGTCCTAAAGCCACCGAGTTTGAAGCTAACGGCTGCCCTGAGGAAGTCTACACAGAAGAAACGGGGTGGATCCGAGTATATGATCCCGTAGGCGAGCCCCCATACTTGCTGGAATACTACATTGGCTTCCCTTATCTGGCGCTGGGTGCTTTTGGAGTTATTTTCGCCATTTAGGCTTTCTATATTGTCCTTCAAGGATGTTCCCGCTTGCAGTTGCCTGAGAGACTTTCTATTTATGCTTGCCCACCTCTGCGTTATACCGGATTTTACCGGGAAACCTCCATTTCGCTGGGTTCAATTTGAACGGAACGGTAAAGGGACCGTGAGTAACCATAGCCTGTCTCCTGGCTTATTGTATCTACTGCTGCTCTATCTACTTGCCCCCACACCTTTGTGTTGACGCTCATATATTTATACTATACTTCTGATTATATTGTGTTGAACGAATACTGTGCTGACCTACATATTGTGTTGTACTCTATTTATAATATTGAAATATTACTGTGTTCTACACTTACTTCTCTGTGTGTTGTTTAGATTGACTCAAGGACTATCTGACGCTTCTTCTCCGTTTGCATTCTGCTTGGCTGGTTGTGACCTTTTGTGCTCACTCTCTCAGCCTTATTTCTGTTGCGAAGAAGTCAGAACTGGATGTTTATTTTCTGTTGGATTTCCTTAACAATTTGCTGTGTCTCTTAGCTTATTTGAGTCACAGTGAAGAAGTTGTAAATAAACACTAACTGCTAACATTACTGTGCCTGGCTTTTTAAGGTGGTCTGCATCACGACACTCCTAAAGGAGCTGAGTATGGTTAGCTTGGAGATGAGAAGGCTGAGAGAAAGGGACATGAGAGCTATGTTTAAATATTTGAAGGGATGTCCCATTGATGAAAGGACAGGCTTGTTTTCTGCTGCTCTGGAGACTAGGACACAATGGAGCAAGTGATTCAAAGTGCAGCAAAGGAGAATCCACCTGGGCATTAGGAAAAACTTCCTCATGGCCACCATTCTATGCTTCCTTGGAGTGGGTCTCCTTCTCTTAAGGCACCGTTTCTCAACCTGGGGGTCGGGACCTCTGGAGGGGTCGTGAGGGAGTGTCGGAGGGGTCTCCAAAGACCATCAGAAAACACAGTATTTTCAGTTGGTCATGGGGGTTCTGTGTGGGAAGTTTGGCCCAATTCTCTCATTGGTGGGCTTCAGAATGCTCTTTGATTGTTGGTGAACTATAAATCCCAGCAACTACAACTCACACATGTCAAGGTCTATTTTCCCCAAACTCCACCAATGTTCACATCTGGGCATATTGAGTATCCGTGCCAAGTTTGGTCCAGATCTATCATTGTCTGAGTCCACAGTGCTCTCTGGATGTAGGTGAACTACAACTCCCAAACTCAGTGCCCATCAGAACCTCCCAGTATTTCCTGTTGGTCATGGGAGTTCTGTGTGCCAAGTTTGGTTCAATTCCATTGTTGGTGGAGTTCAAAATGTCTTTGATGGTAGGTGTACTATAAATCTCAGCAACTACAAGTCCCAAAGACAAAATCAACCTGCCCCCAACCCCCACCAGTATTCAAATTTAGGTATTTGTGGCAAATTTGGTCCATTGAATGAAAATACATCCTGCATGTCAGATATTTACATTATGGTTAATAACAGTAGCAAAATTAGAGTTATGAAGTAGCGACAAAAATAATGTTATGGTTAGGGGTCACCAAAACATGAGGAACTGTATTAAAGGGTCGTGGTGTTAAGAAGGTTGAGAACCACTGTCTTAAGGTTTTGAAGCAGAGGCTGGGTGGCCATCTGTTGGGACTGCTTTGATGGTGTCTTCCTGCCTGGCAGAATGGGGCCGGACTGGATGGCCCCTTGGAGCCTCTTTCCAAATCTAGGATTGTATAATTCTATTATATATTGGAAACCAAGGAATCACAAAATGGCCCGGGAGTTGGGCACACACATTTTCTCCCGGCCCTGTTTGAAATGCACAAGATAGTACTATATTTACGGAGCTGCCGCCTCTTTCCTCCAGAGTTAACTCACAGCCACCCACATCCACACCTGTTGTGTGTGGCAAGAGATCTGTAGTTCCTCCCCCATGTATGGGAGAAGCACCATAGTAGTAGGCAAAGCACACTGGCTTTGCTTTCCTTTCCTTTACTGAATCCACGGTCAATGATGGCACCAAACAGTAAGGCACAAAAGTAAGAACATAAGAACATAAGAAGAGCCATGCTGAATCGGGCCTCAGCCCATCTAGTCCAGCATTCTGTGTCACACAGTGGCCCACTAGTTGTACACGGGGATCTCTAGCAGAAAGGAGGGCAGAACCCTCACCTGCTCCCGACCCCCCACAACCAGTACCCGGGAAAATCCTGCCTGCCTCCATCAACACAGAGGTGGCACTTGGATGTCCATTTCAGTAGCTACTGATTCCCTTGGTATCCATGAATCTGTCTAATCCTGCCTTGAAGCTGTCCAGGCTGACCGCTGTCACAACCTCCTCTGGAAGTGAGTTCCATAACCCAATGACCCTCTGGGTGAAGAAATATTTCCCTTTATTAGTCCTAACTTTCCTACCTTGGAGCTTTAGGGAGTGCCCTCTAGTCCTAGTGTTGGGTGACAGAGAAAATATTTTTTCTTTATTCACCTTTTCTATCCCATGCATGATTTTATACACTTCGATCAAGTCACCTCTTTGACGCCGTCTTTCAAGGCTGAAAAGACCAAGGCGTTGCAACCTGGTTTCATAAGGGAGCTGCTCCATCCCTTGGATCATTTTTGTTGCCCTTCTTTGTACCTTTTCCAGTTCCATTATATCCTTCTTAAGTTTGGAGACCAGAATTGTACACAGTACTCCAAATGTGGCCTTACCATAGATTTGTAGAGAGGCAATACAACATTTGCCGACCTATTTTCGATTCCCTTCCTGATCATGCCAAGCATAGAATTTGCTTTTTCACTGCTGCTGCGCACTGGGTTGACATCTTCATTGAGCTGTCCACCAAAACCCCAAGATCCTTTCCTGGTTTGTCTCGGAAAGCTTTGACCCCATCAATTTGTAGGTGTAGTTGGGGTTCTTTGCCCCGATGTGCATGACTTTACACTTGTTTAGGTTAAAATGCATTTGCCACTTGGTTGCCCATTCACTCAATTTCAAGAGATCTTTCTGGAGCTCTTTACAATCAGTTTCATTTTTAACTACCCTGAACAATTTAGTGTCGTCTGCAAACTTTGCTACCTCAGAATTCACTCCTACATCCAGGTCATTAATGAATAAATTAAAAGTAACGGACCCAAAACTGAACCTTGGGGTACGCCACTTCTCACCTCTTTCCACCCAGAGAAGTGTCCGTTTATTACCACCCTTTGTTTCCTACAGTTTAGCCAGGTTCCAATCCAGGACAAGACCTGTCCTCTGATTCCATGGCTGAAGAGCTTATTTAGGAGCCTTTGGTGAGGGACTTTGTCAAAAGCCTTTTGAAAGTCAAGGTAAACAATATCGACTGGGTCCCCTTTATCTATGTGTTTATTTACACCCTCAAAGAATTCTATCAAGTTAGTAAGACATGATTTGCCTTTGCAGAAACCATGTTGATTTTCCTTCAGCAATGCCTGTTCTTCTATGTGCTTAGTAATTTTTTCTTTAATAATGGTTTCCATCACTT
This sequence comes from Anolis apletophallus, assembly GCA_030556195.1. NCBI lineage: Eukaryota > Metazoa > Chordata > Lepidosauria > Squamata > Anolidae > Anolis > Anolis apletophallus. Next base: position 7,391,603 of record JARBWK010000005.1, read on the forward strand.
TGCCTGGAACTGAGGTTAGAATAACTGGCCTATAATTTCCTGGATCACCCCTGGATCCTTTCTTGAAGATCGGAGTTACATTTGCCTCCCTCCAGTCCTCGGGTACAGTGCCTGATCTTAGAGAAAGGTTATATATTTTGGCTAGAATTTCAGCAATTTCACACTTGAGTTCCTTAAGAACTCTGGGGTGGATGCCATCTGGCCCTGGTGATTTATTGACATTTAGTTTAGTAAGGCATGTGAGAACATCTTCCTTGTTTATCTCTATCTGGTTTAATTCATTTAATTCCCTCCCTGAAAAAAAAAACTGACTCAGCTGCAGGCATATGTTGTCTGTCCTCCTGTGTGAAAACGGAGGCAAAGAAGTCGTTTAGCCGCTCAGCAATCTCCTTGTCTTCACTTATTGTCCCTTTCTTACCATTTTCGTCAAGTGGCCCAACTGCTTTTCTAGTTGGGTTTCTACTCTGATGTACTTAAAGAAGTTTTTGCTATTTTTTTAAATATTCTTAGCTATATGTGCCTCAAAATCTCTCTTGGCTTTCCTGACAGTTGCTTTGCATTTAGTTTGCCAGAGCTTGTGTTCCTTTCTGTTCTCCTCAGTAGGAAGAGCCTTCCATTTCTTAAATGAGTTTTCTTCTTTCCAATCACATCTTTTACTTCATTTGTAAGCCATACTGATGTCCTCTTGGACTTTCCCAGCCTCTTTCTTATTTTAGGAATGCATTTTAGTTCGGCTTGTTTTAAAGTATTTTTAAACAGTTTCCAAGCATTTTGGAGGGTTTGATTTTTTTTTACTGTTCCTTTTAGTTTGTTCTTTACTATTTTTCTCATTTTGGTGAAATTCCCTTTTTGAAAATTTAAGGTCTCTGTGTTAGTTTTCACTGACAGTTTGCTATCCAAACTTACATTGAAGGTTATTGTGTTGTGGTCACTGGTACCTATGGGCTCAGTTACAAGGACATCTTGAACGAGATCTTGTTCACTAGTTAGCACCAAGTCCAGGATCCCCTTTCCCCTGGTTGGTTCCATGACCATCTGCTCAAGGGAATAGTCAGCTAGCATGTCGAGGAACCTTGTCTCTCTTTCATGCGTAGAACAAGAATTTGGCCAATCTATTCGGGGATAGTTGAAGTCCTCCATTATGACTAATTTATTGCTTTTTGAGGCCTGTTTAATTTCATCTTCCAGATAGCAGTCTGCCTCTGGAGTTTGGTTGGGTGAGCGATAGCAGATCCCTAATGCTAGATTTGTTTTTTGTCCTGGGATTTTTACCCACAATGTTTCTGTAGGTGAGTTTGAATTTTCTTGAAATTCTAATTCATGAGATTCTAGCTCTTCATTTATGTACAGGGCCACACCGCCGCCGTTTTTCCCTCTCCTGTCTTTCCTGTACAGTTTATAACCTGGAATTTTTGTGTCCCAATTGTTTTCCTCTGTCCACCAGGTTTCTGTTATGCCAATAATATCAATATTTTTTTCTTTTGCCAAAAGTGTGCCAGTTCTGTCCAAAATCTGTTTGGAGTGCCGTGTTTGTTTCATTTGAGTGCGATTTTAAGAGTGGAAAGAGCGTTAGAATCATAGAGTTCTAGAGTTGGAAGAGACCACAAAGAGACCTTTGATCATCTCGTCCAGTAAGCCAGTCGTTCTCAACCTTCCTAATGCCGCGACCCCTTAATGCAGTTCCTCGTGTTGTGGTGACTCCCAACCAAAACATTATTTTCATTGTTACTTCATAACTGTAATTTTGCTACTGTTTTAAATCTGATATGAAGGATGTATTTTATTCATTGGTCCAACATTTGGCACAAATACCCAATACACCCAAATTTGAATACTGGTGGGGTTGGGGGAGGATTGATTTTGTCATTTGGGAGTTGTAGTTGCTGGGATTTATAGTTCACCTATAATCAGAGAGCATTCCAAACTCCACCAAAGATGGAATTGAACCAAACTTGGCACACAAAACTCCCGCGACTAACAGAAAATACTGGGAGGGTTTGGAGTAGGCCTGGTTAGGTTCGTTGGAATGCTCGTAAAACCGGAATGAATTCGGATTAAATTCACTTTTGAAGCAGTTTTGAAGTGATGTAAGCAACCTGGAAGTGAATTTGCCATTTCGAAGCCACCGCTGCCATTTTTGGAAAGGAATCGGCAGGTTTCCCTTTCCTTGCCTTCCCTTCCGTGTGCGGCTCTCGCCCCAGTTCTGATGCGGAGGGAAGGACCTCCGTGTCCAAACTGGGTGTTTAACCCAGTTTGGATGAGGCTTTCCTTCCTCCCGTGGGGGGAAAGAAAGCCGCATCCAAACTAGGTGTTTGGGGGAAGGAAACACCCAGTTTGGATGCAGCCTTCTTCCCCCGGGGGGGGGGGGGGAAGGAAAGCCGCATCCAAATGAAACAGGAAATAACACTTTGAAACCATTAACTAAGCGTTTCCAAAATTTCCAAAATTTCAAAGCATTTTTCCGTAAATTTTCAGAAATTATTTAAGTTTCGAAACGCCAGTACCCCTATATCCAAAATGTATTTTGAACCTTTTTTGGGCGGGGGGGGGGGGGGTCAACTAGTCCTAGTTTGGAGGGCATGGACTTTAAGTTTTGGCATTGTAGTTCACCTACATCCAGAGAGCATTGTGGACTCAAACAATGAAAGACCTGGTCCAAACTTGGCACAAATACTCAATATGCCAAAATGGGAATACTGGTGGAGTTTGGGGGAAATAGACCTTGACATTTGGGAGTTGTAGTTGCTGGGATTTATAGTTCCCCTACAATCAAAGAGCATTCTGAACCCCACCAATGATAGAATTGGGCCAAATTTCCATGCCTTGAAGGGACTTGCTTGTGCGAGCCTCCCTCCAGCCTCGCAAGCTCTCCCTCACCTGCACGTGCGCACTACGCAGCCATGCGCCGAGCATGCCTGTTCTCCCCTCCCTGTTTGGAGTCTCAGAAACAGCCCTCCCCTTGGCTGAGAGGCCAGCAAATCGCAGCAGAGGAGGGCTTTTGGTGGGAGGAAAAGAAGGACGAGAGATCTTCAGCCTTCTCTGCCAAAGGGGTTCCTAATACCATCAGAAATATGTTTTCTGATAGTCTTTGTGACCCCTCTGACCTCCCCAAGCGTCCCGAACCCCAGGTTGAGAAACACTGATCTAATCCAACCCTTTGCCATGCAGGAAAAGCACAATAAAAGCACTCCCGACAGATAGCCACTGTTGCAGTCAGGAAGTTCTTCCAAAGGCTCAGGTCCAATCTCCTTCCCTCCATTAAGTCCTAGTTTCCAGGGCAGCAGAAAGGAAGTCCACTCTCTCCTCCTAATGGCATCCTTTCACATACTTATACATGGTTATCATGTCTCCTCTCAGCTTTCTCTTCTGCAGGCTAAACATGCCCAGCTCTTCAAGACGCTCCTCATAGGACATGGTCTCCAGATCACTGATCCTTTTGGTTGCCCTCCTTGTTCTTGTTGTTTCCAAGACTTTTGCAATGCAAAAAAGCAGCATGGAACTTGGAGAAAGGTACAACATCTGCAAAACACAAGTACCGTATATACTCGAATATAAGCCGACCCAAATATAAGCAGAGGCACCTAATTTTTCCACAAAAAACTGGGAAGACGTATTGACTCGAGTATAAGCCAAGGGTGGCTTATACATTAATTGAGGCATCAGGAGGTTAAAAGTTTTGGAATATTTACATAAAACTGTAATTTAAGGTAAGACTGTCCAACTCTGATTAAACCATTATTCTAACCTCCTTCTATGTAAATGTGCTTACGTATCCTTCCAATAATGATACAGAGAGTAAAATAATAAATATAATAATAATAATAAGAGTACAATAATGGAAATGTAATAATGACAATAATAATAAATAGGAAAAAATAATAAATGTAAAAATAGAGTAAAATAATAAATGTAAAAATAATAAAGTAAAATAATGTAAATGTAATAATAATCAGAGTAAATAAATGTAATAAAATAATAATAGAGTAAAATAATGTAAATGTAATAATTAATAGAGTAAATAAATGTAATAAAAATAATAATAGAGTAAAATAATGTAAATGTAATAATAAATAGAGTAAATAAATGTAATAAAAATAATAATAGAGTAAAATAATTTTAATGTAATACTAAACCGAGTAAATAAATGTAATAAAAATAATAATAGAGTAAAATAATTTTAATGTAATAATAAACCGAGTAAATAAATGTAATAAAATTAATACTAATAACGGAATAAAATAATAAATAACCTTGGCTCGAGTATAAGCCAGGGGGAGCATTTTCAGCCTAAAAAGGGGGCTGAAAAACTAGGCTTATATTCGAGTATATACAGTATACTTCCCTCACTGAAGTCAATATCGAAACAAAGAGTTGGAAGGGGTCCCCTAAGGGTATTCAGTCTAGCCCCTTCCTGCCATGCATGAATGCACAATTAAACCACTCCTGACTGATGGCCATCCTCCAAAGAAGGAGACTCCATCACTCTCCTGAGCAGCCTATTCCACTGTTGGACAGCTCTTTACAATAAAGGACGTTTAGGTGGCATCTCTTCCCAGGCCTTTTGAATTACTAGTACAATTAATGCATTTCGAAAGGATAGCTTCCTTAAAAAGATCAGTGGACCACAGTTGGAGGTCAGACCCCTGCAGTGGTCTTATTGTTTGTTGTTAACTGCTGTCAAGTTAGTTTTGACTTATGGTAATCCTATGAACAAGAGCCAGCAAAGTGAATTCGTTTGAGCATGGTATTGAGGATGCGTCTACATCCGGCATGGATCAACTTTGGTCCTCCAGCTGGTAGGCTGGTAGGAATTGTGGGAGTTGAACTCCCAAACACCTGGAGGGCCCGACTTTGCTCATGCCTGGTCCACACTGTAGAGCGAATGCAGTTCGACACCACATTATTTGTCATTGTTCCTAGCGATGGGAACCTGGGAGTCGTAGTTTTACAACTTTCTTTAGCCTTCTCTGCTAAGGAGTGCTGGTGCTTTGGCCAACTACAACTCCCAGGACTACCTGACATTGAGCCATGTCAGTTGGAGCTAAACTGCATTATTTCTACAGCGTAGAGTAGACTGACCTCGACATTGTCCCTTTCATCATATTCAGGAGCAGAAATTTCCCCGCTACATCAAGCAGACTTGGATATTCAGAGCAAGTCAATGCAGTACTGTACTGTAAATACATTTAAACTCCTATCAATATCCTCACAGTCATTATTTCCCTGCCCAACATGATAAAATACCTTTATCGATGAGAAATGTGTCTAGCAATCTGAGTGAGGCTTGGGCAAATCGAGTTAAAAGTCTGGGATTGCAAAACCTACAGATTTGGGGTGGGGGGTGGGGTGGGGGTGAGTTGTATTTCTGGTTTCCTTTATTCAGTTAAAACTTGTGCGCCGACTGTGCCCGTACCTTGGGAAGTCTGATCTGGCTACAGTTGTCCACGCTCTAGTTACATACCAAATAGATTACTGCAACGCGCTCTACGTGGGGCTGCCTTTGAAGACAGCTTGGAAACTACAGCTGGTCCAATGGGCAGCAGCCAGATTGCTAAATGGGGCGACATACAGGGAACATACCACCCCCTGTTGTGTCAGCTCCACTGGCTGCCGGTCCATGTCCGAGCTATGTGATGTAGGTGGGGGTCAACTAACAACAATGCTAAGAAAGTGGAGCAAGCAACTTGAAATACATAATGCTGTTGTATTTAACAAAATAAATCGCAAAATGCATACATACAACTAGCAAGTCATGGTGACGATAAGGGGTTCGTATCGTTTCGCCTTGAGCGGCTTCTTCCGGACCCAGGACTCAGATGCAACACAGGGTCGCGGCTGGAGGATTTAGAAACCATGGTACAATGTCATAATAATAAGTACATGGCCCCATAGTAAACCCACCGGGAAAATGGCATGTAGCCTTCATTGGCATGTAGCCTTCTATATACAAATGATGTTACATATTGGTATGTATTGTCCATTTTCCCGGTGGGTTTACTATGGGGCCATGCACTTATTATTATGACATTGTACCATGGTTTCTAAATCCTCCAGCCGCGACCCTGTGTTGCATCTGAGTCCTGGGTCCGGAAGAAGCCGCTCAAGGCGAAACGATACGGCGCTGGGATACCCCTTATCGTCACCATGACTTGCTAGTTGTATGTATGCATTTTGTGATTTATTTTGTTAAAGGTCCATGTCCGAGCCCAATTCAAAGTGCTGGTTTTGACCTAGAAAGCTCTATACGGTTCTGGTCCAACTTACTTGTCCAAACGCATCTGCCTCTATGTCCCACCTCGCACCTTAAGATCATCCAGGGAGGCCCTGCTCTTGCTTCCGTCAGCATCTCAAATGTGGCTGGCGGGGGCGAGAGACAGGGCCTTCTCGGTTGTGGCCCTGCGTCTGTGGAATGTGCTGCCAAGTGAGATACGATTGACCCCATCCCTCCTAGCATTCAGGAGAAAGGTAAAATCTTGGTTGTGGGACCAGGCCTTTGCACAATGACATCGCAGCACTTTAACTGGAATGGACTGGCTGGACGACAGAGATGGGGACACAGTTTTATTGCCCTAGCAATTGGATGTGTGGATTGAACATTGTTTTAATTGTTATTTTAATTGATTGCTGGATTTTGTTTTTAAATAATTGCTACTGTTTCAATTTTGTATGTTTTATGGCTATTTTGTGTATTATTCAGGCATCGAATTGCTGCCTTTGTTAGCTGCTCTCAGCCCCCCCCCCCCGGGGGGGGGGGTTGAGAAATAATCATTTTGAAATCAAATCTGATGCTTTTAAAATTGTTATTTGGTGTGCGTTTGAAGAGGGGTAGTCTTATACGGCGAATATATCCCAAAGTCTATATTTTAACTGGAAAAGTTGGGGGTCGTCTTATAAGCCCAGTCGTCTTATGCACTGGAAAATACGATGTTATTTAGTATCATCATCATCCCACATACTTGGTTCCTGCACATAAACATCTTGGGTACAGAAGTCTGGGACTGAATGTCAACCTTCAGAGAATGTCTTCTGTCCTAAGTCCTTCTGCAGACAATAAGCGACATCACAAGAATTGTGCATAAGGAGCATAAGGTGATGCTGGAGGTGTGTTTGTGTGCAAGAGAGAAAGAGGCACGCACAGAGCACATTGCATCCCTCTCTCTTCCCAGGCTCAATTCACCCAGTCATAATTCATTCCTTCTTCGAAAGCGCCGTCCCTGTCCCTTTCCTTTTTTTCCTCCGCACCAAATCCAGCCTCTGCTAATGGGTTTAGCAAACTGCATTTAACTGGTCAGTGGAGCAAATGCCACAAATCCCAAGATTAAGGTTGGGGGGGGGGGGGAGGCTGATACTTGAGCCCTGAAACCTGGAGGGTCTTGCAAAGAGGGGCGGCTTTAATTGGCTTAAGAACCAGCCAAGCAGAGACAAGAAGGAAGAGAAGGAGCCCAAGCCCAGCAGAGAAGGGAGAACTTCACCCCAATGGCCAATTTCTTAAGCCAGCCAGGTGCATTGAATCCCACGACAAACTAACTTGAGGGATGTCCAACCAGTAGAAGAGAAGACTGGGAGGTAATATGATCTCCTCTTGCTATGACTTGCCTCAAGACAAGTTTGACTAAGGCCTCTTCCACACCACTGCAAACAATTCAGATTGTCTGCTTAGAACTGGATTAGATGGCAGTGTAGACTCAGATATTCCAGTTCAAAGCAGTTCCTGAGGATTGTCTGCTTGATATTCTGGATGATATGGCCGTGTAGAAGGGCCCTTAGAATTATAGAACGGAGGGGTAGCTCGAGAGTCCTCGTGGACAACAAGTTAAACTTGAGCCAGCAATGTGATGCGGCGGCAAAAAAAGCCAATGGGATTTTGACCTGCATCAATAGAAGCCTAGTGTCTAGATCCAGGGAGGTCATGCTACCCATGCTCTATTCTGCCTTGGTTAGACCACATCTGGAATACTTTGTCCAATTCTGGCCACCACAATTGAAGGGAGATGTTGACTCTAAGATGGATTGTGTCCAGAGGAGGGCAACTAAAATGATCAAGGGTCTGGAGAACAATCCCTATGAGGAGCGGCTTAAAGAGTTGGGCATGTTTAGCCTGAAGAAGAGAAGGCTGAGAGGAGACATGATGAGGGCCATGTATAAATATTTATTTATTTATTTGCGTCATTTATATTCTGCCCTTCTCATCCCGCAGGGGACTCAGGGCGGATCACAATGCACATATACAGGCAAACATTCAATGCCATTGACATACAACAGATAGATAGATAGATAGATAGATAGATAGATAGATAGATAGAGAGAGAGACAGACAGACAGACAGACATAGAGGCAATTTAACATTCCAGAAATCAGTTAAATTTAGCCTCCCCACAAAGTGGTACCTAAATTTCCTACTTGACAGATGCAACTGTCTTTTGGGTTGCAAAGGTTGACAACAAGCTACACAAATTGGTCGAGAGCTCACCCCGACCCAGGCAGGCCTCGAACTCATGACCTTCTGGTCAGTAGAGATCTTATGCAGCTGACACCCAGCCATCTGTGCCACATTCCCGGTGAGAGGAAGTCATAGGGAGGAGGGATCAAGCTTGTTTTTTGCTGCCCTGGAGACTAGAACGCAAATGGAACAATGGCTTCTAACTACAAGAAAGAAGATTCCATCTGAACATGAGGAAGAAATTCCTGATTGTGAGAGAGAGCTGTTCAGCAGTGGAACTCTCTGCCCCAGAGTGTGTTGGAGGCTCCTTCTTTGGAGACTTTGAAGCAGAGGCTGGATGTGAGAGGAACCAGTAAGAAAACTACCCCTCCCAAAGGAGGAGATGCTGAAAGCATTTTATGCAGTCTGCTTAGAGATAGTGGAACAAAGAATATAGTGATGTCTAGTAGTACCACGTGGACACTGTCTGCTGAAAGATACAGGGCCAATCAGGATGTGCATGCACTAGGGTTGCCATATGTCCCTTATTCTAAGGGACGTCCCTTATTTTAGCCCTAAAATTTGTGTCCCTTATTTTCAGGCCCCGTCCCTTATTTTTGACTAGCAGGACAGGACTGGGCGGGGTTGACCAGAGGAAGGTGCGCGCTGTGGTTTCCACGGCAATGCCTGCCCAGGGATTCCAACTCTCAGGGCAGCCTGCGTCCCCGTTGGAAGGAAGAGGCGATACAGGACTTTTTCAAACTACAGTAGACTAATTAACCGTTACCCAAGGGGAATGTTGGATCATGTTGGATAAAGATAGTTTCTGGTTGCTTGAGAGTTACTCTTAAAATAGGCCTAGCTGTGCATCCCAATACTATACAATGCTGTGTATCCCATACTATACTACACCATTAGCTATTGACATAATAATCATGAGGATGTACTGTCTTATAAAATTTATTTTATTTTAATGTTTAGACAGTGCACTTTTAAAGTCAGCAAAGTCAAGTACTAAATACAGAGGGAGAAAATTAGGTAGTTCTGATAATGTTTTTTCTGCATGACAAAGCATGCAGAAACATACCATGTGCTGTTAAGAGGGTGTAAGTCAGTTTCTTTTGTGTGTTTCAATCATTATCTTATTCTGTTAATACAACTATTTCTACCTAATGTTTGAGTTTCAAGTTTTTAATGAAGTGTCCCTTATTTTTGTGAAAAATCCTGTAAATGTCCCTTATTTCTTATATCAAAAAATGGCAACCCTAGCATGCACAGGGAATGCATCCAACCCAGTTAGAGCCAGATGTGATAAGGAAAGTCAGGTAATTTGGGAAGGAATATAAAAAGTTGTGCCACAAGCGCGTGGCAGTCGTTTGTTTGTACTTTTGCTGAAATAAAGAGTCTTGTTTTGGATTATCGGTATCGGTGGAGTTCTTCCAATCTTGTGGGCCCCGAAATCTGAACCCGTGTTCCCTTACAGATATGGCCATCTGTCGGGGGTGCTTTAAATGAGATTTTCCTGCTTCTTGGCAGAATGGGGTTGGACTGGATGGCCCACCAGATCTCTTATTTATTTATTTATTTATTTATTTATTTATTTATTTATTTATTTACTATGCTTCTATACCGCCTCTCTCATCCCGAAGGCGACTCGAGGCGGTGAACAAGCGGCAGCAAGTGCCCACATACAAACACATGATAATATGATAAAACCAGTCATATAAAAACCATATAAATTAACAGTTAAAAACTACAAAATACAATCTCAGCACATTATTCTTAAAATCGGTTTCTGTTGCATTGTCATAATCCGTTGGTCTCGATTAGTTAAAGTTCGTCTGCAAATGCCTGCTCGAACAGCCAAGTCTTGACTTTTTAACGAAACGTCAGGAGGGAGGGGGCCGATCTGATGTCACTAGGAAGGGTGTTCCAAAGCTGAGGAGCCACCACTGAGAAGGCCCTGTCTCTCGTCCCCGCCAGACGCGCCTGCAAAGCAGGCGGGACTGAAAGCAGGGCCTCTCCGGATGATCTTAGACATCTCGATGGTTCATAGGGAGAGATGCGTTCGGACAGGTAAGTTGGACCAGAACCGTTTAGGACTTTAAAGGCCAAAACCAGCACTTTGAATTGTGCCCGGTAGCAAACTGGCATTCAGTGGAGCTTCTTCCAGCCCGGGAGGACTTTGCTTTTGTGATGTTATTGAATTGCTGATATGCGAACTACCTCTCGTGATGATTTAATGATTGGTGATAACTATAATCCCAGTGAGGAGCGTCCTGAAGCCGGAGCACCCTGATGAAGCGTTAAAACTACGCGAAACTGCCATTTTGGCGGTGTCTTTGTACTTCCAGCTGTTGGCGTTTCTCCAGCCAGCTCTTTTCCATCGGCTTCTCTCAGGACTCTGTCGTCTGTTCGTGAGTCAAACTGTTCCGGACTTTTCCCTATGGGCAAAAGTGGGATTTATGCTTGTGTCGTCCACATCCATTTGAATGTACTTTTGGATTTTGGCTCTATGAGAGCTTTGGATACCACACAGAGACTGTGAATGTCAATATTTGATTGTTTGTATACTTGTATGTGCCTTGAATTCATTACACGTCCATATCGGACTATTCATATTGCTTACGGCACTACTAATATATTTTGATACTTTTGTAATTTCCAGTGTGGTCTTATTATTGCATCATTTGATGCTTTCCGTTGGACCATTTGAAGCTTCCGAGCAGTCTTCAGAGGCAGCCCTACGTAGAGAGCGTTGCAGTAATCTATACGGGATGTAACCAGAGCGTGGACTACTGTCTCTTCCAACTCTAGGATTCTATTGTTCTATGATTCTATGCCTGGCAGAAGTGGGGTGGACTGGATGGCCTTTGGGGTCCCCTCCAACTCTAGGATTCTAAGACTGATATAGGAATCGCAAGCCATGCATTGCTATCTCCTTGCGAGCCAATCTCGACTCCCTGGAGCTCAGCCCAGCTTGCAGTATATATCTGGGACTCGCTGTGAGCGCATGAATCAAATTCCATCTTCTTTTCGAAGCCTTCCTCTTGCTTTCTGGGGGGCCAGGAATGGGGGGGCCCTCCCCACCCAGCTCTTTCATGTCTCCCATCCTGCCAGCTTCCGCTCGACAGCCAGCCCTCCGTCTTCATTCATGCCCAGGTTTGAATTAGCATGCGTTCAGAAGCTTCAGCAATTTTCCTCAAGCTGGCAATTAGCGGCCCAATTTCCTCCATTCACCGCTGGCAAAGCCGTGCTCCTTTCTTTCTTTCTCTTTCGGCATCTGCAACCGTGGAGCCCTCCTCCCTGTCGGTGTCCAAACAGCACAGAACAAAAGCGCAAACACACTTACAGGCGCACAAACTTCCAAAGGCTGAACGGCACCAAAGGGAATCTGCAAGCTTTGCACATGGCCTACCCACCCCTTTTCCAATATGAAAGGAATTCGGCTCTACCTGATGCCATGAATGTGCTGAAATCCACTGAGGTTGCATTTCTTTGTGACAGGCACCAAAGCTCTTCAACCCCCTTATCAATTTCCCTGATAGGAATGGGCCTGGCTCATGAACAGGGAGGAATCCCGACTCTGATGCTTCCGAATTGTGCCAGAAGATGGCCCAATGTTACGTCCCCAAAGCGTTTGCGTAGCAATGACAATAGAGAACACACCCAATTCAGCCCTGCTTGGGAAGGCTGTGGAAGCGAGCATTCGCGATGCGATACACCTACAGTCAGAAGATCCTAAAACTTCAGCATCGGCGTCACGAAATATAAGCCACCAAACAACGATTTGACACGTATTTTTTGAAAACACAGCCCGCTTTTGTCGATCTATATGCCTAACCTTTGATCATCTTTGTTATTTTATCCCTTTCTTCTCTCTCACACACATTCCATTCATAGCATAGTTGTCAAAAATGGATTACGACTCAAAACTTTAGCTTCTTGCACCACCGTCATGGAATACAAGCCACTCAACAACAATCTTTATATATAAAATCTCAGCCTGCATATGTTTGTGCTTGCAGAACTCAAAAAGTAGCCAGTCGACTGACTTGACATTTTGACACAACGTTGCATTCCAATATTCATGATTTTATAGTAAAATGAAATTTTCACACAACGCTGCATTCAAATACATGTGTGTATTTAGCGTAAAGTCTGGGAATAGTCACAGTGGAATCTGCGATGCCCAAAGCAACCACTCGCAGCTTAGCTTTCATTTTACCCCAGCAGTATAAGAAATGAAAACTGAGCTCAAGCAACTAATCGCTGCACAGCTTTCCTTTTACCTCAGCAGTAATAGAAATAACAACCTAACACTGATCAACTTTCATATTACCTCAGCAGTATAAGAAAGACCACCTAATTACAGCATAGCTTTCCTTTGACCTCAGAAGTATAAGAAATACAACCCAATCACAGCACAGCTTTCCTTTTACCTCAGAAGTAAAAGAAATACCACCCAATCACAGCAAGCTTTCCTTTTACCTCAGCAGTATAAGAAATACCACCTAATTACAGCATAGCTTTCCTTTTACCTCAGAAGTATAAGAAATACCACACAATCACAGCACAGCTTTCCTTTTACCTCAGAAGTATAAGAAATACAACCCAATCACAGCACAGCTTTCCTTTTACCTCAGAAGTAAAAGAAATACCACCCAATAACAGCACAGCTTTCCTTTTACCTCAGCAGTATAAGAAATAAAAACCTAACACTGAGCAACTTTCCTTTTACCTCAGCAGTATAAGAAATACCACCCAATCACAGCACAGCTTTCCTTTTACCTCAGCAGTATAAGAAATACAACCCAATCACAGCACAGCTTTCCTTTTACCTCAGAAGTATAAGAAATACCACACAATCACAGCACAGCTTTCCTTTTACCTCAGAAGTATAAGAAATACAACCCAATCACAGCACAGCTTTCCTTTTACCTCAGAAGTAAAAGAAATACCACCCAATAACAGCACAGCTTTCCTTTTACCTCAGCAGTATAAGAAATACAACCCAATCACAGCACAGCTTTCCTTTTACCTCAGCAGTATAAAAAATACCACCCAATCACAGCACAGCTTTCATTTTACCTCAGCAGTATAAGAAATACCACCCAATCACAGCACAGCTTTCCTATTACCTCAGCTGTAAAAGAAATAATAACCTAACACTGAGCAGGTGTTTTACCTCAGCAGTATAAGAAATACCGGCCAATCACAGCACAGCTTTTCTTTTACCTCAGCAGTATAAGAAATACCAACCAATCACAGAGCAGCTGTCATTTCACCTTAGCAGTATAAGAAATGAAAGCTGAGCTGTGTTTGGTCGCTATTGGCATACCATTCATTCTGACCGACATGGAGTTCGAGTACTAATGACTTCAATTTCTGATATGCCTTGCGTTTGCTATAACTATCAATAAAGCGCAGGGGAAATCTTTGCAAGTATGTGGTTTGAATTTAGAAAACACCTGCTTCTCTCATGGGCACTTATACGTCGCATGCTCCAAAGTCATTAAACCATCGGATCTTTATGTTTATGTAGAAAACGGACAAACCGAAAATGTAGCCAATCCACTAGCTTAACAATAAATAATGATTTCTGTATAAAACCTCTTTTCCTTTCCTTCCATTCCACAGAGACACAGCAACGCAAGGTAGGGTATTGAATGGAATGATGTGTTTTCTCGGCGAATCCACATTCGCAGCAATACTTTTATTTACTATCTCGTTCATTTCTTATCAGACTGAGCCACAGCGAAGCGTGGTCAGGTTTAGGTAGTTCTACATATATTTTCTGGAATACAGACTGTTTTTATCGACCGATACGCCTAACCTTTGATCAGGCCTGATCTATTTCCCCTTTCTTCTTCTTTCTCTCTCATATGTTTGTATTGGAAATGGTAAACATTCAATAAAACATAAGAACACATCACAGAATCCCTGATGGGAGAAAAAGACACAGAGCATCACTGATGCACTGCAAGAGAAAGCTGGAAAGGGGCCTCTGTCACTCCAAAGGGCCCCATTGATCGATTGATGGATGGATGGGTGATGGCTTGCCAGGGTTGTCTTTTAAGGATTCACCATTGTCTTGTCAGGTGATCCATTACACACCCGAAGGAGGTGGAAGCAGGAGGGACTGGCACACATAGTTCTCTAAGTAGTCAGGCAGTTCTGAGACCAAAGGGTGCATCTACACCAGTGGTTCCCAAACTTTTTGGCTTACCGCCCCCTTTCTAGAAAAAAATTTACTCACCGCCCCCCTAGAAATTATTTTTTTTAAAATGTAATAGCAATTAAACAGAAAGATATATGTATTAATGCAGTGGTTCTCAGCCTTTCTAATGCCGTGACCCCTAAATAAGGTTCCTCATGTTGTGGTGACCCCATCCATATTTTCGTTGCTACTTCATAAATAATTTTGCTACTCTTATAAATTCTAATGCAAATATCTAATATGCACGATGTATTTTCATTGTTACACATTGAACATAATTACAGCATAGTGATTAATCACAAATACAATATGTTTGGGGGGAGTATGGACAAGAGATGATGGGATTTGCAGTACCTTCGACCAATTCAGTTCTGACTTCCACAGCCGAGACCCCATGAATGACAGACCTGGACCAAACTTGGCACACAGAACCCTCATGACCAACAAAAAAATAATGGAGGGGTTTGGGAGGAATTGACAATGATTTAGGGGAGATGTAGTTCACCTACATTTGGAGAGCACTATGCACCCGAACAACCCTGGATCTGGACCCAATTTGGCACAAATGCTCAATATGCCCAAATTTGAATACTGGTGGGGTTGGGGGGATTGATTTTGTCATTTGGGAGTTGTAGCTGCTGGGATTTATAGTTCACCTATAATCAAAAAGCATTTTGAACTCCCAACAGCAATGGAATTGAAGTAAGCTTGAGCAATAGAGAATACTGGACCTTGGATATTGGGAGCTGCTTGCATTTTCCTTCGTCCCACGACCATCGCCCAGGAGGCGCCTGCAAACACCGCAGCAACTCAGGGGGCATTTGCAGAGCAGAGGCTTTCCTTCTCCAGTGGACCAACTGGCAGGCACACACTCGCAAGCACACGACTTTCTCAGCCTGCCAATTGGAATCCCTGGGCAGGCGTTGCCTGGAAACCACAGCGCGTGCCCCCTTCCTCTCCTCAACTCCACCCACGGGACAGTCCCGTATCGCCCCTTCCTTCCAAGGGACCCATTGGATTGGAAGGGGCAATACAGGACTGTGCTGTGGTTGGAGTTGAGGAGAGGAAAAGGGCGCGCGCTGCGGTTTCCAGGCAGCACCTGCATGGGTTTTCCAACTGTCAGACGCACAGTCGTGCGCTTGCGAGTTGGAATCCCGCCACCGCCCCCTTACAGGGCTTCAGTGCCCCCCGAATTCTCCTGAGCCTCCCTCCGCCCCCTTGGGTCGCCTCACCGCCGACTAGGGGGTGGTACCGCCCACTTTGAGCACCACGGATCTACACCATGAAATAAATGCAGTTCAGTACCAATTTTAACTGTCATGACTCAATGTTACGGAATCCTGGGAGCTTTAGACTCGCAAGGTATTCTGCTTTCTCTGCCAAAGAGTCTTGGAGCCTCACCCAACTACAAATCCCAGGATTCCAAAGCGACAGAAATTGGTGCTAAAATGCATTCATTTTACAGTGTGAAATGGATTTATTTATTTATTTACGTCATTTTTATCCCACCCATTTCAGCCCGAAGGCGACTCAGGGCGGCGTACAGACCGGCAACAATTAGATGCCATATATAAATACATACATCAGTTAAAAGCAATTAAATCACATCATAATACATATAAAAACCACAGAAACAATAAAAACTATAAAACTATGTCTTCCCGTTAAATTCCTGCTCTGTTTACATTGTCTTGGCTACATGTTAACTTCCCACCGAAGCGGTAGCTATTGATCTACTCACATTTGCATGTTTTTGAAGTGCTAGGTTGGAAGAAGCTGGGGTTAACAGTGGGAGCTCACCCTGCTTCTTGGATTTGAACCATAACAGCGCTCCATGCAGTCATGCTGGCCACATAACCTTGGAGGCATCTATGGACAACGCCAGCTCTTCAGCTTAGAAATGGAGATGAGCACCAACCCCCAGAGTCGGACACAACTAGACTTAATGGCAGGGGGAAACCTTTACCTTTATTTTACCTGGGAATTTGTAAAGGTCAAATACCCAGGATTCCATAGTTTTTGAGCCAAGGCAGTTAAGGTGATGTCAAACTACATTAATTCTCAGCCGCTCTGAGTCCCCCCTTGGGGGTTGAGAAGAGCGGAGTAAAATCCCGAAATAAATAAAATAAATTCTATAGTGTGGGTGCACCCACAGAAAGTTACCTTTTCTTAAGTCAAACTTCCTGTTAGTTAAAGTGATGAACTACATTAATTCTAGTGTAGATGCACCTAGCAAGCTACCTTCTCTTAAGTCAGACTTTGGGTCCATCCAGGCCTATAACACCTACTGTGGCTCTCAGTCGTAGGATTCTTTCTTTACCTGGAGACCCCTGGAACTATTCGCTTGCAATCTCCCTTCCAAGTCCAAACTTGCTTAGCCTCCAAAAACCAGACAGGATCAGGATTCTGAGAAAAGGGTGCATCTACACTCTGGAATCAATGCAAGGTTTACACCACTTTAATTGCCATGGCGCAATGCTGTGGGAGTTGTAGTTTAATGGGGCACAAACACCCTTGGGCAGAGAAGACGAAAGCCATTGCAAAGCTATAAATTGCATGGTATTATCATTACAAAGCACAAATGCACCCCAAAGGCATGGAGATATTTATATAGAGGGGGGAGCGCACAATAAGCTGCCCAATGCTGAATGAGACCATCAAGCCCCCTTTGACAAGTGCTAACACCTTTCCATATTTTCAGGCGATGTCCTAGAGCCCTAGTCCAATTACTGCAACATAGTGGGACACAAAATATATCCAATCACATTAGCTCTCTTTCATAATGTGCAATATCTTCATAAGGCACATCTGCAGTGTAAAATCAGTGCAGTTCATGACCCAGCGAGGATTCAAAGCCAGAGTTCCAGCCCAGTGTCCAAACTACTACACCATGCTAGTTCCCATTGAGTATTAAGACCAGGAACAACACAGCCCATTGTGGGGGAAAGGGAGGGAAGGGGATAGATGGATAGATAGATGGATGGATAGATGGATGGATGGATGGATAGATGGATGGATGGATAGATGGATGGATGGATGGATAGATGGATAGATAGATGGATGGATAGACGGACGGATGGATGGATGGATGGATGGATGGATGGATGGATGGATGGATGGATGGATGGATGGATGGATGGATGGATGGATGGATGGATAGATGGATGGATGGATGGATGGATGGATGGATGGATGGATGGATGGATGGATGGATGGATGGATGGATGGATGGATGGATAGATGGATGGATGGATAGATGGATGGATGGATAGATGGATGGATGGATGGATAGATGGATAGATGGATGGATAGATGGATGGATGAGTGGGTGGGTGGGTGGATGGGCGGGCGGGCGGGCAAGCAGGCAATCAAACAAGCAAGCAGGCAGATAGATGGAAAGAGACAGATAGATAGATGGACGAACAGACAGACGGACGGACGAATGGAAAGATAGAGATAGGCAGGCAGGCAGATGGAAAGACAGACAGACTGATGGACAGACTGATGGACGGACAGACAGATGGATTGATGGACAGATAGATAGATATAGATAGATAGATGGTTGTGGCCACAAAGAAACAATACATCAGTTGTGTACCTACTCTTAACTTCATCCTAATAATAACAGATCCATTCTTAAACTATCAGTCTGTCTTAACTTTGACTTAGAGCATCACCCCATAATGATTTCCCCAGGGTGCATCTTCACTGTGGAATTAATGCAATTTGACTCTAAATTGGAACTGCCATGGCTCAATGCTATGGAATCCCGGGAGTTGTAGTTTTACAAGGGCTTTACCTTTTTCTGCCAAAGAGTGCTGGCGTATTAACAAATGACAAATCCCTGTATTCCATTGAGTCATAGCAGGTAAAGCGGTGCCAAACTGCTTTAATTTTTACCCTATAGAAGTTGGACCCGCGGTTGCTCTGTGCATACGTGAGTGCACATTTGTGGAATGTAAAGCTCACACTGCTCTTCCTTTAGCAACTGAATGAAGTCAGACATCGATCTGAAGGCAAGGAAATGCAACAGAGGGGTGTGATCGGAGCATGCTGGATTCTTCCAAACTCAGGGGCATAGAATGTATCTCAATGCTGTTTTGGGGCAAAAGGTGGGGTGTACACAAGGTAACAATGATAATGATGATGATGATGTAGTTCACACTCCACCAATTGAGTTTAGACCAGGCATGGGCCAACTTTGGCCTTTGCTCCAGGTGTTTTGGATGTCAACAAAACACGGCTGAGGGGGAAAAGGAAGGGGCCTGAGGCTGTTAGGAATTGTGGGAGTTGACATCCAAAACACCTGGAGCAAAGGCCAAAGTTGGCCCATGCCTGGTCTAGACCAACCAAGAATCTAGGAATGTATGAGATCTTGGGGATAATATGGCATACTGGAAGTAGAATCACTTTCTGTTGTCATCACACTACAACATTTTGATACAAAAGGTGGGTAAAAACAAAGGTGATCATAATATTGTTATTATTATAGCTACTACGGAGCCCACAGTGGCATAGTATGTTAAAGCGCTGAGCTGCTGAACTTGTTGACCGGAAGGTCACAGGTTCGAATCTGGGGAGCGGAATAAGCTCCCGCTGTCAGCCCCAGCTTCTGCCAACCTAGCAGTTCGAAAATATGCAAATGTGAGTAGATTAATAGGCACTGCTCAGGCGGGACAGTAACGGCATTCCATGCTGGCCACGTGACCTTGGAGGTGTCTACGGATAACACCGGCTCTTTGGCTTAGAAATGGAGATGAGCACCAACCCACAGAGTCGGATACGACTGGACTTAATGTCAGGGGAAAACCTTTACCTTACCTAGGGTATTATTATTACTATTACTATTACTATTGGGTTCACACTCTACCCCAGTGTTTCCCAACCAGTGTGCTGTGGCACACTAGTGTGCCGTGAGCAATCATCAGGTGTGCCGTGGGAAATTGGCACTCTCCCCCCTCCTGGCAGCCCCCTCACAGGTTTCCAAGAAACAAATTGAGCCTCTCCGCTTGGATTTTGTTTTGGTACTATTTTACTGGATTTTTTAGAGTTGCCCCCCCCAGGAACTGTTTATAACAGTTTCATGACATCTATAGTTAACTGGAAGCAAGTTTCACTCAGGGTGAAATTTCACAAAGGTCTGGAGAACAAGCTCTATGAGGAGCGGCTTGAAGAGCTGGGCATGTTTAGCCTGAAGAAGAGAAGGCTGAGAGAAGACATGATAGCCATGTATAAATATGTGAGAGGAAGTCATATATATATGTTGTGTTCATAGAAACAGGTCCAGGTTTCACACTGAGTGTATAAATACATTTAAAAACATATTAACTATATGTATTACTGTGTTAGAGTGTCATTTTGTGTCATTTTGGTTGGTGGTGTGCCCCAGGATTTTGTAAATGTAAAAAATGTGCCGCGGCTCAAAAAGGGTTGAAAAACACTGCTTTACCCGACTGAATGATGATGTATCCAAATGTCACCCCAAGAATCTAGGAATCTGCAGGTCTTGGGAGGATAGGGAGGAGAAAGGTCCATATTATTAATAATAATAATAATAATAACTTTATTTATATCCCGCCACCATATACCCAATGAGGACTCGGGGCAGCTTACATGAGGCCAAGCCCGGAAGTGCATTTTAATACAGTAACATTAAAAAACATAAAGCAACATTACAGTAAAATAATAATAACATTATTACAACAAGGATTGCTACTTCTTGTCATTCTGTTACAACTCCCCTGTCCATGGTGATTCTGCCTCAATGCTTTGTGGGTTGCTTGGAAATACTCCTGCATGGCCCATCTGGTGCTGGGAAGACACATGGAGCTGCGGCCAGGATTGTGCTGAGCGCTTTCCTTTCTGCATACTGTCCAGGCTTGAAGGGACCCAGAGAAAGCAATTGGGGGGGATTATATTGCCATCTTCAGTCCCTTCAAGCCCAGCCCACATTTTTCAGGGTGGCCATAACACAAAACTATAATGAGGACACCTTAAATATTTTCCTATTCCCCTCCGAAGGCCAGAAACATGGCCACTTGCCCACCCAGCCCTTCAAAAGGCCCAAATTGCCTCCTGACCTTTCATTCATTGCATGCCCAGGGGAGGGGGGTCTTGAAAAGAGACCCTTTCAGACCCACTGCTGCCTTGCTCTCCTCCTCCACTCCCCTTTCCTGACATTGCAGTGCCTTCGATAAATCATATTAAGCAGCAAAGCACACACACACATAGAGGCGCACCGCCAGATTGGGAGGGCCCTGATGGGCGTTGAGTTCGCATTACCAGGAAAATAACAATGATAATAATACAATAATGAAGATCAAAGACCCCCCCTTTTAGTTGAACGATAGAGCTATCCTCAATTGTCTCCGATCAAAAGCAAGAGAAAATGGGGGTCTCTGCTCTGGTCAGGTTATGGGGCGGTGGGCTCCACAGGCCATAATAGGTTTGGCTAAGGGACCCCCACCTGAGCAAGATGGCCAAGGGAAGCTGTTTCCCACTTCTGTGCCCAATGGTGTACCCCACAATCGGTAAGACGTGCACAATGGGGAGGGGGCGAAGGAAAGAAATGCAAGGGCTCACAATGCTCGGCGCATGAAAACACACCCCTTCCACTGGGGAAGCCAAGGTGGAGCCATAGGCCTCTTTTCTGTGGGAGGGAATGGAAAGCAAAGCAGGGGAAAGCGCTGCAGATGGTCTACACCGGGCATGGGCAAACTTGTGAGGGGGGAAAGGAAGGGGGAAAGGAAGGGGCCTGAGGCTGTTAGGAATGGTGGGAGTTGAAGTCCATAACACACAGAGGGCCAAAGTTTGCCCATGCCTAGTCTACACACAAGAAGCTCCAGTGGGTTGGAAAAGTCCAGGCACAGGTGGGCCCAAATCTTGCTTCTCGAGGGTTGTTTGGAAGGGGTTGAGAGGAATCCCACACCGCCAGAACAAAAAGACCAATCTGTCTGTTTCTACCACACAGCCTGGCTGACATTGCCCACCCAACGTGGCCTCAGTGGGGCAGAGAAGGCAGCAGCAGTCAGAGAAGCATGAGGATCCTTGCCTCTGAATCCCACACCCATATATAGAAGGGTGGGTCCCCACCTCGGCCTCTCCACCCACAGAAAGACACATGGGTGGCTTTGCACCCCGGTCCCCACCCTCTTTGGCAATGCCCCCCTCTCCAAGCAAGAGCCCGGCTGCCTTGGTCTGCATCCTCTCCCTCTTCGCCCCCCTTTGCCCAGATAGAAGCCAGGCTGCGGAATCACCCCCAAATCCCCCCCCCCCTCAGGCCACCCTCCATCTGGGCCTCCCTCTCAGGTAAGGCCTGCAGGATGGCTTTTGTCTGAGGAAGGGCACAAGCGGAGGAGGAAGCAAGTGTAGGACAGAGGAATGGAAAAGGTGGAAGGAGTGGGGGGGGGGGTCAGCAACCTGCTTCTTGTGTGGGGCGTGGCAAAGAACCACTCTATTTGAAGGTCTACTTGGGGCTCTACTTGGTGGTCTATTTGGTGGTCTATTTGGGGTTCTATTTGAAGCTCTTTTTGGTGGTCTATTTGGTGTTCTATTTGGGGATCTATTTAGTGCTCTATCTGGTGCTCTATTTGGGACTCTGCTTGGGATCTATTTGAGGATCTGTTTAGGGCTCTATCTGGTGCTCTATCTGCTGCTCTATTTGATGCTCAATTTTGGGGTCTATTTGGGGGTCTATTTAGTGCTCTATCTGGTATTCTATTTGGGGTTATTTTGGGGCTGTATTTGGGGCTCTATTTGGTGGTCTATTTGGGAATCTATCTGGTGCTCTATTTGGGGCTCTATTTGGTGGTCTATTGAGGGTATCTGGTGCTCTATTTGAAGCTCTCTTTGGGGGTCTATTTGGTGCTCTATTTGAAGCTCTATTTGGACCTCTATTTGAAGCTGTATTTGGAGTTTGAAGGATGGAGGGATGGGGGTCAGACAAAAGGGTGGAAACCTGGAGAGGGAGTGAAATCAAAGGCGAGGATTGAAGAAGGGGTTGGCAGCATTGGCAGGGGTCAAGGGTGAAGATGGGGGTCAGCAGCCTAGCTGTTGTCTGGAGGGGGTGGGGGTCCAAGGCTGGAGATAGTCAGCCTGTGGGTGAGCAATCTGGGCTTTGTGTGTGGTGTGTGGGGCAGAGATAAAGAGAATGGAGATTGATGGGGATTGTCTGGATGGGGTTCAAGGGTGAGAGGAAGAAGAGGAGGGGTGTCTGCAGCCTCACTTTGACCTGGGGCAGAAAGCAGGGTTCAAGGCTCTGGAGCTCAAAGGAGGGGCCATAGCAGCACTTTCAGTCATGAGAGGGCAGACTTCAAGAATGAAGATTAAGCAAGTGGACCCACATCCTGCTTTTGTCCGGGTTGGGATCACGGCTTTTTTTCCCCCGTGGCAGGGGCGACTTGAGAAACTGCAAGTCGCTTCTGCTGTGAGAGAATTGGCCATCTGCAAGGACTTTGCCCAGGGGACGTTGCCCGGATGTTTTGATGTTTTGCCATCCTTGTGGGAGACTTCTCGCATGTCCCCGCATGGGGAGCTGGAGCTCACAGAGGGGGCTCACCCATGCTCTTGCCGAATTCGAACCTCCGACCTGACCTGTCAGTCTTCAGTCCTGCCGGCACAAGGGTTTAACCCATTGCATCACTGGGGGCTCCTGAGGGTCATGGCTTAGGCCTGGGAAATGGGGAGAGATGGGTGAAGGTTGGGAAGGTGTGGGCCATCAGCCTGGCTTTTGTTTGGAATCAGAGCAAGGAAGGGAGGGAGCTCAAAGGTGGGGCTGGAGAAACGGTTGGGGTCAATATCCTAAACAGATGGAGGGGGGAGCAGCCCCTTTCCTTGTTTGTGGAAGCGAGACCGGGCTCAAGGATCAACGGATCAAAGGTGAGGCTGGAAGAGATGGAGACCACATCCTGAGGCTGAGCTAGAGTAGGGGTTCAATCCTGGGCCTTACCTGGGGGAGGAAGAAGGATAGAGAGAGGGGGTGGGGCTCAAAGGTGAGGCTGAGAAGATGGAAATGTGGAAAGGTGAGCCTCCTGGGCAGATAGGAAGAGGATGAAGGGGGAGAGAAGTCCTTTCCTTATCTGTGGAGGGAGACAGAGAACATGAGGACAAAGCTCAAAAGCTGGGAAGAAGAGATGCTGGCACCCTGGGCCTTGAAAGGAAGGGCTTCAGGGTTGAAGAGGGAGAGCTCTGCACCCTAGGCCTTACCTGGGGGAGGAGGTAAGGATGGAGAGGGAGGGCGGGGCTCAAAGGTAGGAAGGAGGGAGGGGGGCTCTTGCGAGAATGTAGGAAGAGAAAGGGGGTGGGGGAGTGTTCTAGTTCAATCTGCACTTCCTGGACAACAGCCACTGCCATTAATGGGGGTATATTTGGTGTTCTATTTGGGGGTCTATTTATTTGTCTATTTGGGAGGTCTATTTGTGGATCTATTTGGGGCTCCATTTGGTGGTTTGTTTGGGGGTCTATTTGGGTCTCTTTTCGGTGGAATTTTGGGGCTCTGTTTGTGGGTCTATTTGATGGTCTATTTGGGGGTCTATTTGGTGCTCTATTTAGTGGTCTATTTGGGGATCTATTGAGGGCTCTATTTGGTGGTCTATTTGGGACTGTATTTGGCAATCTATTCGGGGCTCTATTTGGAGGTCTATTTGGTGCTTTATTTAGTGGTCTATTTGGGGTTCTATTTGGCACTCTGGTGGTCTATTTGGTGGTCTACTTGGGGGTCTATTTGGGGTCTATTTAGGGCTCTATTTGACATCTATTCAGAGCTCTATTTAGTGCTTAATTTAGTGGTCTGTTTGGGGCTCTATTTGGGACTCTGGTGGTCTATTTGGTGGTCTTGTTTGGTGGTCTGTTTGGGGCTCTATTTGGTGGTCTAATTGGGGCTCTATTTGGGGTCTATTCAGGGCTCTATTTGGTGCTTAATTTAGTGGTCTGTTTGGGGTCCTATTTGGGGTCTATTTGGGACTCTGGTGGTCTATTTGGCAGTCTATTTAGGGCCCTATTTGGCACTCTATTTGGCACTCTATTCGGGGCTCTATCTGGGGCTCTGGTGGTCTATTTGGTGGTCTATTTGGTGGTCTGTTTGTTGGTCTATCTGGTGGTCTGTTTGGTGGTCTATTTGGGGCTCTATTTGGTGGTCTACTTGGGGCTCTATTTGGGGTCTATTTAGGGCTCTGTTTGACATCTATTCAGAGCTCTATTTGGTGCTTAATTTAGTGGTCTGCTTGGGGCTCTATTTGGGACTCTGGTGGTCTATTTGGCGGTCTATTTAGGGCTCTATTTGGCGCTCTATTTGGCACTCTATTCAAGGCTCTATTTGGGGCTCTGGTGGTCTATTTGGGGCTCCATTTGGGGCTCCATTTGGAGTCTATTTGGAGAGCTTAGGTGGCTGAGGGGAAAAGGAAGTGGGCTGAGGCTGTTAGGAATGGTGGGAATGGAAGTCCAAACCACCTGGAGGGGAGGGCTGAAGTTGGGCCAGACCTGTACCTCAGCTATTCCTTGCACAGACCCCCCTAAATGTCCTCCTTACCTCCAGACCTGGCCCAGCTGGAGGAGGTGGATGAGGGTCTGGAGGAGCCAGAGGCAGCACCTGCAGCACCCCCGGGGCCCGGCAGGGGGCGGGAGCGGGGCGGGCGAGGCGCCTTGGCTGCTGTTCCCTCCGCCGCTGCTGTCCTTGGTGCTGAAGGCGGCTTTGCCTGCTCCTGCTGCTCCCCGCTTGGGTCCCTCCTTGGCCGAGAAGGACGCCCCGGCGGCGGTGGAGGCGGAGGCGGTGAAGTCGTAGACGAACCATCGGAAGCTGAGGGCCTGGACCACGACGGAGGGGAGGAGGACGAAGAGGAGGGTGAGGCCGAACCACCAGAGCTGTCCGCGGAGGTAGTAGTGGGCGCTGAGCCACAGGTCGCTGGCCCCGTCCGAGAAGAAGACCAGCAGCGCCCCCAGCGCCCAGGCGCACTCCCCGGCCCCGAAGCGCGCCCCGGGCCCCGAGAGAGGCGCCGCCGGGGGAGGAGGAAGAGCCGGAGCCGGGGGAAGCGGGGCCGCCGCGGGAGGAAGGGGAGCGGCCGGAGACGAGCCCCGGAGCAGGAGCAGCGCCGGGGGAGGCAGCGGCGGCAGCGGGCCCGAGGAAGGCGGGCGGCCGCAGCGGGAGAGGCCCGAGGAGGAGCCCTCCCTGCGAGGCGCCGCCGAGGAAGAGACCGAGGACGAGGACGGCGAAGGGGTCGCCGGCCATGTTGGAGAGGAGGGAGGGAGGAGGGAGGGGGGAGGGCCAGGAGGAGGAGAGCCAGGTTGGGGAGGGGGAGCCACCAGGCAGGGGGAGGGCAGGCGGCAGAGGGGCCGCCTCAGGGTCCGACTTCGCGGCCATGTTGAAGGAAGGAGGGAGGAGAGAAAGGGGCAAGTGGGAGGGATGGGGGAAGAGGAAGATGGGAGAAGAAGGGAGCCAGGAGGAGAGAAAACCAGGGAGGGAGAGAAGGAGGGGAGAAAGGTGGAAGAAGGGAAGGCTTAACGAAGCAAGAAGGAGAGAAAGGGAGGGGGAGATGGGCAGGGGGGAAGAGGAGAAGAAGGCGGAACCAAACAAGAGCAGAGAGGGAGGGAGGGAGGGAGGGAGAGAAGGAGGAGAGTAAGATGGAAGGAGGGAAGGAGAAAGGAAGCAAGGGGCAAGTGGGAGGGAGGGAGAAGAGGAAACCGAGAGAAGGGAAGGAGGAAGGAAGCCAGGAGGAGAGGGAAGAGGGAGGGAGAGAAGGAGGGGAGAAAGGTGGAAGAAGGGAAGGCTTAACAAAGCAAGAAGGAGAGAAAGGGAGGGAGAGATGGGGAGCGGGAAGAGGAAGGGGAGGCGGAGGAAGGGGAGGCGGAACCAAACAAGAGCAGAGAAGGAGGAGAGTAAGAGGGAATGAGAAAGGAAGGAAGGGACAAGTGGGAGGGAGAAGAGTAAGATGAGAGAAGGGAAGGAGGAAGGAAGCCAGGAGGAGAGGGAAGAGGGAGGGGAAAGAAGGAAGGGAGAAAGGCAGAAGAAGAGAAGGCTTAACGAAGCAAGGAGGAGAAAAAGGGAGGGATAGAGAGGAGAATGAGGAGAGAAAGACAGGAGGGAAGGAAGCAGAAGGAGCGATGGAGGAGAGGATGAAGGCGGGAGAGTGAAGAAGGAATGAGGGAAGGGAAGGGAAGGAGAGGAGGAAGAGAGAAAGACGGGATATGGGAGGGAAGGAGGCAGAAGGAGAGAATAGAGGAGGAGGGAAGAAGGGAACGCGGAGTAAAGCAAGGAGGAAAGAAAGAAGGAGGGATGGAAAGGAGGAGGAGAGAAAGACGGAAGAAGGGGGAAAGGAAGAGAGGATGAAGGACTGAAGGAAGGAGGTGTGATAGGGGAGACGGGGCGGAAGAAGCAATGGAGAGAAGGAGGGAAGAGAGGATGAAGGAAAGGAGGAGGGAGAAAAAGAAGGAAAGAAAGAAAGAGGGGAGGTGGAAGGGGATCACAATAATTATTGTTATTGAGAATGGAGGAGGAGGGAAGAAGGGAAAGAGGAAGGAAGGGAAGGGAAAGGTGCGATGGAGGAGAGGCAGATGGGAGGAAAGAGGGAGTGGCGCAGCGAGGGAGGGAGGAGGAATGAAAAGGAGGAGGGAGGAGAAGGAGGAGAGAACTGGGAGATGGGAGGGAAAGAGGAAGAAGAAGCTACTGAGAGAAGGAAGAGAGGTGATGGAAGAAAGGAGTGAAGGAGAAAGAGAAAAGAAGGAGGAGGGGGTGCAATGGAGGGGAGAAAAAAAATGGGAGATGGGGGTAATATTAATTTTTAATTAATTTCCTGCCTCTTTTCAGAAGGAGTGATGGATAAAAGGAAGAGAGGGAAAGGAGGAGAAGATGAAGGAGTGAAGGAAGGGAAGGAGTTAGGGGAGATGGGAGGGAAGAGAGGATGAAGGGGAAAGGAGAAGGAGGAGAGAAAGAGAGGAGGGAATAACAACAATAATTTCTATTTCTTGCCCGCCTCTCAAAGGAGGAGATGATGAAGGAGGGAAGGAAGGAAGGAGAGAAAGAGGAGAGCTGGGAGGGAAGAAGGAGGGAAGGAGGCAGAAGGAGCGATGGAGGAGAGGAAGGCTGGAAGAAGGGAAGGGGAGAAAGGAAAGATGTATGAAGAAGGGAAGGAAGGATGCAGGAGAGACAGAGGGAGGAAGCCAAGCAGACCTAGCTCTCCCTCCCTCACGACTTTACTCCTTCCTCTTCCTCCTTCACTCTCTTCCCTGAATCAAGACAGTAGGGTGGGAAGGGTCTTCCGAAGCCCCTTCCACTCCCCATTCACTCCCCATTTGGGTTCCTTCCGGAGGATCCTACTTGCGTGCCCCCTCCCTCCCTCCCTCCCTCCCTTCCTTCCTTCGTTCCTTCTCTCCTCCGCAACCTGCTTCAATTTCTTGATTTCCTATGTCTAAAATCACCAGAGTACACCTGATTCCAAATCCAAAATGGAGCCAAGTCACAATTATGGAGGTTACACAGCATCAAATAAAGTGGTTGTCTTCCTAATGAGTGTCCATCTGATGCTTCAGGAACCACACGGGTGTTAGTGTAGAGAGCAGGCCCGGATTACCCATAAGCCGCCCCCTCCCTTTGCTCTGCTCCCCAGGTCTGCTTTAGGAGGGAGGGAGGGAGGATCGGCTCCGCTCCTTACTCCACCCCTCCCTCGCCCCCCGGCTCCACCCCTCCTCGCCGGATTGAAGGAGGGCGGGGCGAGGAGGAGAAAGAGGCGCCCTCCCGCCACGCGTCCCACGCGCCGCCCACCCTCGGGCGGGGCTGGCGCGACTCTCTGCCTCCTCCCTGGCGTGGCGCCAGGCAGGGCCACCAGGGGGCCTTCAGCCCCCCGAAATTCTCAGGGTGGTCCGCGAAAAGGCCTTACTGGTACATTATTTAAACTGTTATGCTTATTCATATCATGATCTGATCACCATGCTCATTATATCCCACATTAATGGGGTTATTGGGATAACAATACAAAAGGTTTGCTAGGGTAGACCCTCTTCCACCAGTCTCAGGAACAAACTCAGGAATCAAAATCCTGGCTACGGCCCTGAGGCAGGGAGGAGGAGGCGGAGAGAAGCCACGCAAGGGAGGAGGGGTGGCGGTGCGAAATCGTCCGCTTTTGCCGCCCGGCATAACGCTTTGGGAGGGAGGGCAGAGCCATGGGGGGCTCCCCTTGGCTCCCCCTCCCTCCTAAAGCGTCACGCCGGGCCTCAGAAGTGGCGATTTTGTGCTGGCGAGGAGGAAGAGGCGGGGCCGGGGCCAGGGCAGGGAGGGGTGGAGCTGGGGGCAGAGGCAGACCCTTTGGCCCCCCAGGTGATGAGTGACCGGAATTCCGGCCCTTGGGCCGGTAGAAGTTGGAGAGCCCTGTTCTGGGCTATATGTCTGTGTGGAAGGGCCCTGATGCTTTTCCTGTCAGCAACAAGAACAAACTGGGTTCCCCAGTTCTTTGAAAAGTAACCTTTCAAAGCTCATTGAGAAGCAGTTTTCTGTGGCAGCCCAGCCATTCAGCAAATGGTGAGTTCTAGGTGGGAAGAAGCCAGACGGACGTGAGACAATCAGAATCTATATTTAGGCTTTTGGCTCCTTTTGGCAAAGGTCCTTTTCTGCCTCTTGCAAAAAGGCTTCCTTGATGCTGGCGGTGCATTTTTTGGTCAGAAAGGGTCAGTTCCAATACCGAGAGGCAGGGAAGCATTGGCCTGACTCACGATGAGCTGTTCTCTTGGCCAGGGCCCAGGCAGAGTGGCAGAGCCAAGCTTCGGAGCTGGTGCCAGGAATGGAGAAAGAGAGAGGAGAAGGGCAGACAGACAGGCTGCAGGGCAGAATGGTAAAAGGCAGCATTTTTTAAAAAAAAAAACCTTAAGGCAGGCATCAGCAAACTTGGGCCCTGTGAAGGCGTGGCTGATGCCACCTGTGTATAAGACTTTAAGTTGCAAGGTTTAAACTATTGTATTATGTTTCAGCTAGTCTGTTTAGTGTTGTTAAGTTTTGGTTGCATTGATTGGTTCTTTAGAGCTGTCAATCATTGTTAAGTTTGTTTTTCCTCCCCCTTGAGACTTTGGAAATCTAGCTTTCTTTTTAGATTTTGCCTGCATCTCTACAGAAGAGGACGTGTTAGAGGGTTTGCCAGCCAGGCCTCAGTCAGGCATTCTCTAGCACCAATTCTTCATATCTTGGATTCATTCTGCATATCCAGCACACCTGGATGGGACTGTGGAATCTCAAGCGCCTTCAACTGGTCATTTGGCACCAATAGGAAGGCTCCGTGCCTTCAATATAGACCATTTGACTGGGGCTAAGAGAGTTCTCACCTCAAAGCCATTGAGAGGGAGAGAATTTGGAAAGCCATCCGGCTGAAAGCTTCCTGGACCCAAACAACTAAAAAACTGTAATGTATATTTTATTTTACCCTGTTTGGAGAACTAAGTTTAATACCTCAACAAGATAACTCCTTTTGTGAACAATAAAACCTGTTTGAGTTATCTAAAGTGACTGGTTTGGTCCTTGAGAGTTCCAGTTCTCTATGGGAAGGCAAGAAGTCCCCTGGGAAGAGATGTCACGTCCTTGTTCCTATTCTAAGCCAAAGACCCCAGGCGCGTCTTCACAGGCCCTTCAGGGAGCTGAAGTTTTGGACTTCAGCTCCCCCAATTCCTACTTCAAATTGTATTGAAAGGCTCTTCATGCAAGCTGTTTGGAGAACTCCTTGTGGAGAGAAAAAGCAGGGTATAAAATAAATAAAATTAATAATAACAATAATGAATAGTGAACTGGAGACAAGCAGACCTGGAGAGAAAAACAAGAAAACTGATGACAATCCACTCCTCATGCCCACCACATAGCGAACACTGCCGCCCGGCTCCTGTCTGGAACTCCAGCAGGTTGCCGCATAACACCTACCTTGCAGGATCTGCACTGGCTGCCAATTGAGCACCGGATCACCTTCAAAGTGCTGGTTCTTACCTTTAAGGCCTTGCACGGCCTGGGGCCACCGTATCTGAGGGACCGTCTCACCCCATACTGCCCTATGAGATCCCTCCGTTCGGAGGACACCAACCTCTTGGCCGTCCCCTCCGCAAAAATGGCCAAATTGACAGCCACCCGCCGAAGGGCCTTTTCGGTGATTGCGCCGACCCTTTGGAATGCCCTTCCGGCAGACACGCGCGCCATCCACGACCTGCTCCCCTTCAGGCGGGCGTGCAAGACCCACCTTTTCAAGCTGGCCTTCCAGATGTAGGCCTCACGGGTTGCACCCCTGTGGATTCGAGCTCCTGCCCTAGGTCGTTTTTAAGTGTTGCTACTGCTATTTTTAATGTCATTTTAATGTATTTTACCCCTGTTTTTATCTTGTATTGTTGGTTTTATCTGGTATTCCTTGGTGCTGTGAGCCGCCCCGAGCCCGCCGGGAGTGGCGGCATAGAAGCCAAAAAATAAATAAAAAATAAATAAAATATTGACAGACTTGACCTGCCCAGAAAATGAGGAGGCAGAGAGAGGGCTTCTGCAAGGGAAACCAACAGTAGAAGAGCTTTAACAAACAGTTAAAGCTTGTGCGCCAGCTGCACCTGTACCTTGGGATGTCTAACTTGGCCATGGTGGTCCACACTCTGGTTACATCCCGTATAGACTACTGCAACACTCTCTACGTGGGGTTGCCTCTGAAGACTGCCCAGAAGCTGCAATTAGTCCAGCGCTCGGCAGCAGGTTACTGACGGGAGCGGGGTACAGGGAACACACAACTCCCTTGCTGCACCAGCTCCACTGGCTGCCAATTAGCTTCCGAGCACAATTCAAAGTGCTGGTTTTAACCTATAAGACCCTGTAAGGACTCACCCAGTTGGCTAGGCCGAAGCCTGTGAGGTCGGCCTATATAAACAGTTTGGCATCCATGTTGAGAGGGAGTTTCCACAGGGTGGCCATTATGGGAAGGAATTGTTAGAGAGGAGGAGTGGTTTGAAACTCCTCTGGGTGGAAACAGTATGGCCTTGGGGATTGGCTAGAGAGCTGAGGGGAGGAGTCAGCAGAAAGGAGGGAAAATCTTGACTGAGAGTCAGTGAGTTAGGGCTTGGCTTTTGACAAAGTAACGTCAGAGTCTGAGCTGGGAGTCTGAAGCAGTCTGTGCTCTGTAGTAGAAACATCCAGTGATTTATCTGAGCCAGTGTTTCCCAACCGCTGTTCCGCGGCACACTAGTGTTCCGTGAGTGATCAGCTGGTGTGCCGTGGGAAAACCTCTCTCCCCATCCCCTTTCTTCCCTCTCCTCCTGCTGCTGAGAGAGGTTTTCCCGCAGCACACCAGCTGATCGCGAACAGCAGTTGGGGCTCAGGAGGCGAGGGGCCGGGTGACGCTCTTTCCTGTGGAATGGCAGAAAGACACACACAAAGGTTTTGCTCAACAGCTGTCAGTCTCTACTAACCAAAGGAGGGACTATCAGTCAAAAAATTGATTTTGTCATTTGGGAGTTGTAGTTGCTGCGAGTTATAGTTCACTCGCAATCAAAGAGCATTCTGAACTCCACCAATGATGGAATGGAATCAAACTTCCCACACAGAACTCCCATAACCAAGAGAAAATACTATAAGAGTTTGGTGGGCATTGACCTTGAGTTTTGGAGTTGTAGTTCACTGACATTCAGAGAGCACTGTAAACTCAAACAATGTTGGATCAGGACTGGATGAGGGCTAGCAAATTGAAGCTAAATCCAGACAAGACAGAGGTCCTCCTGGTCAGTCGAAAGGCCGAACAGGGCATAGGGTTACAGCCTGTGTTGGACGGGGTGACACCCCCCTGAAGACGCAGGTTCGCAGCTTGGGAGTGATCCTGGACTCATCGCTGAGCCTGGAAGCCCAGGTCTCGGTGGTGGCCAGGGGAGCTTTTGCACAGTTAAGACTTGTGCGCCAGCTACGCCCGTACCTTGGGAAGTCTGATCTGGCTATGGTCGTCCACGCTCTGGTCACATCCCGAATAGATTACTGCAACGCACTCTACGTGGGGCTGCCTTTGAAGACAGTTCGGAAACTGCAATTAGTCCAGCGGGCAGCAGCCAGATTACTAACGGGAGCTACATACAGGGAGCATACCACCCCCCTGTTGTGTCAACTCCACTGGCTGCCTGTCCACTTCCGAGCTCAATTCAAAGTGCTGGTTTTGACCTTTAAAGCTCTATGTGGTTCTGGCCCAGCTTACTTGTCTGAACGCATCAGCCGCTACATTCCATCTCGTAATCTAAGATCATCCGGGGAGGCCCTGCTCTCGCTCCCGCCTACTTCTCAAATGTGGCTGGTGGGACGAGGGATAGGGCCTTCTTGGTGGTGGCTCCCCGCCTGTGGAATGCGCTCCCTATCGATGTACGATCCACCTCATCCCACCTAGCATTCAGGAAAAAAGTAAAATCCTGGCTGTGGGACCAGGCGTTTGCACACCAGTACAAGGCAGCACTTTAGATGGGATTTTAATGGAAAGTGGATGAATAGGGCCAAATCAGGCATGGTTTAGAACCCAACAATAGGGAATCGAAAATCTAGGGGGGGGGGGGGGATTTTTTTGATTAGTAATAGAAAGACTTACCAAAAAAATTCCAAAAATTTCTAAAATGAAACGTAATTACTAACGAAATTCGTTTGTAGTTCGTATGCCAGCGCATGCGCATTCCAGATGGTTTTGGCCTACAACTCCCAGAAATCCTAACAGCTGGTAAATTGGCTGGGATTTCTGGGAGTTGTAGGCCAAAACTTGAATAAATCACACTGAATTCTAGATGGGACTCTCCAAACAGGAAGGAGGGAGGGAAGGAGGGAGGGAGGGGGTATTCTATTCTTCAAAGCAGCAAAAAAAAAAAGGAGGAGGAGGGCCCCCCCTCGCTCCTCACTGCCTCTCTCTCACCCCGATCCTGAGGGAGCGAGGGCCCAAGTTTGCCCAGGCTGAGAGGAAAAGGAAGAGGCCTGAGGCTGTGAGGAATGGTGGGAGTTGAAGTCCAAAACACCTGGAGGGCTGAAGTTGGCCCGTCATGAAGCCTCTTCAAGGCTTTAGATCCTGGCAGGCAGAAGGGGCAGGGAGGGCCCGTCCACTCCTCCTGCCCTGCCAGGATCTAAAGCGCATCAAGGCTTGGCACGCTTTAGATCCTGTGAGAAACCAACCTAATGTATAATAGAATGAATGCTAACTTATAGAGTAAGTGCCTAAATATTATAAGTAATCCAACTGGTCATATACCTACATTCCATGCACATGCAATAATACAGCAGTAATAACAATGGTTATAAGAAGAGGTAACATTCAAACTGAAGTATTCTGACTGGTCCCTCCTCAAGCGGTGCAAACGGGCTCTTCTCGATGAGCCCGGATTCTGCAGCAAATCCCCCCCAAGAATATGTATGTGCACGCAGGCAGCAAACACTGTGCCCGGGCTTTTGGCTTTTCCCGGAGAGGCTGCCTCCCGGCTCATAGAGAAGAGCCGTTTGCAGTTTGCACCGCTTGAGGAGGGACCACAGTCAGAATACTTTGGTTTGAATTTTACCTCTTCTTCTACCCATTGTTATTACTGCTATATTATTGCATGTGCATGGAATGTAGGTATATGACCAGTTGGATTACTTAATATTAGGCACTTACTCTATAAGTTAGCATTCATTCTATTATACATTAGGTTGGTTTCTCACGTGTTGTGTGCAACTACCCCAATACTCTTTGATGCTTTAGATCCTGGCAGGCAGGAGGGCAGGAAGCCTGGAAAATGTAAACAGAGAGGTTTACTCAGAAGTAAATCCACAAAGGAGGGCACTTCATCCAAAGTGCCCGCCATGAGTAAACCTTTGCAGATTTACTGTTTCATGAGTAAACCTCTCTGTTTACTCCTTTGCAGATTTACTTCTGAGTAAACCTCTCTGTTTACATTTTTCCAGGCTTCCAGCCAAAAGAAGGAGCGAGTTTACTGTGGGCTTGCCTTGCCATAATACTTATTGGCAAGGAGGCGGGAGGGTGGTGAGAGAGAAGGAGGTGCCCAGGACCATGCTACTGGCTCAGCGCCAGAGGAACAGCACAAAAACATAACGATTTAAAAGCAAGTAATACAATTAAAACAGCTAAAACAAAATCCTAGGGGCCCCTCCCCAAAGGTTCTAGTTTTAAAGAAAGTCCACTTCCTGGTTCACTGAGAACGCCTCCAGATGTTAAACGGGAAATGCCAAAAGCCTCTTCAGCATTTCTTGATGGGCAATATTTTTCCAGATACGCCCGAATCATTTAATTTTCATAACTTTTTTCTCATGCCTAGGGCCAATGCTTTTATGGGCAGAACATTGTTTTAATCTGGAATGAATGCACATGATGTTTAGGTAATTGTATTTTAATGTATTTTAATTGTTGAAGGGCCAGCCATTTATTGTTACTGTCCAGGTGGGCATGTCCCCTCAACCTACTCCAGCCATGGCCAGTCCATCCGGAATGAGGAGTGTCAGAATTGATTGTCAAAAAGTCCCCCGTGAATACTCAATGTGGAGGCCAGCCAAATGTGAACAGGCATCAAAGATGGAGGTCCAATAACACGAGCAGCGCAGACCCGCCTTGGTCGAGCTGGCGCGGAGTTGATCTGTGATGGAGACCAGGACCGTCTCCGTCCCATGCCCCGAACGGAAGCCGGACTGGAAGGGGTCAAGCCATGTTGCATCATCCAAGAAGGACTGCTGTGGCACACTGGTTGGGAAACATTGAACTAAGGGTCCTTCCTGACAGGCCCTATATCCCAGATTTTCTGCTTTAAACTGGATTATATGAGTCCCCACTGCCAGATAATCTGGGATAAATAGAAAACCTGGGGTCAGATCCTGGGATATAGGGCCTGTCTGGAAGGTGTCTTATTCTCAGATAAGGATAATTTGGTCCTGGGTGTTTTAGTCAATTGTTTTATGTTGTCATTTCCTGCTTTTCTTGCCCTTGGAAATGTTGCACTACATTTCCCCAAACCCTCCACCCAGGCATGTAGCTAGGGGGGGGGGGCTAAGGGGGCTTCAGCCCCCCTCCGAAATTCTCAGGGTGGTCCGCGAAAAGGCCTTACTGGTACATTATTTAAACTGTTATGTTTATTCATATCATGATCTGATCACCATGCTCATTATATCCCACATTAATGGGGTTATTGGGATAACAATACAGAAGATTTGCTAGGGTAGACCCTCTTCCACCCAGTCTCAGCCCCCCCCCCCCCCCGAACCAAACTCAGCCCCCTCCGAAACAAAATCCTGGCTACGGCCCTGCCTCCACCATTAACCATAATGGCTGGGAGTTGTAGTCCAACCCATTCCTAGTCCAGTGGGCTTGATGTGCTGGCAATCCAAATCAGCAAAAGATTCCCCCACTCCCACTCCAATGCACAGACTGGCAAGAGGTACAGATTGCCCTGCGGCATTGCCTCGTAGAGTCTATTTTTACATTTTATTTGGAGCATTTATCCCTCCTCCATCTTCCAGCCAAAAAAAGGCTCCCGGAGTGGCTTAAAAACTCTTGAGTTTGACATCTCCCTGTCTTCAGGCTTAGCATCTAAATAAGACAGAAGGCATAAAGGAAAGGGAAAGGGAGCAGAGAAGGCGATTGGGTCAAGCAGATGCTGCCTCTCAGGCATGTCCGGATTACCCATAAGGCCAACGGGGCCATGGCCTAGGGGCACAGATCACGGACCAAAAAAACCAAAACTGGTCTGCGCCCCTCTTTCCCCCTTTCTCATGCCCCTCCTCCCGGCAAAGTCTGCTCCGTCCCCTACGTCTCTCTCTCCCTCGCGCGCTCTCTCTCTCTCTCTCTCAGGCTTTCTATTGCTCTCTCTCGCGTGCGCATTCTCGCTCTCTCTCTCTCGCACTCTCTCTCTCTCTTGCGCGCGCTCTCGCGCTCTCACTCTCGCTCTCTCGCGTACTCTCTCTTGCGCATACTCTCTCTCACATGCTCCCTCTCCCACGCGCACACTCTCTCATGCTCTCTCTCTCTTGCTCACGCTCTCTCTCTCGCGCGCGCTCTCTCTCTCTCGCATGCTTTCTCTCTCGCACACGCTCTCTCTCTCGCGCGCTCTCTCTCTCAGGCTTTCTATTGCTCTCTCTCGCGAGCGCACTCTCTGTCTCACTCTCTCTCTCGCACTCTCTCTCTCTCGCTCTCTCTTGCGTGCGCTCTGGCGCTCTCACTCTCTCGCGTACTCTCTCTTGCGCATACTCTCTCTCGCATGCTCCCTATCCCACGCGCACACTCTCTCACACTCTCTCTCTCTTGCTCACGCTCTCTCTCTTGCACGCTTTCTCTTGCTCTCTCTCGCACACGCTCTCTCTCGCGCGCGCTCTCTCTCTCTCTCAGGCTTCCTATTGCTCTCTCTCACGTGCGCACTCTCGCTCTCTCTCTCTCTCTCTCTCTCTCTCTTGCGTGCGCTCTCGCGCTCTCACTCTCGCTCTTTCGCGTACTCTCTCTTGCGCATACTCTTTCTCGCATGCTCCCTATCCCACGCGCACACTCTCTCACGCTCTCTCTCTCTTGCTCACACTCTCTCGCGCACGCTCTCTCTCTCGCACGCTTTCTCTCTCTCTCTCTCTCGCTCACGCTCTCTCTCTCTCGTGCGCTCTCTCTTGCTCTCTCTCTCGTGCGCGCCTTTGGAGTGAGTTTGCACCCGCCACGCTCTCCCCAAGCCTCCCGACTCCCGAGGAGACCTTCAGAGCACAGCGGAGCTTTCCAGCCAGTGGGAATGGGGACCTTGGAGGTGGCAGGAGGTTGGCTTAAAGGGGGCATAATTCCAAACTGTGGCCTAGGGCGCAAAAAAGTGTTAATCCGGGCCTACTCTGAGGGGGCTTCTCACCAGATATTGAAACCAAAGCATAATGGATCCATGCTTGGATGCTCTTCTTGATATCGGAGGTGACCCACCCCCCATTCTGTAAAAGAAAGTTCAAAACCATGGAATTTATAGTTTTATCAAGAACACCAGGCTGGAATGATTTATTGATTGATTTACGACATTCTTATACCATCCTTCTCAGCCCGAGGGCGACTCAGGGCGGTTTACAGTTGGCAATCATTCAATGCCACAACACAATAACAATTAAAATCAACTAAAATGCATTCAGCAATTAATATAACATATAAAATTGACATTTAAAATATTACACAATATTAAAAACCGTACAGCCTAAAACATTATC
This sequence comes from Anolis apletophallus, assembly GCA_030556195.1. Classification (NCBI taxonomy): domain Eukaryota; kingdom Metazoa; phylum Chordata; class Lepidosauria; order Squamata; family Anolidae; genus Anolis; species Anolis apletophallus. Next base: position 7,429,388 of record JARBWK010000005.1, read on the forward strand.
GTGAGCGTTAACCATGTCGTGTTACCATTCAATCTATCATCAGGTCATTCCGTAAGTTCATAGAGCTATGTTGTGCTCGGAAAAGCCTGTTTGAAAAGCCAGGTTTTCACCTGCCTTCGGAAAGACAACAGGGAGGGGAGCGATCTTATCTCCCTAGGCAGGGCGTTCCACAGTTGAGGGGCCACCACTGACACGGGCCTGTCTCTCGTCCCCACCAAACGCATCTGCGAAGAAGGCGAGAGTGAGAGCAGGGCCTCCTTGGAAGATCTTAATGTCCTAGATGGTTCATAAGGGGAGATACGTTCGGATAGGTAAGTTGGACCGAAACAGAAGAGATAAATATTCATTTAAGTGAATCTTCTCCTTAGTGTTAAAAATATCCACTAGTATTCATGAAAGGCAAATTAGGCTTCTCAGTTGTTAGACTGATATACCTGGTTATCTCTCTGAACTGTTAGGAACAAAGATATGTGTTTTTTTCAGTTGCCCAATAAACGCCTACCCTCCCATAAAATATACTGTTTTTAAATCATGCTCTCAAGAGACCAAAAATAAGTAGTCTTCGTTTAAAGTAACATAGTTGATTTACTTACAAACTTCATGTATTCAGCATACAGGTACATTTCTTATTGATTTAAACAGTATGATCTCTAAAGCGTTCTGTTTTGTTGCATAAGGACTAACACTTGTGTCAGTCTAATACATTACTGAACATTGACTCAATAAAGATTGACTTAGACTTCCGGCCCGGCAAAGATGGCGGCAGGACGGGCACTGTGAGGGCTCCTTAGAGTGCCGCCTGCTCTTCTGGCCGGAGGGCGATCTCGCCCTCCCTCCCAGCGGACAGAAGGGTCCAGGGGATCGGCGGGATCCGCGGCCCCAGAGGTCTCCCTCCTCAAGAGGAGGAGATCGAACGGGCCCAGCGGCGCGAGCGAGCCGGGAGCAGGGAGCGGCGGCGACCCGCACTTACTGCCGGCCCAGCCGGGCCCCCCCCAAGCAGAGGGCAGGAGGAGAGGAAGAGGCAAGCCCGGAGGTGGCTGTAAGTACAGGGAGCGACAACCCACAGAACAACGGGGAGGCCCCATTGGAAACAGGGGGGAGGGACACGAACGAGTGGCGGGGTCTCCATCAGCCCCCCACGGAAGCCCTCACGTAAAGGGGATCGTGCCCCCAACAAAAGAGAAGCAAGCATCCAGGGGGAAAAAAAGGCCTCACAGAGAGGCAGCCGGTCGTCCCTGGCAGGGACAGACCAAACGGGAGGGAAAGATCCAGTGGACACCAAAATGGCGGACGAATCCTCTTAGTCCAAGAAACAAGGAAGAAGAAGAGCCTTTTGGGCGGGAGCGCCATCTTGGAAAAGGGGAAAGTCCCATCTACAATAGATAAGCAGGGGTCAGGGAAATAGAGCATGACAGCACTAAAGGATTTGAACACAGGAGCAAAAGAACGGGAGAGAATGCAAGGAAGGAGAATAGACGACGAAGAAGTAACCTTAAAGGACATCCTCAAAGCACTACGAAAACTAGGAGAAGCACAAGATGGGTGCCTTCGGAAGATTGAAATAGCGAGGTCCCGACAAGAAGAACAATTCAAAGCGTTCCAGGAACAATTCCAAAATGTGAGGGTAGAACCAATACAAAAGGAGATTCCTACAAAGCCAGAGCCGAGAAACATCTCTGAGGGTGGAAAAGTGGCACTCCAAGACAAGGGGAAAAATACAGCTCCACAGGAAAGTTTGGAGAAGGGAGTGGAGGAGGCTACAAGGCAGCAAGTAGGGTCAGAGGAAAGAGACTTTTATTCTAAAACCTATGTAGAAGCTCCGCTGGAAGCTACAAGACTGACTACTAAGAACCCCGAGGTCTATGCTCCTCAAAAAGGAGAAGGAGAAAGAAGCCAAGAGGTTGCTTCAAAACCTAAAAGCCCTACCCTATATGCGGACAAGAATAGGGAAAAAAAGGCTGGGGCACAATCCAATAAAAAGAGAAGCTGGATGAAGGTAGTACAACAAAGAAGGAAGAAAATCGTAAAGGCAAGTTGCCCTTACCTTCCAAGGAGGGTCACACATGATAGCCCTCCGAGCTGTGAGACCCCAGAGGTGGACGATGAAAGTCTAGAAGCCCACAAAGAGAACGGCTAGGAAGAGGGCCGAGGAAAACGAAAGGGACAGATTCAGCGGCGTTAAAGGGCAAGGAACGGACAATGGTCACGGCTTCTCTCACCGAAAATTTGAAGGTTTTTAATAGCTAGGAGAAAGAACCCCGGGGAGCGATTTGACAGGCGAAGCGAACCCCTCAACCAGCCGGGATCAGGAGGGGCCCAGCAGGAGACCAAAGACAAATAACAACCAAGAAAGGAGAAGAACCTTCCAGAAACTCAGAGACAATATTAGAAAAGAAAAGTCATCGCCCATCCTAGAGACTGCCCCCCACCCCCCCTTCTTTCCCACTCCCCCGGTACCTCCCCCGGCTGCTTCTCTCCATGCCACCCGCCTTCCCCCTGACCCCTTGCATGCCTTGGTTGTACTCCGTCACCCCCACCTTCCTTCCCTCCCCAGTCTCCTCCCCAGATCCCCATGCCCTCCTTACCCCACCTCCTCTTCCTCCCCGCAGGCCCACACTCCCCAACAAGTGTAAAACCTCAATAAAAACCTCAATAAAAAATTATTAAAAAAAATAAAATAAAGATTGACTTAGATCACGGGTTAGAAGGCATGATCATCTAGTTTGCAGACACCAAATTGGGAGCTATAACCAATACTCCAGAAGACAGGAACAGAATTCAAAATGATCTTAACAGGTTAGAGAGATGAAGGGCCAAAACTAACAAAATGAATTTCAACTGGGACAAATGCAAGATACTCCTCTTAGGCAGAAAAAAATGAAATGCAAAGAGACAGAATGGGGGGACGATGCGTGACTCGAGAGCAGGATGTGTGGAAAAGATCTTGGGTCCTTATGGACAACAAGTTAAACATGAGCCAACAATGTGATGCGGCAGCAAAAAAATGCCAACGGGATTTTGGCCTGCATAAATAGGAGCATAGTGCCTAGGTCCAGGGAAGTCATGCTGCCCATGCTCTCTTCTGCCTTGGTTAGACCACACCTGGAATACTGTGTCCAATTCTGGGTACCACAATTGAAGAGAGATATTGACAAGCTGGAATGGGTCCAGAGGAGGGCAACTAAAATAATCAAGGGTCTGGACCGTGGCATAACAAGCCCTATGAGGAGCGGCTTAAAGAGCTGGGCATGTTTAGCCTGCAGAAGAGAAGGCTGAGAGGAGACATGATAGACATGTATAAATATGTGAGGGGAAATTTGTGGGGAAGATGGCTGGATGGCCATCTGTCGAGGATGCTTTAAATGTGATTTTCCTGCTTATTATTTGTTTGTTTGTTTGTTTGTTTACATTATTTCTATCCCACCCATATCAGCCCGAAGGCAGGGGGTTGGACTGGATAGCCCATGAGGTCTCTTTCAGCTCTATGATTCTATGACTACACACTGGAGCATAGTGACACTGACATTACTTCTAAACTGTAGTGCACTGCTTCTGATGCAAACACTGACTTCTAAAATGGAGTCTCAGTCTGAATAGTCCCAGATCTGGTCACCTAGACTGTAGTCCTTCCCACAACTTCACTGCATATCAAAATATACTTACAATATAGAAAGCAATCTGAATTATGTACAAATAGCTATTACAGTAGTATTGTAGAGGGTTGCTATTTCCAACAATAACAACTACTTTCAAAGTACCATATATACTCGAGTATAAGCCGACCCGAATATAAGTCGAGGCACCCAATTTTATCACAAAAAACTAGGAAAACTGATTGACTCGAGTATAAGCCGAGGGTGGGAAATGCAGCCGCTATGGGTAAATTTCAAACTAAAAATAGATACCAATAAAATTACATTAATTGAGACATCAGGAGGTTAAATGTTTTTTGAATATTTACATAAAACTGAAGTTTATGATAAGACTCCCCAACTCTGATTAAACCATATTCTAACATTCTTCAGTGTAAATGTGCTTAAGTACCCTTCCAATAATAATAAAGAGAGGAAAATCATAAATCTTATAATAATAATAATAATAATAATAGAGTAAAGTAAGGGAAACATAATAATAACAGTAATAATAGAGTAAAATAATAAATGTATTAATAACAATAATAAAATAAAATAATAATAGCAAGTAGAGTAAAATAATAAATGTAAAATGACAACAACAACAACAGAATAAAATAATAAATAACTTTGACTTGAGTATAAGCCAAGGAGGACGTTTTCAGCCTATAAAAAGGGATGAAAAACTAGGCTTATACTTGAGTATATACAGTAAGCCCTGCACAATTAAACAGTAAATAACACTTTCAAACAAGGAATATAACTTGGGGGGGGGGGTGTTGTTATATGTGTTTCAGGCTGTCTGGCCCTGTTCCAGAAGCATTCTCTCCTGATGTTTTGCCTGCATCTATGGCAGTCATCCTCAGACGACCTCACAACCTCTAAGGATGCCTGCCATAAATGCAGGTGAAACGTCAGGAGAGAGTGCTTCTGGAACATGGCTATATAGCCCGAAAAATGTACAACAGCCCAGTGGTTCTGGCTATGAAAGCCTTCAAATCATGTTACATAGTGTAATGGATCTCTGTTTAGCTGCTCTTCTGTCTCTCCAGCAGTTGATATATGGAGAGGGCAGACATTGGGGCCAAGACATGATACGGTGCCTGGCTGCTCTTTTCTCCCTTCAAACCCCAATAATTGGCAACTGGAAGATGGACAGAGGACTTTTGCATTAGGCTGTTGACTTGTCCAGCTGCTGAACCATTGAAGGACAGTTCAACGTGCTAGAGGAACCCAAGCACAATGGCACGTTCCTGTTTTGCAACGGCACAGTGCTCGTTTACGATGCAACAGACCAAAATGATCACCCCGATGTGCCACTCATTATGCACCAATCAGTGATGTCTCATGCTCACCTCTTGCACGATTGTTATGTCCCATGCATGACACAGTATCGATCAGGCATGGGCAAGCTTGGGCCCTCCCTCCAGGTGTTTTGGACTCCAACTCCCACAATTCCTAACAGCAAGTAGGCTGAAGTGGGTGCTGAAGTCCAAAACACCCGGAGGACCAAAGTTTGCCCATGCCTGGATAGATTATTATCATCCTTATATAGCACAAAAATCAGTGTGTACAGAGCTATTATACTGTCTCTTCTCCTTTATGGGTCTGAAACATGGGTCACATATCGCCAACACCTACGACTCCTCGAACGCTTTCATCAGCGCTGTCTTCGCTCAATCCTAAATATACACTGGACTGACTATGTGACAAATGTTGCTGTCCTTGAGCAAGCAGGGATCACCAGCATTGAGACCATGCTATTGAGAACACAGCTGCGCTGGGCAGGGCACGTCTCTAGGATGGAGGACCACTGCCTCACAAAGATACTACTCTATGGTGAACTCGCCATGGGTCAGCACAAGAGAGGCGCCCCCAAAAAGAGATTTAAGAACTCCCTGAAACAACATTTCAGGCTCGGCCAGGTTGATCACTAACAATGGTCCACCCTGGCCTCACATAGGGAGGCATGGAGATGCACTATCCACAATGCTGCGGCCTCTTTCGAGAAGTCACGCCAAACGGATTTCGAAGAGAAATGGCAATGCAGAAAGAACCGCAACTTGGAAACAACATCACCCAAGGAGACTTTCTGCTACCGAACTTGCCTATCTCAGATTGACCTTTTTAGTCATCAACGCGTTTGTAAAAAGCGTGGGATGAGTCCTTCCTGAATCTTCATTCGCGAAGTAATGCCAAGAGATAGTTTTGTATGTCATGGAATCATAGAATCCTAGAGTTGGAAGAGAACTCGTGGGCCATCGAGTCCAACCCCATTCTGCCAAGAAGCCAGAAAAGTGCATTCAAAGCAAAGCACCCCCGACAGATGGCCATCCAGCCTCTGTTTAAAAGCCTCCAGAGAAGGAGCCTCCACCACACGGCTTCCGGTTTTAGTGCGCTGTGCTAAATTTACCCTTCACGTTATAGTTTTGCAGGCCATTTAATGCTATTTTTAATCTTGTGTTTTTGGATCTGTTTGAGCCACATGTGGTTTCAGTGGCATTTCTCGTTAACCGTAAGCTTCCTTGAGTCTCCGTTTTGATGTATAAATAAATACAATCAGTGCTCCACATTCACTGTGAAAGTAAAACACTGGAGGGACTAGAGCAGTGGTTCCCAAACTTTTTTGGCCTACCGCCCCCTTTCCAGAACATTTTTTACTCACTGCCCCCCTATAAATTTTTTTTTTAAATTTAATAACAATTAAACAGAAAGATATATGTATTAATGCAGTGGTTCTCAGCCTTTCTAATGCCGTGACCCCTAAATAAGGTTCTCAAGTTCAGTGACCCCCAACCATATTTTCGTTGCTACTTCATAAATAATTTTGCTACTCTTGTTAATTCTAATGCAAATATCTAATATGCAGGATGTATTTTCATTGTTACAAATTGAACATAATTAAAGCATGGTGATTAATCACAAATACAATATGTTTGGGGGAGTATGGACAACGGATGATGGGATTTGCAGTGCATTTGACCAATTCAGCTCTGACTTCCACAGCCGAGACCCCATGAATTACAGATCTGAACCAAACTTGGCACACAGAACCCCCATGACCAACAAAAAATACTGGAGGGGTTTGGGAAGAATTGACAGTGATTTAGGGGAAATGTAGTTCACCTACATTTGGAGAGCACTCTGAACCCAAACAACCCTGGATCTGGACCAAATTTGGCACACATACTCAATATACCCAAAGTTGAACACTGGTGGACTTGTGAGGGATTGATTTTGTCATTTGGGAGTTGTAGCTGCTGGAATTTATAATTCACCTATAATCAAAAAGAATTTTGAACTCCCAACAGCAATGGAATTGAACTAAACTTAAGCAATGGAGAATACTGGACCTTGGAAATTGGGAGCTGCTTGCATTTTCCTTTGTGCCACAGCCATCTCCCAGGAGGCGCCTGCAAATGCGCAGCGACTCAGAGGGTGTTTGCAGATGTGGAGCTTTCCTTCTCCGCTGGACCAACTGGCAGGCACACACTCGCAAACGCGTGACTGTCTCAGCCTGCCAGTTGGAATCCCGGGGCAAGCGTTACCTGGAAACCGCAGCACGTGCCCCCTTCCTCTCCTCAACTCCACCCACGGCGCAGTTCTGTATCGCCCCTTCCTTCCAAGGGACCCATTGGATTGTGCCGTGGGCAGAGTTGAGGAGAGGAAGGGGGCATGCGCTGCGGTTTCCAGGAAGCGCCTGCACGGGGTTTCCAACTGGCAGGCGCACACTCGCGTGCTTGTGAGTTGGAATCCCGCCACTGCCCCCTTACAGGGCTTCAGTGCCCCCCAAATTCTCCTGAGCCTCCCACCGCCCCCCTGGATCGTGTCACCGCCCACTAGAGTCGCCTACTAGGATTGCTGCACCAGGTCTGGCTGGCTAAGGTACTTTGGGAGACTGCATCTCTCATGCATATAGAATTGCCTCAAACGCTTCACACGTCTTCTATTGTCTCATTGTCTCCTAAGACCCCATTCCCTTCTCTTTGGTGAGAAACCGTTTTCTTGATCCCAAAGAAGGAGGTCAGTCTAGATGTCCCTTGATGGGGTCTGCTCTGTATATGATTTCTGTTCTTTTCCAAACTAACACAGTTTGTGCCACACAAAGTTTCTGGAGTAGAACAACTACTTTCAAAATAAAGACCACACAAAGAAACAGGGAAAAACACTTTCAAAATTCAAACCAGGAACGTATTTCCTTTATTATTTTTAAAAAATACTTTTAAAAATGAAAAAATTATCCTTGGCAGGGGAGGGGGATCGAACTCACGGACTTATGAGACCGGCACGCTCTCCCTGAGCCATGGCTGCCTATAGAAAATTTCCATACAGAACCTGTATTTAAGCTGGGTCAGTCTATAAAAACTTTTTATAAAAACTTTGAAAATTGGCCAAAAATCCATGGCTAAGTCAAAAGTTATGAAATTTGGTGAGCTAACAGTGATCCATGTCTTCTACCACTGTAGCAAGGTTCATCACGATTGGTCTAAAATGAGGGAGGGACAATCCTCTGAAGTTTCCCCAGTGCCAGTGCTGTTTCTTTCCTACTGCACATGAGTGCCTGCCATTAACAAAGCAATTCGGAAATTTTGGAAATTTCTGTCACGATGCACGGACTTGACCGGCCCCTTAATCACACACACAGAGACGGACTGAAGGTTAACTACTTTATTGAATATAAAGAAACAGTTCAAAAGGAATATTGTCCATAAAAATAGCAAAAGCAATCCAAAGGCCGTAAGCAATCAGTTGTCCAAAAGCAGCTTGGTGAATAATCCAAAAGGCTTGGCAAAGCTCCGCACAGCAATGCGGATTCAGGAACAAAGCAAGGTACAAGATGCAAGGCAAGACTTGGTGGCCACTAGCCAACTTAGCTCCGTGGACCAACTTCGCTACACGTCTACTCAGAAGAGACGTGGCCGAAGTACTGGGGATTCGTTCCCACGGATCCTATACTTAATCTTTCGGCCAAAGTCCCCGACGCTCTAGGCTTCGTCGTCTCCAATCTCTGCTGACGGACCTCGGCCTGTCTAGGCTATGGTACCATCCCCTTCTGCTAGACTCGATGCTTCGTCTCCTATCAAAAGTTCGGCCTTGTCTCCCAGCACCTGGGTCTCTATCTCCATGAGAGCTCTCCTCCCTAGAATCTTCCCAGCCGCTCTCTTCCATATTTTCACTCACAGGATCCTGTGAGCCTCTCCCACACGGCCGTTCATAAGTTTCGCTATCACTGCTTTCCATTTGCACCTGGTTATCTGTCTCTAAATAAGGGTCAAGCCAACCTCCTTCCCATGCCAAACTTTCTGTGGGCGAAGGAGGCCCACTGATGGGAAACTCTCCTACTTCTAACCCTTCTAAATCCTCTTCAGAATCTATCTCTGCTGCTGCAGGCCCCAATGCCAATGGGACCCCCGGTCCTGGCCCCTGCCCCCCAGGCACAAACGAGAACTGCTGTGCTACAATTTCCAACTTTTTTTCCGGAAAATTCCGGAAATCATTTGCGATCCGAATCGCTAGCCCACCTACATACGAAACGAGTTTTGAACCAATTTTTTTTAATCAAACAAGCCTAATATATACACTCCACTTGCTTCATTGCCAACAGAACCTCTGAAGATGCCATTAGCTACAGGTGCAGGTGAAACATCAGGAAAGAATGCTGCTGGAACATGGCCATACAGCCCGGAAAACTCTTAGCAACCCAGTGAACTGAATTTGATCTGCTCCCTTCCTCTGCCCAGCCTCTTCTTCCAAAAGCCCAGACATCTGGGTTGCCTTTTCTTTCATCCCACAGAGCTGCTGATGTTCAAAACGGCCGCAATCTTAGACCGGTTGTGAATAAGCGCCCTCATCTCCTATTCATGACTTCCCAGTGCATCTCCTGAAATATTAACACAATCACCAATAATACTGTAACCCTTGCCCAGGAGCTGACTCACCCTCATCCTGAAAATGCACATTTTTTTTTATTTTATAATGTTGCAGATGGCCAGATTCAGCAACTTTTGCCAACCACGTGTGATGAGCTACAGCTCTTAGGGTGTCATGATGGCACCAGATTGGCAAAGTCGGTGATACCATCTGAATGCGTTGGCAAAACCTTGGAAGCAAATTCGGCATTTGAAATGAAAACTTGAATTCCCTCTGAAACAAATCTCCTCCTCCTCTTCCCCTTCTTTTTTCCCTCTTTCTCCTCCTCTTTTTCTTCTTCTTCCTCTTCTTCTTCCCCCTCTACTTCTTCCTCCTCCTCTTCCTTCCTCCTCCTCCTCCCTCTTTTTCTTTTTCTTCTTCCTTCTCTACTTCTTCCTCTTCCTCCACTTCTTCTTCCTCTTCTTCCTCCAATTTTATACTTCCTCTTTCTCCTCTTCTTCCTCCTCTTCTTCTTTCCTCCTCTTGCTCCTCTTCTTCCCCCTCTACTTCTTCTTCTTCCCCCTCCTCTTCCTCCTCCTCCTTCCTCTTTTTCTTTTTCTTCTTCTCTACTCCTTCCTCTTCCTCCACTTCTTCTTCGTCCTCCTCCAATTTTATACTTCCTCTTTCTCCTCTTCTTCCTCTTCCTCCTCTTCTTCTTTCCTCTTCCTCCTCCTCTACTTCTCCCTCTTCCTCATCATCTTCTTCCTCTTCTTCCTCCTGTACTTCTTCCTCTTCTTCCTCTCACCTCCTCTTCTTCCTTTCACCTCCTCTTCTTCCTCTTCTTCCTTTTCCTCTTCCTCTACTGCTATTATTATTATTATTTATATACCAATTTTTCACAGAGTTTTCTTGGCCGGATTTGTTGGAGGGCTCCCACCTTTGCCTTCCTTTGAGGCTGAGAGAGTGTGACACTAAGTGGGTTTTTATGGGGGATCAGGAATTTGAACCCAAGTTTTCAGCCCCATATTGCCAAATCAATGCATGGTTCAATGCTATGGACCCAGGAGAGTTGCATTTTTATACAGTCTTGAAAAGTTTATAGTGTGCTAGAACTCAACCAACTACAATTCTGCCTTAACATTGAGTAACAGCAAGTAAAGAGGTCTCAAACTGAATTTATTCTACAATATAGTCAAGCACGGGCAAGCTTGGGCCCTCCCTCCAGGTGTTTTGGACGGCTGTTAGGAATTGTGGGAGTTGAACACCTGAAGGAAATGCCGAAGTTGGCCCATGCTTGATATAGATGCAACTGAGTCCAATGCCCAAATCACTGCATCCCATTGGCTGTGCAACTGGGAGAAAGGCAGGCTATTAAGTCAATCAGTAAATCAATCAATCCTGGGACTCGGCGAAGGGGGAAAGGTCTCCAAGAGATCTCTGTGTGACGCTTCCTTGGACAAAAGGAACCGTGCGGGAAATGGCACACAGCATCCTTGGCCCGAGCGGCGGTGTCTCCACTTAACTAGAACAAATAGCCTTATGTGATTATGATCCATAATCTTCCAATTTAGGAGTAATCGTTCACGAGAGATTATCCGCAGACAAAACTATGATTATTCCCCCGGGAGACCCCGGCGCCGACGTCTTGGCTCATTGAAGGGCATGATGACTTCGGCTGGCCATCGGCAGGGAGATCGATCAACACAGAATGGGTTGGGAAGCATCTTTCTTGTTGTCGTTGTTTACTGCCATCACCTCGACTTATTGAAAACCCATGAATGAGAGACCTCCAAGAAGTCACCCCAATATCAATTGCCCTGCTCAGGTCTTGCAAAGACAGGGCAACTGTTTCTTCTTGAATGGAGCCCACCCATCTCCAATGCAGCCTTCCTCTGTTGCTACTGCACTTTGCCTTTCTAAGCATTCCTACCAGCTTTCTTCATTGTTGGCTTTGTTGTTATCAAAAATAGAGGTGTATATATATAGTATTAGAATACAAACAGGTAAAAATCATGGGGTTCATAGAATAGTTTCTATAGTTGTCTGTTTACTAAGTGCATATTGTGGCACCTAACATCCTGCTTTGCAACAGCAGCAGAGCTGTTTGGGCTGGAAGACAGCCTGAAGAAAATGGAAGTTCTCTACCAGCCCGCACCACAGGAAGAACACCATCATCCCTACGTCAGTATAGGCAAATCTGTGCTTAAGTCTGTTCAGCAGTTCACCTACCTGGGAAGCATCATCTCTTCAGCCGCCAAGATTGATAAAGAGATAGAACACGGATTAGCAAAGGCATATAGTGCATTCACAAAAGAGCCTGAAGCAACAAGCACCTGAGGCAAAGCACCAAAATTGGTTTGTAGAGAGCTATCGTACTGTCTATTCTTCTATATGGGTCTGAAACATAGGTCACCTATTGCCAACACCTACGACTCCTCGAACGTTTTCATCAGCGCTGTCTTTGCACAATCCTAAATATACAGTGGACTGACTATGTGATGAATGTTGCTGTCCTTGAGCAAGCAGGGATTACCAGCGTTGAGGCCATGCTATTGAGAACACAGCTGCGCTGGGCAGGGCACGTCTCTAGGATGGAGGACCACCGCCTCCCAAAGATACTACTCTATGGTGAACTCGCCATGGGTCAGCGCAAGAGAGGTGCCCCAAAAAAGAGATATAAGGACTCCCTGAAACATCATCTCAGGCTTGGCCAGATTGATCACCAACAATGGTCCACAATGCTGCGGCCTCTTTTGAGAAGTCACGCCGAACGAGTCTCGAAGAGAAACAACAATGCAGAAAGAACCGCAACTTGGAAACATCATCACCCAAGGAGACTTTCTGCTGTGCTTTCTGCAACTGAACTTGCCTATCTCAGATTGGCCTTTTTAGTCATCATCGCGCTTGTAGAATGCGTGGGATGAGTCCTTCCTGAATCTTCATTCACGAAGAAAAATCAAGAAGAATTGTGGCGTAATGTAAAATAAACCACGTGTAGTTCACGTTTGATCAGCCCCACACACTGCCTTGCAAGAGAAAGACAATATGCCACACAGATTCACAATAAATAGCAAGTAGTTTACTCTTCACAATTCAGAAGAGCATATGTACAATGTGATCAGTTGTACCAACTCACATAAGATCCTTTTAGGAGAGATTTAAAATAGTCTTTATTTGTCCATATGTCCATATGTCCTTCAGCAGCTCATGAAGTGAGAGCACACTCCAAACTGCCTCTCTGACTGCTTTTCTCTTCTTCTCTCTCTGCACCTGCATAGCTCAAGCCTGAACAAAAATGTAACAGTATCTAAAAGTCCCAGGCTCAGCCTGCTCCTCGAGCATTGCCCAACCATTCAGCTTCATGCACTTTATTTTAATTTAACTGTTGACAAACACATATTAACTGATTCCTTGCATGCTCCGATATAGATTGTGATAGACCATTGCAAGAACAAAAAGATTACACTTCAACATTAGGAAGAACTTCCTGACAGTAGGAGCTGTTTGGCAGTATACTAGTGAAAAGGTGAAATCACAGGTGAAAGGAATCCAAAGTGATCTTAATAGATTAGAGAGCTGATTGGCCGAAACAAAAAAAGTGAAGTTTAACAAGGAGAAACGTATGGTAGTGCACTTAGGCAATAAAAAGGAAATGCACAGATATAGGATGAGTGACACTTGGCTTGAAAGCACTCCAAGTGAAAGGGTCCTAGGAGGCTGATAGGCTGTTAGGAATTGTGGGAGTTGGAGTCCAAAATACTCAGAGGGCCGAAGTTTGCCCACGCCTGATCTAGAGGGATAGTTGAGTCATGACCATGTGACAGGCATGATGAAAATTGTATAATTTCCTGTGGTCCCTATGGTTATAAAAAGGAAGTGGCTGGCATGTGCATGCTTTCTTGCCATGATCTCTCACCATGATCCCCTGCCACATGTGTGTAATGCTATAGTCATCGCTTCTGGTGTTGTGACTATATCTCCATATATATACCAGTGGCTCTCAACCTGTGGTTCTCCAGGTGTTTTGGCCTACAACTCCCAGGAAACCCAGCCAGTTTAACAGCTGTTGGGATTTCTGGGGAGCCACAGGTAGCAGACCTAATGTGTAAATATCTGTATATAGCAATGAGTAAAGAATAAAGTCTCCAAAGGGGTTTGAATGAAAGCTAGAGCTCAAGTGTATTATTAAAGCAGTGAGTAGCAATCAAGGTCAGAGGCTGTGCTATAAATCTCAGCTAACTACAGATAAAGACTCTGCAGTCTTTTGATTCAGATCTAAATGCTTGCTTTGAGACAGTCGCATGCACAGCTCAAGGAGAATGTGAGAGGAGGACATAATTCACCTACCTACCTACCTACCTAGTGGGTGTTTTGTTTATTTATCCCGACATAGCCATTTGTTAGGAGGGCTTTGATGTTGTTTATCTGCATGGCAGAAGTTGGTTGGACTGATGGTCCTTGGGGTCTCTTCCAACCCTATGTGTCTGTGATTCTAATGCTTCCTCCAATTCTTTTGGTGACTCGCCCAGACCCTCTGCTTTAGGATGCCATCCTCTCCAATGTGGAAGAGCGAAGCCTTCTGCCAAGACTCAATGGCCTCTCTGTCTCCTTTCTCCCTTTCCCCCCAAAGGATCTTTTGATGGCTTTCTCAGCTGATGTTTTGAGACTATAAAACATCCTTCTGGCTGCTGGTTACGAACTTGCCTGAAGGAAACCCTCCGTGCCAGCCCTTCTCCCTCTGATAAACAAAGACAACTTTATTTGACACACACAGAAGGAGAGAGGAAGCTTTATCTTTCCTTAAGGAGGCTGTCGAAACCAAAGGAAGCAAGCTTGCTTTTCAAGTATGCTTTTCTTCAACAACAACCCCCACACACACACAAGCCTCCCGATGGTTTGACTGTTTCAAAAATAAAAGTTTGTAATCTATTTTAATTCCTCATGCTCACAAAATCACGATGGTGGAAGGGGTTCCCCAAAGGCCGTCTAGTCTAACCTTTCACCAGGACAGGAATCCAGCTCTGGTGGGTTGGATGGCCTGATATGAGTTGGTATGGTTCCTATTTCCCTCCTATATGAATGTATTCCTCATGTGCTTTCCCTTCCCTGTGTTCCCAGATAAAATATGAAATGTCACCTTTTCGTGACCCCAGCATACCAAGGCTCAGGGAATTTCCAACTTCCTGGGCCAGTTAATTTCTTAACACAAAGGACTTATCAAGGACATTTGCATGGACAATAACAACCGACACACTACTTTAGACTTTGGATCTGGCCCATCTAAAGGATATATGTCCCTATGGGCATGCTTCTTCAGATCTTGGAGCATGGCTACCTGAAAGACGTGCCCCATGGTGATTTTGTCATTTCTCACAAAGGAAACATCCTGCCTTCGAAAAGCTTTGGATTTCCTATCTGACTCACTCATTGTTTCATTCCCCTTGGCCGAAACCAATGGCAAGATGCCATCAATAGATCCATATCTAGGATTGTTTCCTGTTTGGACTGCCTCCTCCGCTCTCATTGGCTGAGAGCCCGAAGCACCACTGGCTTCCTGATTGGCAGAGGCGCGGCAAAGCCGGCTGTGCCTCCCAGCCAGCTGATAACTCCAACCCATCAGCACAAAGCCGATTGAGGGACGGGGGGTGGGAAATTTGAACTTTGACAGCTCTGTATCTCTATTAAAATGTGTTGTATTGCCTTGTGCTTTATGTCAGCTTTGGGCAAACGATTGCGGCTTTGCTGGAACAAAATAAACAACTCAGTGGCATTTCTTCAACTTGGTGAGACTTTTATTGGGAAATTCAGGGAAAATTGGATTGGCTGCTTCCTATCTTGCTATCTAACTATCTTAGATTCCTTCCTAAGAATCTTCGTTCGCGAAGTAATGCCAAGGGAGAGATCTTGCCAGGGCTATATCGGACGCTCTTTGGTGGGTCTGGCTGGTCTCTGCCTTAGTCCCAGAGTCGTGAGGTTGTGGAGAAAGCGTAAGTTCGCCAAAGTTCCAAGTGGAGATGATCAATTGTGCCAATGCACGTAGTGAAGAGACTCCAAGACGCCGAGGTGCGGGCGGAATCCAAGCCGAATCCCAAGCGCACCAAGGAGCAAGCGGCGTGGGCGTTGCCTCGTGGCAGACACCAAATTGTAATCCAGTGGGGTCGATCCCAAACAAGGAAAACACGCTGCAGGAAGGGTAGGTGGGGTCCTCCGGCTGGGGGGGGGGGGAGGAGTTGGTTTGTAGGATCCTAAAAAACAGACACCAAAATCTGGTGTACGAGCATTATGCTCCAAACTGGGGATTGATATCCCAAGACACAGGGAGGGAGAGGCAAGGAAAGCGTCTCCTCCTGTTGGATTAGGCTGGACCTGGAGCCGACGGCAGGCGGATGCTCCGTCTTCGCGGCCACATAGTAAACCGTTTCGGGTTTTCTTTTTTCAAGGCTCTCTATCCAATATGAAGCGTCTATAATTCTAAATTCATTAACATAAGGTAAGTATACAACATGGTAAAGAACAGCACAAAACCAAAGCCCAGTTTCAAGTAATACATACCAAATGGGGTGATGATTCAGACATAACCTTCATCTCAATGGATAAGGGTGACCCAAAGGTGCTAGTGATTACAAAGTTGTGAAATTTATAGAAGGATTGAGCTGATACAGATGGGGTCATTTAGGCCAGCCTGCCTTTGGGACTAAAGCGGATTATTGCCATTCTTTCGATATGCATGTTTTGGGTTTTCTCCGTGCTTCATATGTATAAATAGATGAATTTTGATACCTACAAAATGTATGTATGATCCTTTCCATTTGCACAGTCACTTTGATATTCATCAGCTGGTCATATTATTATTTCTTTTGCACTGTTGTTTACTGGTTCTTTTAACCAGCCCTGCTCGTTGTTCTGTCTGGTCTCTACCTTCTCAGGCAAGACCCCCAAATTCCTGTTCGATATAATGCCTGCTATAAAGGGATAAAGTTGGCCAGGACAAGGATCACTTTGCATGTAATGATGTAATGTCTGGGATTGTTGATCTTTGTGATCTTCCCTGTGTAACTGACATAAGATTTGCAAAAGAGACATCGGAAATATTAGCTTCGCATTCCCTTTTTGAAAGCAGGTTTCTAGTCTGTTGGGGAGAAGAACTCCATGTGAACAAACCAACAGGACGTTGCCCAGAGTCAGAACAAGACACGTCCGAGTGTTGATCCTGTATCAAAAAGGCAAGAAGCGAAACAGAACAAGGACAGGAGAATCCATTAATGATCAAATGCCTTTTGCATTGGTTCTTTGCATCCAGAACTTTGCAATGATGCAGCCAGGGCTGTTGCGCGTTGTGGCATACATTGGAAAAAGCTGTCTTTCCCCCCTTTTTAGGATGGGTTTTAAAAAGCCATTCTGTGCAAGAGGCCCCGGCGGCCTTCCATTCCGGGTCCCTTGAGCCAAAGTGCCTCCTTCATCTCCGCTTCCCGGCAGCTGTGCCATTTGTCAGAGACCATTTAGCATTCCCAAAGTGGCCCCACGTGAGGAGCTGGGTGGGCCATGCCTCCCCCCTCCTTTCTTCCCTGGTGCATGATGAAGCCGCCTTGGAGCAGCCATTCATTGTGTCCCTGCTTGCTTCCCTTGCCATTCCTCCTGATTAAAATCATGCCACTTTGCGTCACTTGCCGATTTCTGGGGGGTCAAAGGGCAGCGGCGGCAGCAAGAAAGAGGGAACGAAGAAGAGAGGAAAGGAGGGAGGAAAGGAAGGAGAAGCAGGTGTCTTTTGAGAAGGCTCTGCTCTGCCCAGCTCTTGCTCATCTCCTCATCAGCACAGGAAGCGGGGAAATAATTGGGGAGCTGGAAAAAGAACCTCGCAGCTGCCAGTCACGTTCCCCAGCTGCTTGGTGGCTGAAAGCCTTTGAAATCCCAAACCCTCTGAAATGTGAACCTTTTCATAGAATCATAGCATCCTAGAGTTGGAAGAGGCCCCGAGGGCCATCCAGTCCTTACTTACTTACTTTACTTAGGTGATCCCTCATTGCCCGAGTAAGATTGTCCTCCAAGTTCGGTGTCCTGGCAGTGGGTACGTAGGTGACTATGGAGCCCTGCTCTTGACCTGCATGTTCACCCACAGTGAGGGCATTGGTGTCCTGGTGGAAGGCGGTCCCGGTCAGGGTTGGCTTGACTTCCTCTTGGCACATTTCTCTCTTTCACCCTCCATTCGTGCTTCTTCAAATTCCACAGCACTGCTGGTCACAGCTGATCTCCAGCTAGAGCACTCAAGGGCCAGGGCTTCCTAGTTCTCGGTGTCTAGGCCAGTGTTTTTCAACCTTTTTTGAGCCACGGCGCATTTTTTACATTTACAAAATCCTGGGGCACACCACCAACCAAAATGACACAAAATGACATTCTGTCATTTTACTAACTGTCACCCTCCCCCCTTGTGACGCCACTGCTTCCGCCAAACCCCCTCCCCCGGGAGGCCCACACGCAGGGGAGGGCTGCACTGAGTGGCCGAAGCGCGCGCGGGCTCGGCTGAGCAGGACGAATATGAGTCGAGCACACGGGGTGGCTCTGAGCCTTGGAACAAACTGCGACGGAGGCTCGCAGCCATCGCCACCCCCCAGCTCTCCTGCCCAAAGGGGTTCAGCCCCCCCAGGAGTGCCTCCCCATGTCCCTTCGGCTTTCCTGCTGTCGCCTTGGGGTCAGATCAGGAAGAAACCAAGCTGGGCTGTGGAGCTGCGCATCCCGGCCTCTGCTCTGCTCTGCTCTGCTCTGCTCTGCAGCAAACCCGGAGCCCAGCCAGGAGAGGCCGGGAGATGAGGGGTTGCTCCCCTTCCCCAGCACGGAGGGGCTAGAGAAAGCCTGGCTCGAGCCTCCGGGAGCGGGGTCGGACAGGGGCAGCTCCCCCGGACTCCTCCTCCCTCTCCTCCGCCTTGCTGCCGGAGGGGAGGAGGGCAGAAGAGCGCCCAGGAGCCAGGAAGCAGGAGGAGCCGCAGCCCAGCCAGGTAGCCCTTGGCGCGCAGAGGGAGTGAAGGAAGGAAAGAGAGAGAGAGAGAGAGAGAGAGAGAGAGAGGAGGGAGGGAGGGAGGAAAGTTCTGGTCGCCGAGGGCTCTCCCTGACTGCAGCCAGGCTGGCTGGCATTGCTGCTTCGGCCAGGAAAGCCTGAAGTTTCCTGCTAGGCTCTCTCTCTACACTGTAATTTCCCACGGCACACCTGATTATCTCTCACGGCACACACGGCACACTGGTTGGGAAACACTGGTCTAGGCCACAGCTTTTAAGGTTAGGTCTTTGAACTAACCAACCACCAGCTGTCTTTCTTCCCACCATGGGAATCTGCTCTTACAGGCTGTGATGTCAGGGGAGCCCTTGGCGAATTCCAGCACAGATCCAAGCTTTCCTCTCTTCCCAGCCAATCAGGGGAGGGAGCAGGAAGTCCGAATAACTGCCAAAACTGCATAAAATGTCATGTATTTTCTTTGTGAATTTGTGCTTATACATTTGAAGATTTTGTTGGTACTTGCATCCTTTTTGGTCAGATTGAATAAACCTCTGTAGCTTTGCCTTCAAGTCCTTGTTCTCTGTCCTGGCTGATCTGGTTTAGTGAAGGCACACCGAGCATAGACCTACTTGTCAGCAGTCCTAACAGAAATCTCTACAGTAAGGCTTTGGCCATTTTGGTTATCCATCTCTGGATACCTTACACCGTGCCCATATCCTTCCTGAATCTTGATGTTCAGAACTGGACCAGGATTATTTCAGGTGAGATCTGTATACAAGTATAGTAAACAAATAAATAAAATCTGACCAAAGCAGAAGAGAGTGGGACTAGGACTTCCCTTGATCTTGGCACTATAATCCTATTGATCCAGTCTAGAATTGCATTGGCTTTTAAAGCTGTGATTCTAGCTCATGTGCAACTTGTGGTCTCCTGAGACTCCTAAATCCCTTTTCACATGGAGTTTTTTTTCAAGCCAAGTGTGTTACATTCTATATCTGTACATTTCATTTTTCTACCCGAGTACTGTAATGCATTTCTCCCTGTCGAAATGTATTTTATTTTTTATTTTTATTTATTTATTTACATCATTTTTACCCCGCTCTTCTCACCCCCACAGGGGGACTCAGGGCAGCTAACAATGGCAATGATTCAATGCTGCAATAAATTACAATAAGAACACAATAAGAACACACAAATATACAAAAATCATAGATTAAAAACAACATTAGTAAACAGTCATAAAGCTTTTTCCATTACAACAATCACAGGTCATATTCAATGTTCAGTGCCATTATATCCATTAGCCAAATGCCTGGTTCCACAATCACGTCTTCAATTTTCTTCTGAAAGAAAGGAGGGAGGATGCCGATCTAACTTTGCTGGGGAGCGAGTTCCACAGGCGGGGGATCACCACCAAGAAGGCCCTGTCCCTCATTCCCACCAGCCTTGCGATAGTGGTAGGATCGAGAGCAGGGCCTCTCCTGAAGATCTTAAACTTCCTGAAGGTTCGTAACAGGAGATAGGTTCGGACAGGTAGTCTGGGCCAGAACCGTTTAGGGCTTTAAAAGTTAAAGCCAGCACGTTGAATTGTGCTCGGTAGCAGATCAGCAGCCAGTGGAGCTGGCGTAACAGAGGGGTTGTGTGTTCCCTGTACGTGGCTCCAGTGAGCAGCCTGGCTGCTGACCGTTGGACTAATTGCAGCTTCTGGGCAGTCTTCAAAGGCAGCCCCAGGTAGAGTGTGTTGCAGTAGTCTATATGAGTAGTAACAAGAGCGTGGACCACCATGGCCAAGTCAGACTTCTCAAGGTATGGACGCAAGTTTTAATTGTGCAAAGGCTCCCCTAGCCACTGCTGAGACCTCACGTCTTGAGGTTCTCCATCTTTTCCTTGGATCAGTGAGGCCTCATTAAGTTTCCATGTCATGCTGCAGGGAGAGAGAGAGATCCAAAGAGGGAAAAAATCACTTGTCAGGGACAGAGGTCTGCAAAAAAGGTCCAAGCATCCAATTAAAATGTGTGTGTGAATGGGCCAAGAAAAGGAAATGGGGATAATGCCCCTTAAGTTCCTACAAAAGCACCGCGAGCGAGCATTTCAAAGAAGGGAATGAGGGAGAGGAGTGGAGGGTGGGATCGATTCCACCTCCAAGGCATCCCCTGAAAGGCCAGTAATGAATCCCCAGATGTGGGGGGAATGGCAGCCGGCAGGCTTTGAGGTGGAGGAGAAATTGCTTTGATGGACGTTTGCGCCAGGCCTGGAAGAGGAAGCGTTTGAATCCAATTTGCATTAAGAGGACGTGCCTGTATTAAGTATGGCAAAGGGGTATCTGGTCAGGCAGATTGTTTTCCTGCTAAAAAGGAAGCTGCTTTGGATCAGGCCAGATTTATTTGGCTCAGCCGCTTCACTAGGCCCATCCTGTCTTCACCAGAAATGGGCACATTGTGCCACCATCCATGGAGTGTCCTCAAGGTCCTTAACTTTTAAATATGCCCCTTTACCAGGTGGAGCTTCATCTGGGATCAATGCTATGGAACCCTGGGATCTGTAGTTTTCCAAAGCCTTACCAAACTACAGATCCCAGGATTCCAAAAGGAAGGCTAAATACCTTGCAAAACGATTCCTGTGATTCCACAGCACTGAGCCATTGCAGTTTAAGTGGCGTCAAACTGCATTCATTCTACAGTGTAGAGCAGTGGTTCCCAAACTTTTTTGGCTTAACGGCCCCTTTCCAGAAAAAAATTTACTCACTGCCCCCTAGAATTAAACAGAAAGATATATGTATATATATGCAGTGGTTCTCAACCTTTCTAATGCCGTGACCCCTAAATAAGGTTCCTTGTGTTGTGGTGACCCCCAACCATATTTTCGTTGCTATTTCATAAATAATTTTGCTACTCTTACGAATTCTAATGCAAATATCTGATATGCAGGATGTATTTTCATTGTTACAAATTGAACATAATTAAAGCATAGTGATTAATCACAAAAACAATATGTTTGGGGGGAGTATGAATAACGGATTATGGGATTTGCAGTGCCTTCAATCGATTCAGCTCTGATTTCCACAGACCACTGAGACCCCTCATAAATTACAGACCTGGACCAAACTTGGCACATGAAAACCCACATGACCAACAGAAAATACTGGAGGGGTTTGAAAGCAATTGGCAGTGATTTAGGGGAGATGTAGTTCACCTACATCCGGAGAGAACTGAGAACACAAACAACTATGGATCTGGACCAAACTTGGCACGGATACTCAATATGCCCAAATTTGAACACTGGTGGAGTTTTAAGAAAATAGCCCTTCTCATTTGGGAATTGTAGTTACTGGGATTTATGGTTTACCTACAATCAAAGAACATTTTGAATTCCAACAATGGAATTGAGCCAAACTTGGCACACAGAACCCCCGTGACCAACAGAAAATACTGGAGGGATTTGGAATGAATTGCCTCCGCCGGGGAAGGCCGCACTTTCCTCCGCAGTGGCGGGGAGACCCCGGCGGAGGATGCAGAGGCCTTTGCACTGCAGCCTTCTCACTGCACTGAGTGTGGGAGTCAAAGCGAAGGGGGCGGGACCAAAGAAGAGGGCCACGCAACCCCCTCCTAAATGGCCAATCGTTCACTGCCCCTTTAAAGGGGTTCACCGCCCCCCAAATTCCCCTGAGCCTCCCACCGTCTCCTTGGATCGCCTCACCGCCCACCAGGGGGTGGTACTGCCCACTTTGAGAATCAGTGGTGTAGAGGAAGCATGGGTAGGCTGTTAGGAATTATGGGAGCTGAAGTCCAAAACACCTGGAGGGCCAAAGTTTGCCCATGGCTGCTATAGATGCACCTTAAAACTTAGAAAAGAGATTCAACTTTCAGTAGCCATATACTATTGGCCTCACAAAAACCAAGGAAAGGGTACAAAGTTATTGCCATTCAAAACAAGTACTAGAGAGAAGCATTTGATGCATAGTTCCACATACCATAGGGTAGAATGAATGCAGCTTGGCACCACTTTAACTGCCATGGCTCAATGCTATGGAATCCTGGGATTTGTAATTTGCTGAGGCCCCAGCACTCTTGGCAGAGAAGCCTAAACTACAACTCTACAACTCATAGCATTTAACCTTAGCAGTCAAAGTAGTGTCAAACTGCATTAGTTCTACAGTGTAGATGCATCCTTAGATATTTCACTGCTCATTAATAAGGGGAAAGGGGGAAGGAATGTAGGAAAGGGAAGGGGAAGGACAGAAGGAAAGGAAAGGATAAAGGAATAGAAAGGAAGGGAATAAAGGAAAAGGAAAAAGTGAAGGGAAGAAAGGAAGAGATGAATGAAAAAGAAGGGGAAGGAAGGAAAAGGAAAGGAAATGAAGGAAAAGAATGAAGGAATGGAAGGGAATAAAGGAAAGGGAAAAAGAAGGGAAGGGAAGAAAGGAAGAGAAGGGATGAATGAAAGGGAAGGGGAAGGAAGGAAACGGAAAGGAAGGAACTAGCAAAGAAAAGAAGAGAAGGGATGAATGACAATGGAAGGAGAAGGAAGGAAGAAAAAGGAAAGGAAAAGAATGACTGACGGGAAGGAAATGAAGGAAAGAAAAATGGGAAGGCAAGAAAGGAATGAATGAAAGGGAAGGGGAAGGAAGGAAAAAATGAAGGAAAAGCATGAAGGAATGAAAAGGAAGAAAAGGAAGGGAAAGGAGGAAGGGAAGCAAGGAAGAGAAGGGATGAACGAAAGGAAAGGGGAAGGAAGGAAAGGGAAAGGAAGGAAAATAGCAAAGGAACAAGAGGGAAGGGAAGAAAGGGAAAGGAAAAGTAGAAGGGAAGGAATTAATGAAAGGGATGGGGAAGGAATGAAAGGGAAAGGAATGACGGGATGGAAGAGAAAGGAATGAAGGAAAGTGGTGAGGAAAAGGGAAGAGATGAATGAAAGCAAAGGGAAGGAAGGGAAAGGAAAGGGGAAAGGAATAAGAGAAGGGATTAAGAGAAAGAAAGGGAAGAGAGTGAAAAGAAGGAAAGGGAAGGTGGAAGGGAAGCAAAAGGAAGAGAAGGGAAGGGAAGGAAAAGCAAGGAAAGGGAGGGAGGAGGGAAGAGGGAAAGGAAAGGAAGGCTATGTCCACCCTCCAAAGAAAAAAGATGGCTTTGGGCCAAGGAGTGAAATCCGATCTCCTCCTTCATGCCGGTCTCCCTAATGCTCCCGTGGTGACATCTTGCTAGACTGAAATTCAAGGAAGCAGCCTGGCTGTCTTGCCATGAGCCCATCTGTCACAGGCGGGTGGGTTGTGAGGAAGAACAAGCATCAGCCTGTGTGGCCCCAGAGGAAGAGGAGAAGCCGGGGAATTGCATATGGCTGAGCATCAATTATTTATGGAGGCAGAGCTAGGCCGACTGGCCACCCTTTCCCCCTGCACTCAGAGGGACCACTTCCAGGTTGTTGAGCAAGGCTTAGCAAACACATACCTTCCCACTCTCCCATCGACCTTCTGTCATTCCCCTGATAAGCTGCCTTTAAAAAGTCCTGGCTTCTTGCTCTTCCTCCCGTTTTCCTTTTGTCTTCAGCTGTTGGGAATCAGCCTGTGTTTTGTGTTTCGGGATCATGATGCTTCTGATGTGGGAAATGATGAGGTGCCGAGGCTGAGGTGCAAGATGGAGATGGTTTGGTCAATGATTTTCATGCAAACAATGACAGAAAGGCCCAAGTTTCTCATGAGAATATTCCTGCTGGGCAGAGAGATGGCGGTTTACTCCCTCTCTCTGTGAGCTCTCAAGATTCGGGTTTGGACAACAATCTGACACCTGGGAATTTTAATGAGCAGCCAGATAAGGAGTTGAAAATAGGCGGCTGGAGTTTAGCCAGGAACGGCAGCAAACTCAAGGTTTACATCGCTCTGAAAGACTTCGTCAGATAAGAGCCAAGAGTGGGGGAAAACAAAACCAGTGTCTGGGTTTTGGGATATAAGGTTTGCTTGAAGGGAAAACCTGTTAGATCAGGCATCATTTGGAAATCAAGCTCATGTGCCATGGAAATCCTGTTCAAGGGGTCTTATTCCTGTGGATATTTTTAGCCTTTTGGTGTTGACTAGCATTGCCTGTTTGTCTTTGTATCCTGTTGATTCCTGTCTGGATTAATACTGCTTTGAGTGAGCAGTCTTGGCGGCGGAGGTCAAGGGAAAGTTTTGTTGCTGATATCTGATATCTAATTGCTTTTAGTTTATTTTAAACTTTCAATTTTAACTTTTAATCTGGAGACTCTTGTCTTCGCACTCTCACTTTTGTGAAGACTGTTCTCCTGTAGCGAATCCAATCATAAAGGTCTTATCTACGAACTGTTTGGAAAACACCCAAGCCTCCCTTGAAGGGAGGTGAAGATTACACTGTTTGAATCAATGTTTTGCTTCAAACTGGTCTCTCCTTGGTTGGCTGGAAACGCTTGTAATACTCAAGAGTGCTCAAGGTGCCCAATTTTTTGATCTGTTTGTTTGGATTTCTTTCTTCTATCATTCCAGCTTCCATCTGGTTGTTGGTTGCTACACTGGAGTACATACCTGGAAGGAGAGAATCCCCTACTTTGCAGGGCTGGTGACTCAAGGAACACTCAATTAGCTGTATGCACCTGAGATGCACCTGAGAGCACCTGGGAACTCTCCTGAAACTCAAATCTCTGCTAAAGCAGTACGAATCCCAAGGGAATTACTAGTGAACAAAACTTTGGAACTTTCTTAATTTCTTACAAGCATCTATTTCTACTTAATTTTAATATTTTAATAAGCTTCAATAAAAGGATTGGATTTTTCACTCAATGTGTGGTGTGTTTTAAGTCAGAGGGCTTTTCCTGTCCTGGAGTGCAACATCAGCTTACTTCAATGGAGTGCACACTGAGTTCAGAATAGTTGGCATTCCACTATCTCAGTTAAATCACTGTCTCAATTAAATTAAATTAAATCCTTTAACCCAATTAAATCAACAGAGGAGAGAATGTCAAATCTTGCTCTTTTTTGACCACGGTCCATATTATGGAAACCTGGGGGTTGTAGTTTCACAAGGCCTTCTTGACCTAAGATCCCTTGGTAGTCCCCAACGCTTGTGGACAGTTATTAATTTTTGGAGTGCCATTACCCAGCATAGCACAGCTCTTTGGAGTAGGTTGCCATGGCTCGGTGCTATGTAACAATGGGAGTTGTAGTTTTACAAAGTCCCTAGTTTTTGCTGCGAGAGAGCGCTGGTGCAGGGGTTCAGCCTGTAATTGCCTCTTTGCCTCAGGCTTCTGAGGAAAATGATCAAGGCTCTGCAAAGGATTCTATGCCTGAGACTGCAGAGGTTTCAATGCTTGAGTTAAATGATCCCATTTCTGCCGACGCTCAGGGGTTTGTGAATGGAGATGATGGTCAAGAGAGTACTGTGAGCCAGCTATTCTGGGATATCTGGCCAGCAGGCCACAGATGCTTCGGTGCAGGCAGACAAAGAGGCTGAGGGAAATGTTGAACAGTCAAGGCCAGATAGTGAAAGGAATGCACTAACTGGCAATCCGAGGGAGTCAGGCTTTGACCGGAGAAGCCAGGCAGATCAACATTGCCACCTGGAATTAGGGAGGAGGCGATATGGAAGATTGAGAGAGAAGAGGGGTCAGGGAGAGGTTTCCCAAGGGAAATTGAATGCTTTTGCCATGGCTTTGTGAATAAATACAGGGCCTGTGAATGTATGGCCCTTAGTGAGTCCAACGTTTGGTTTTCAGGTCCAACCATGTCTACTGCTTCATGTCTTGTATTCATGCCTTTATGTTCATGCTGCGATTCGTGTATGCTTCTTGCCTTGGATTCTTGTTCATGCTGAGATTCCTGTAAGTCTTTTGCCTTGGATGCAAGATGCTTCTGGTATGAGAGAATTAGCTGTCTGCAAGGACGTTGCCCAGGGAATGCCCAGATGCTTTGATGTTTTACCTTCCTTGTGGGAGGCTTCTCTCATGTCCCCGCATGGGGAGCTGGAGCTAACAGAGGAAGCTCATCCGCACTCTCCCCAGATTCGAACCTACAACCTGTCGGTCTTCAGTCCTGCCAGCACAAGAGTTTAACCCACTGCAGGATCCATGGCAGAAGGTGTTTGGACTAGATGCCCCATGTGGTCTCTTCCAATTCTACGATTCTTCACCTTTTCTTCTCCACGTTAAACATATACGGCTCTATAAGCAACTCCTGATAGGGATTCATAGTTGAAAAATCTTAAAACAGTTATAACCATAACAATGGGGCCAAACTGAATTAATTCTACAGTGTAGATGCACATGCTGGCTCATCCAAAGCCCTCGCCATGTCAAATTCTTTTTTTTCAGCCAGAAAATAATCAGGCAGCATCTAGAAAAGGCCTATGCAATCTCCTAATGGCAATTGGCTCTTTGGCAGAGAGCGAAGCCAACATTTCTCACTTTTATTGCTTTTGTTCATTTAGCAGATGCCTCTCGTGAACTGAGTGCCCCTTGTTTAATTACATTAACGTAATTTAGGGGCTCCATGCAGCAGAGTTGTCAGGTCATCAAAAGTTCCACTGACTCGTTTCTGCAGAATAGTCTTTTTTCCCCCTCCTCATCGTCATCCCCTCGTTTGGGGCTGCCAAAATACCCAGAAGTCACTTCTGCAGCAAATAATCCATCACAGGGTACTCTGGCCAAAGGAGGCTCTTGGTGCAAAGGCAAAGAAGAATAGGAGAAATTGCGTCTGTGTGTGTGGAGGAGGATGCCAAAGCACCGTATTTGGCAATACTACCCCTTTAAAAAAATATACAAGAGTGACCCAGAAAATAAGTTTACAAGATATTTTAAAAAAACAAAGAATGAATATATTTTAATAAATCTTACATGGCTTGTAGCATAGGTAGTACATTATTTTTCCACATAATCACCATTCAGTTCAATACCTTTTGTCATCTGTGAGATGAGTCTTTGATGCCTGCATCATAGAAGTCTCCCTCTGCATTTTCAGCCAGTTCGTCACTTCGATTTTCACCTCATTGTCGTTGCAAAAGTGTTTTCCACCCAGGGGTTCCTTCAATTTAGTGAACAGATGATAGTCACTGGGTGTGAGATGGGGGCTGTGAGAGGGGTGGCTTAAAATTTTATTTATTTATTTATTTATTTCTGGCATTTCTATCCCGTCACTTCTTTACCCCTGAAGGGGGACTCAGGACGTCTTACATATAGAAGTGGTACAATGCCGCTACAAATAATTAGAATGGTAAAATCACAATTAAATACAA
This sequence comes from Anolis apletophallus, assembly GCA_030556195.1. NCBI lineage: Eukaryota > Metazoa > Chordata > Lepidosauria > Squamata > Anolidae > Anolis > Anolis apletophallus. Next base: position 7,457,083 of record JARBWK010000005.1, read on the forward strand.
CAGCAATCATTAAAACAATAAATACGCAATAATAGTTAATTTTAAATGGTAAGCGAACATTATTTTGGCCCCCCCCAAAAACATTATTTTGCCCCCCCCCGCGCATGCCCAGAAGCTCCTGTGCGCAGGCGCAGAAGCCTGGAAACACAGCACTCCCTATTCGGCACGCAGGGAGGTTTGTTACGGTGCGGTGTCGGAGCGCACAAGGCCCAAAGCGGAACATCGGCCGGACGCTGTCTGGTGGGCGGGGGAATGCGCCCTTTACACAGATGGCACCCCACGCAGCGGCATCCTTTGCCTACCGGTAGGACCGCCCCTGATTAAAACCATAAACATTATCACAATATCACCAGCCATAACGTTATTCCAGTCAATATCAAACTACAATGCTTCTTCTGTCTATTGTCCGAAAGCCTGGTCCCAAAACCACGATTTTAATTTCTTCCTGAAGGCCAGAAGGGATGGGGTCGATCTAATCTCAATTGGGAGTGCGTTCCATAGGTGGGGGGCCACGGCGGAGAAAGCCCTATCCCTCGTCCTCACCAGACGTATTTGCGATGTTGATGGAAGCGAGAGCAGGGCCTCCCTGGATGATCTTAGGTTACGAGGTGAGACGTAGAGGTAGATGCGTTCGGACAAGTAACCATATAGAGCTTTATAGGTCAAAACCAGCGCTTTGAATTGGGCTCAGAGGTGGATCAGCAGCCAGTGGAGCTGACATAACATCCCAACCAAATGAAGTCAACAACTCTTGTGTTGCATGAGCGGTGTGTGGATGTGCATTGTCATGAAGGAGACAGACTCTGCCATCAGCATCCCACGATGTTTGTTTTGGATGGCTCTGTGAAATTTCTTCATGGTCTCACAATATTCATACCCATGTTGTCACATGCTGTCTTGACATTACATCCTCTCCATAAACTGAAATGATTTTGTGATGAATCGCAGTGGCATTCATGCCCATTTACGTAGTGTATTACAGTGAGAACTTCACACTTGGAGGGAAACGGAATGAGGATGCTCATCTCTGACCTTCACCACAACACCAGTGGATGAGCTACTGACAACTGGCACTGCTCATTTGCTTCCGCTGACTTTCCGCTACATGCAGGGGCGGTCTAAGGTAATTTTAAATGGTAGCGAACATTATTTTGGTGCCCCCCCCCAAAAAAACCATTATTTTGCCGCCCCCCATGTAAAACAAATATACAATTATAATATCACAATACCATTAGTAGTATTATATTGTATCAATGTATATACAATATATTATACTCATACTATATTATATCATATTTATATTATACTACATTACAATATAATTAAAATATATTGACATTATAATATAATGTAACATTCTATTATATTATTATTATAAAATAATAAAATTATTTATTTAAATAAAATTATCCTCTACTAAATATTTTCATTACTCCTATAAAACTCAAATAACCCAAAATAAAGTAAAATAAAATATTATATATTACTATTTTGTACAATACCACTATACTGCAATATTGTTTGTAATATTACATGTAATATAAAATATATCATTATTCCATTGTTATATTGTATTTGTATTATATTGTATGACAATATTAAGCAGAACTGTATAATAATCAACAAGAAATGCAATGTAAATGCATCAAAATCAGAATATATTACCTATCACCCGACAAATAATTCATAGGAGTCTCCCATAAGTCCAAAATTAGGATCCCAATGTAAATGTAAATAGAAAACAGCCAAAATGTTCAAATGAGGTCGAATACAGGCAGCGCGGCCTGGACAAACTTGCTCGAGCTCAACTTCAGCTCCGAGCAACTGCGCCTGCGCGAAAACCTCCGCGCGTGCCCAGTAGCGGCGTCGGAGCGCACAAGGCCGGGGTCAAAAAGCAGGCAACTGCAACACTGTCTGAGGAACATTGGCAGGGCCAGGATGGCGCCCCATGCGGCCAGGATGGCACCCCCTTCCCAGATGGCGCCCTAGGCGGCCGCCTACTTGTCCTATCTTGTAGGACCGCCCCTGGCTACATGGCAGCGATACCAACTTCCCCTGAGAAAATGCCCTGTGAGAGCTACATGCCTTGTAAATGTCTTTTCCGGATATCTCTCATACTTGATACATTGAAATTTAATTTTAAAAGATATCAGGGTTGGAGGACAACGATGTAGACTCTTTTTTGCTGTGTGCCTTCAAGTCACTTCTGACTTATGACAATCCTAAGGTGACCCTATCATGGAGTTTTCTGAAGCTGAGTGTATGTGACTCACCTGCAGTTTGTCCATGGCAGTGTTGGAGGACGGAAATGAGGATTGTAAGCTCTTTTGTGTTGTTATTGTTGTATGCCAGGGGTGCCCACACTTTTTCAGCATGCGAGCTACTTTTTAAAAAACCAAGTCAAGAAGATGCGCCTTGCTCAAACCACTACATCACACTATATTCCACTTTTAGCTGCATCCAATGATAGGGTTGCCATATGAATAAGGGACAGGCACCTAAAAATAAGGAAATTTTCACAAAAAGAAGGGACACTACATAAATACTTGAAAAACAAATGGTGATTTTCAAGTTTTTATGGAGTGTTCCTTATTTTTGTGAAAATTTCCTTATTTTTAGGTGCCTGTCCCTTATTCATATGGCAACCCTATCCAATGGAATCCTGAGATTTGATGAAAACATGAGCTTTCTGGCTGAGAAATATACAAAAATATCTCTGATGTCCTTAATCTTTGGAAGGCAAAACTTTAGTTTGTTGTTGTTGTTGTGTATTCGTTCAGTCGCTTTCGACTCTTTGTGACCTCATGGACCAGCCCACACCAGAGCTCCCTGTGGGCCGTGGCCACCCCCAGAGGCTCCTTCAAGGTCAAGCCAGTCACTTCAAGGATACCATCCACCCATCTTGCCCTTGGTAAGTTTATGTAAGTATGTTTATAGATTGGCTGGTTGGTTTGATCCATAAAGGCTGCTACATAGCTTGATGGATCTGGATCGAACCTAGCACACAAATACTTCATTATCCAACTTAAAATAGTTGAGGGGTTGGAATGAAAAAAACTCACCCCTTTTGGGCTCCAGAGGGGAACTGATTGGCTATGGGTAGGTGAAGTGGCCGCCTGTGATTTGACAGGAAAAGAAATAGCAAAGCAGATTGCCTACTGCTAGGTAATATTTGTACAGGAGGAAAGAAAGAAAAGAACAAGAGGGAGGGAGCGGGGAAGAAAGAAAAAAGAAGGAAGGATAAAGGAAGTGGGAAAAATATGAGGGGAGGGGAAGAAAGAAAAAGAAAGGATGGGAAAGGAAGGGAAGAAAGAAGGGGACGTGGGAGGGAAGAAAAAAGAAGGGAAGAGGAAGGAAGAGAAGAAGGGAGGAAGGAAAAGAGGGAAGGTGTATGAGAGGAAGGAAAGAAAGAAGGGCACGTGGGAGGGAAGAAAAAATAAGAGAAGAGAAAGGAAGAGAAGAAGGATGGATGGATGGATGGATGGATGGATGGAAGGAAGGAAGGAAGGAAGGAAGGAAGGAAGGAAGGAAGGAAGGAAGGAAGGAAGGAGGAAAAGAGGGAAGGTGTATGAGAGGAAGGAAGGAAAGAAAGAAAGAAGAGAGAGGGAGAGAACATATATTAATAATATGGAGGAAGGAAAGAGCCACGAAGAAAATTCAGACCTGAGCCACACTAGATATCTCGGCATTACTTCGCGAACGAAGATTCAGGAAGGACTCATCCCACGCTTTTTACAGGCGCGTTGATGACTAAAAAGGCCAATCTGAGATAGGCAAGTTCGGTTGCAGAAAGCGCAGCAGAAAGTCTCCTTGGGTGATGTTTTTTCCAAGTTGCGGTTCTTTCTGCGTTGTCGTTTCTCTTCGAGACCCATTCGGCGTGTCTTCTCGAAAGAGGCCGCAGCATTGTGGATAGTGCTTCTCCATGCCTCCCGATGTGAGGCCAGGGTGGACCATTGTTGGTGATCAATCTGGCCAAGCCTGAGATGTTGTTTCAGGGAGTCCTTATATCTCTTTTGGGGGTGCCTCTCTTGCGCTGACCCGTGGCGAGTTCACCGTAGAGTAGTATCTTTGGGAGGCGGTGGTCCTCCATCCTAGAGACGTGTCCTGCCCAGCGCAGCTGTGTTCTCAATAGCATGGCCTCAATGCTGGTGATCCCTGCTTGCTCAAGGACAGCAACATTCGTCACATAGTCGGTCCAGTGTATATTTAAGATTGTGCGAAGACAGCGCTGATGAAAGCGCTCGAGGAGTCGTAGGTGTTGGCGATAGGTGACCCATGTTTCAGACCCATAGAGGAGAATGGACAGTATGATAGCTCTGTACACACTGATTTTGGTGCTTTGTCTCAGGTGCTTGTTGCTCCAGACTCTTTTGTGAAGCCTTCCGAATGCACTATATGCCTTTGATAATCTGTGATCTATCTCTTTGTCAATCTTGGCGTCTGAAGAGATGATGCTTCCCAGGTAGGTGAACTGCTGAACGGACTTAAGCACAGATGTGCCTATGCTGACGTGAGGATGGTGGTGTTCTTCCTGTGGTGCGGGCTGGTAGAGGACTTCTGTTTTCTTCAGGCTGACTTCCAGCCCAAACAGCTCTGCAGCTGTTGCAAAGCAGGATGTGAGGCGCTGCAGGGCTGCTTCTGAATTAATAATTAATAATATTAATAATATGGAGGAAGGAAAGAGCCACGAAGAAAATTCAGACCTGAGCCACACTAGATATATATGCTAGTGAATATATAAAGCACGGCAAATCCTAACCATAGGATCCGGAAAGTCTCAAAGGTGCTACATGATCTAATATGCCTTTGAATAACATTTGCAAAGTACTGAAATCATGGAAACCGCTGCTGAAATTAGGATTGAGAGAAACATGGAGTTGGGGAAGGAGACCTCGGTGAAAGCTCTGCAGCGAAAGAATGCTGGAGTGACCGAGCCCTGGAGACAAAGGCCGGGAGGGGAAGGCAAAGGCCAGCATCTGTCCATGGGACTTGGAGGAACTGTCCTTCCCGCCTGGCCTCAGGGCTTCAGCAAGGAAACAGGAGCAAAGTCAACCCCTAGCAGGCAACTTGTGCTTTTTTGAACTGCGAATGACCCCAAATGTTCCAACATTTCACAAATAAAAGCCAGTACGCACGTTCAGGCCTCATGAGTGTGTGGTCAAGGAAGGAAGAAACAAGACATTTATTTTTATTTGCACAAAGAGGAGCCATATTTATGTATTTATTTACGCTATTTCTATCCCGCCTTTCTCAAGCCCAAAGGCAACTCAAGTCGGATGTTTGCAACTCAGGAATGGCCTGTCTCTCTATATCTATATATCTATATCTAAGATTCCTCTCACTTTCTGTGGTCTCAGCCCCGTTATGCTTAACTAGGAGTTGTTTGCAAGTCGGATATTTGCAACTCAGGGAAGGCTTGTTTGTTGTAAATGAGCCTCCAGTTACTACAGATAGTAGCATGGAGGAAGGTGCTGAGGCAGTAACATCAAGCAGTAGCTCAGTTTGGGGCGCGGCTCTGGATGATCAGGCTCCTACAGCTGGGGTAAAGAGAGTGGCTAGTTCCTCAAGCCTTGACTCAGACAGAGAACAAAGGAGAAAGATTCAGCATCTACTTAGGGAACCTTCTGAGTCTGATACATTTGAAAGGTTTCTAGGGCATGCAGAATTACAGTCAGAAGAAAGTGATACAGACCTAGATTCAGCATTGGTGCAGGAAGTGAGAGACGTATGGAATGCGGACTCGGGGGACAGCACATTTCTGGGGTTCCAGACGGATCAGGACTGGCCATCTTCTCATTCAGAAACTGAGTGGGACCCTTTAAGCCAAGAAGAGCTGTGGCTAGGTTGGAGATCTGGACATGGTACAACAGCTGCAGGGAATGGGAATGCTGCTGCTTTGGAGCAGGGCGGGTTCTCTGATGAATCTGATTGATAGTGCTATATAAGAAGTGAGTATTTGGCTTGACCCTCATGGTGGTCAAGGAGTTTGTTATTCTGGTTCATGTATCCTGTGTTCCTATATCTTGGTTCCTGGTTTCCAGATTACTCCTGCTGCCGTGTACCTCTTGACCTTCACTGTGACTGCTCTCCTGTCGACTCTGGGATGTCTCCTCCTTTTCCTGTGTGTTTGTTTCCTGCCCTATGATCTCTGGACTGTTTGGACCACGCCTTATGGACATCCCTTTGACTGAACGCCGCAGAAGGACGTCTGCTGTTTGTTTTTGAGTTCTTTTCTTCTCAGCATTTTTGGTTTTGGGGTTCCCTGGGGTTATTGGGGCTTTTTGTACAGCCGATCATAGGCTATTTTTTGTTATTCCAACACCCATTTGTTGTTCAAATAAACTTTTGTTATCTTTAAACTCCTGGACTCAGCCACGGCCGTCTCTGTACCACAACATTGTTTGTATACATTTATTTATGTGTGTGCCCGTGTGTGTATAGTAATAATAAAATAAAATAATAATATTAATAATATAGAAGAATCCTCTCTCACCCTATGGTCTCACGCCCATTGCCCTTAACTGTGAGTCGTTTGCAAGTTGGATATTTGTAACACTGAGTACTCAGGATGGCGGTCCCTCTGGATTAAGGGTGGTGCTGTTGAATATGTATTTATTTATTTCGATTTATTAGTCGCCACTCCCGTCAGGCTCGGGGCGACTTACATATGCTAAAAACTCCATAAAACACAGCTAAAACATCAAAATTAACCAATAATTAAAACTATACAATAGTGCACAACGCACAATAAAATACTCCCATGGCCTACGGCTACAGTGGCAGAAGACTGTAGTTATTCATTGACCGAATGCCTGTACAAACAAAAAGGTCTTACAAGCCTTCCGGTAGGCTAGTAAGTTAGGCAACGCACGGATTTCGGGATGTAGAGCGTTCCAGAGTATTGGAGTGATGACACTAAAGGCTCTCCTCCACGTTGAGGTCAGGTGAAGGGTTTTACAACTCGGCACCGCAAGAAGGTTAAGGGACTCTGAATGCAGTGGTCTTGCAGGACAATATAGGGCGAGGCAGTCCCTTAGGTACACTGGCCCCAGACCATTCAAGGCCTTGAAGGTTAGAACCAGCACTTTGTGCTAGGCATTAAACTAGTGTAATCCTCCTGCACTTTGTAGGTGTTTTCTACACTTTTGTCCCACAGTTGCCTGTCGTTTGCTAATTGCCTCATGTTCCAGTTTTCTATTGTCCTGCATCCTACATGCATGCATATGGTTTTCTACATGTATGATTGGTACATGCCTCCTACCAGGTGTTTATCTGCATATCCTTATCCATTTTTTCTTTCTTTAGACCAGACCTGCACAACTCAGCAGTAAAATTAAAATAGACTAAATCTCTTTGGGATGAAGATAGGTTTTCAGCACTTCACCAAGCTACAATTCCCAGTATTTAATGCTATCAAGCTATAACTACCGGGCTATTTCTAAGCTCCCTTTTTGGGGGCAAGGCTCTGGAGCAAATGGTGGCTTCTCAACTCCGAGGATTCTTGAATGAAGCCGATTATCTTGATTCCTCGCAGTCTGTTTTTAGGCCTGGTCACAGAACGGAGATGGCTGTGGTCACCTTGGTGGATGACCTCCTCAGAGAGCTAAACAGGGGGAATGTCTCCCTGCTGATTCTCTTGGATCTCTCAGTGGTTTTTGATACCATTGACCATGGTATCCTTCTGGGTCGGCTCTCCGGAATGGGTCTTGGGGACAATGCACTACAGTGGCTCCACTCCTTCTTGGAGGATCGCACTCAGTTGGTGGTGCTGGAGGACACCTGCTCAGACCCCTGGCCATTGACCTGTGGGGTCCTGCAAGATTCCATTCTATCTCCAGTGCTGTTCAATTCCTATATGAAACTGCTGGGTGAGGTCATCCAGAGTTCAATGCCATCTGACACTTCAAGTCTACTACTATTTTCCACCATATTCCAAGGAAGCTCCCCAGATCCTGGGCCAGTGTATGACAGCTGTAATGGGCTGGAGGAGGGCTAACAAGTTGAAGCTTCATCCAGACAAGACAGAGGTCCTCCTGGTCAGTCGTGAGGCCGATCGGGGTATTGGGTGGCAACCTGTGTGTGACGGGGTTACACTTCCCCTGAGGAAACAGGTTTGCAGCTTGGGGGTCCTTCTGGACTCAGTGCTGATGTTTGAAGCCCAAGTGTCAGCAGGCCTTTGGATAGTTAACGCAGGGGACTCAGGACGGATTACAATGTACATATACATGGCAAACATTCAATGCCATAGACACACATCATATATAGACAGACACTCAGAGGCTATTTAACATTCCAGCTTCTGGCCACCAGGGGAGCTGTCACTTCCTCATTCTTTGCATACTTCCTGGAGATTTTTATGGCCTCATACATCAGTTAAATTCTCCTCCCCACAAAGTGGGACCTAAATTTCCTACTTGACAGATGCAACTGTCTTTGAGGCTGCAAAGGTCGACAACAAGCTACACAATTTTGGTTGGGAGCTCACTCCGACCTGGGCTGGCTTCGAACTTACGACCTTTCGGTCAGTAGTGACCTTAACAAAGCTGACTCTCAGCTAGCTGTGCCACGGTCCCGGTGCGCCAGCTGAGACCATATCTCAAGAAGCCTGATTTGGCCATGGTGGTCCATGTCTTAGTTACTTCCAGAATGGATTACTGTAATACACTCTATGTGGAGCTGCCTTTGAAGACAGCCTGGAATTGGTACAAACATTGGCACCCAGTGGGTTGTTGTAGGTTTTTCGGGCTGTATGGCCATGTTCAATTTAGAAGCAGCCAGGTTTCCAACTGGAGCTAATTAAAGGAAGCCCACGACGGCCCTATTACAGCAGCTCCACTGGCTGCCAATACGTTTCCGGTCCCAATTCAAGGTGCAGGTTTTGACTGACAAAGCCCTACATCAGGGGTGCTCATTAGGTAGCTCGGGAGCTACTAGTAGATCTTCGGCCCTCTTCCAGGTGATCTTCGGGCCTCACCAGCCGGATGGGGCGCTCCTGCCATGCACGCACACACCCTGCGTGCATGCGCGCTCCTGCTACTGGCTTCCGCCCTCGCGGTGCTTCTTTCACCTGCGGGACATTGCAGGAAGAAGGAAGCACGAGGCGGGTCCTCTGGAGGGAGCACCCTGCCTCTCTCTCGTCCAGAAGCAGCTGTGCAGCCTCCATTGCTGGCGAGACAGGCAGGGCGGAGCGTTCCCTCTGGATACCCCACCTCATGTTTTCTCCTTCCTGCAATGGTCAGGCGGAAGAAGCGCTGCGTGGGCGGAAAACAGCAGCAAGAGCATGCATGGTGGCAAGAGCGCGCAGGTGAATCTTTTGGACTTGTTTGCTTTAAGAGTAGCTCGCATGCTGAAAAAGTGTGAGCACCCCTGCCCTACATGGTTCAGATACAGCCTATCTTTGCGACCGCATCTTCTCCTATGAACCATCATCATCATCATCATCATCATCATTCAAGTTCTCATTCTCATCCTGGGATCTTTAGAAACCATACATTTTAGGATGGGAGCAGAGGCATCTTCCCTCCAGTTAATACACAATCACAAACACATGCGCACAAACATGGAAAGTGCCACATATCATATTGTAGAACACAGCCTGGCGCTCCATATGCTGGGGAGATATTCGTTTTCAACCACTGATAGCAGATGGTAAAGCAGCCCTGTTTCCCCAGCATAGCTAACCTAAAGAACAAACACCTTTCTTGGCTGATAAATCTGCTCAAAGCTGTATGTGTGTGTGTGTGTGTGTGTGTGTGTGTGTATGTTTGTGTGTAAATTGTTATTAAAATACAAAATGGAGGAAGAAGAAGTGAACGACTGTACGGTTAAATGGACTCAAGATACAAATTCAGCGGGAGCAATCATAGATGACTAGGACAAAAAATTTGAAACTTACTTTGGAGATCTAAGGATTGCGGATACTGAGAGTCCGTGCCCGGTGAGCTCAGCTAATCGCCAAAGTTCCCGATGAAATAAGACTCACCAGTGCTGAAGATCAGGAGAGGCTTTAATATACAATCTGCAGAAGGGATGCAATGTACAGCAAAGGATGCCAAAATATACAAGCATAAACATATGGGAATGTGCAACCATTTTAATACAGAAAAGGATCCACGCATTAATACTGTCAAGGTTTGAATTTTCCCTTCCCGGCCTTGGATTGGTTGAGCATCAAAGCTGGCTACCCCCTTCTTATTCCTGATTGGCCATTAGGCGAGGCTGGGCTGGCTTGTTCTCTGATTGGTGTAGGATGTGTTGACATGGCTGAGAATTTCCTTTTTCCCAGGTGAGAGTGCCTCCGTGGGCAGAGAGGAGTCCCCAAGAAGGTATTGTAAGGTAAAGGTTTTTCCCTTTACATTAAGTCCAGTCATGTCAGACTCTGGGGATTGGCCAAAAAGCCGGCGTTGTTCGTAGACACCTCCAAGGTCATGTGGCCAGCATGACTGCATGGAGTGCCGTTACCTTCCTGCCAGAGCGTTACCTATTGATCTACTCACTTTTGCATGTTTTTGAACTGCTAGGTTGGAAGAAGCTGGGGCTAACATCAAGAGCTCACGCCGCTCTCTGGATTTGAACCTGCAACCTTTCAATCAGCAAGTTCAGCAGCTCAGCGCTTTAACCCACTGCGTCTCTCTCTCTCTCTCTCTCTCTCTCTCTCTCTCATATATATATATATATATATATATATAATATACCTATAATATTTATAATATTTATAATATCATATTATTATAATATCATATTTTAATAATATATTTTTTCTATTATTACCTAATAATATATATTATAATATATGGTGCAGTGGGTTAAACCACTGCGCCGTTGAACTTGCTAACTGAAAGGTCGCCGGTTCGAATCTGGGAAGCTGGGTGAGCTCCCGCTGTTAGCTCAAGCTTCTGCGAACCTAGCAGTTCGAAAACATGCAAATGTGAGTAGAGGTGTCTACGAACAATGCCGGCGCTTCAGCTTAGAAATGAAGATGAGCCCCCAGAGTCAGACATGACTGGACATAATGTCAGGGGAAAGCCTTTACCTTTACCTATATAATATATTATTAGCATAGCACAATATTAGTATTACATATTACTATAGTATACTGCAATATTATCAATATTACATGAAAAATTATAATATACTATTATTATATATTATTATACCAGTGTATATAGCACACGACCAGTATATTATACTATTACTATTATATAACATACTGAACTATATCATAAATTGTTTATCTATTATATAAAGGAGGTCCCGTCATCGAACGACTGACAGAGACAGAGAAACCTTCCAAGGCAGAGACACCAAACTTGCCAACACAAATAGGCCTCAGGCAAAGAAGGTTTTTAGCAAAGAACCCCCCCCCAAACCTAGAAGGCCCCCAAAACAACGATACAAAAAACTACATTTCCCAGCATCCTCTGCGGCAGCCAGCGAAACCCATTGGCCAACATCGGCCCACACAAAATGCAGGGAGGCAAAGTAACCACAGTAACGCTGGGCACAGCCAGCCAAGTCTAGGATAGAATGCTGAGTGATTTGAGTTCAGTCAGTTGGTGTTTGACGGTTAAACTGACAAAACCAAACTCTATGAGGGAGCAATTCTCCAGCAATTCCTACCCACAGAACACAACACAACTTCCTATCACAACCCATCCGCCCAACTTTACGGGACCCCGCGCACACAACACCTACCACCACCACAAACAAAAACCAACTCCACCTATACTCCAACCACAACACAACACTGCACTGATACTCTACAAACACACACAAACACCCAAAACACTACACCCACACAAGCATTCCACAACATACCACCCACAATTCCACAACACTAACTCACCAAAAAGTAATACCTACACACAACACAACCCATTTGTATGCCATTCCATTCCTTCCACACAGGCAGAAACTGACCCAAAAGACAAGCCATGCCTTCTAAAAAGAACAGCATCGGATGACACACTCGCAACGCTACATACGTCAAACAAAAAAGGGCAGAGCAAACGCCAGAACAGAAACACAGTTTCTTTTTTCAAATCCAGAGTTGGGAAACCACAGAACCAGTTTCCATCAACACAGCAGACGGAAAGACAAAAAACACTGTATATCCACAAGCTCTGCAGAACGCCAGCAACACCACACACCGACAACTCCCCAGGACTTCAACATCCCACCCACCAGAACAACCCAGAACGACACAGCCATGACCCCACCAAGACCATAAGTAACATCAATTCCAACCCTTACATACTCAGACTTTCTCGCATCTCCTAAATAGGGCACAGCAACGCGTGCCGGGTACAGCTAGTATCTATATATAATAGCATTGTTACATTACTATCTTTTATTTTATATATTACTAGCTGTACCCGGCACGCGTTGCTGTGCCCTTTTTAGGAGGTGCGAGAAAGTCCAATCATCCACGGTGTGCCCTCCTCTAAACTGCAGTTGGATGGAGTGTGGGTCATGGGGGGCATGGTGTGCCAAGTTGGGTCTTTATTGGTCTTGGTTCTGGGCCAGTGGTCTGTGGGGAATGATGGGTTTTGAAGTACTACAAATCCCATTTTCCATGGTGGTACTTCAAGTCCCATCATGCATGGTCGGGGCTCTGTGTGCCAAGGTAGGTTACTGTAAATTCAGGCCATACACAATGTCCCATGAGCTGAGGCCTAGTCAGAGAATCAAGTTAATGAAGCCTTACTGTCAATTCAGGCCAAACAATGTCCCAATAAGCTGAGGGCTAGTTAGGGAAATCAAGTTAATGAAGCCTTACTGTCAATTCAGAGCGTAAACAGCTTCCCAGTAAGTGAGGGCTAGTTAGGGAAATCAAGTTAATGAAGCCTTACTGTCAATTTTGGGCGTGGTCTGTGATTGGGGGGAAAGTTTCTTTGCTACAAACGTACCTTGCTTGAGGCCTATTTCTGTTGGCAAGTATTGTGTTTCTGCGTTGTATGGTTTCTTTGTTTGAGGTATACATCACATGACGTGAACCCATTTATATAATAGATTTATTTATTACTATATTTTATTTTTATTATATATTTTATTTTCATTATTTTAGAAAGCATTACTATAAAATACATATAGATCACCAAGATTATCAAATGCAATGGAACAAAATGTATATGTGATATATAATAAATAACTGAAACAAGAGGGAAGGAACCATTCATCCCAGGCCTGGAGGATTCAGAGGAGGCGGGGCCTAGTTAGTTGTCGTGGCAACGCCCCGCCCTAGCGAGAGGAGGCGGGGCCTAGCGAGGACTGAAGGCTTGAAGAGAAGGCGGGACTTGGTCAGTTGCCGTGGCAACCTCCCGCCCTAGTGAGATCTCGAGGCTTCAAAAGAAGGCGAGGCCTGAAGGTTTGAAGACGAGGCGGGACTTAGTCAGTTGCCATGGCAACCTCCCACCCTAGTGAAATCTGAAAACTTCAAAAGAAGGCGGGCTTAGCGAGGCTAGGAGGCTTGTAGTTGCCGTGGCAACCTCCTGCCCAGCCAATCCCCTGTTTCGGGCCCACTCTGTTGCCGTGGCAACCCCTGCCCTAGTAGAGAAAGCGAGGCCTAGCGAGGCCTGGGAGCCTTCAAGAGCAGACGTGGCTTAGTCAGTTGCCGTGGCAACCTCCTGCCCAGCCAATCCCCTGTTTCGGGCCCACTCTGTTGCCGTGGCAACCCCCCGCCCTAGTGAGGCCTGAAAGCGTGATGAGAAAGCGAGGCCTAGCGAGGCCTGGGACTAGGGCGGGGCTTGTAGTTGCCGTGGCAACCTCCTGCCCAGCCAATCCCCTGTTTCGGGCCCACTCTGTTGCCGTGGCAACCCCCTGCCCTAGTGAGGCCTGAAGGCTTGAAGAGAAGGCGAGGCCTAGCGAGGCCTGGGAGCCTTCAAGAGAAGGCGGGGCTTAGTCAGTTGCCGTGGCAACCTCCTGCCCAGCCAATCCCCAGCTTCGGGCCCACTCTGTTGCCGTGGCAACCCCCCGCCCTAGTGAGGCCTGAAGGCTTGAAGAGAAGGCGAGGCCTAGCGAGGCCTGGGAGCCTTCAAGAGAAGGCGGGGCTTAGTCAGTTGCCGTGGCAACCTCCTGCCCAGCCAATCCCCTGTTTCGGGCCCACTCTGTTGCCGTGGCAACCCCCCGCCCTAGTGAGGCCTGAAGGCTTGAAGAGAAGGCGAGGCCTAGCGAGGCCTGGAAGCCTTCACGAGAAGGCGGGGATTAGTCAGTTGCCGTGGCAACCTCCTGCCCAGCCAATCCCTTGTTTCGGGCCCACTCTGTTGCCGTGGCAACCCCGCCCTAGTGAGGCCTGAAGGCTTGAAGAGAAGGCGAGGCCTAGCGAGGACTGGAAGCCTTCACGAGAAGGCGGGGCTTAGTCAGTTGCCGTGGCAACCTCCTGCCCAGCCAATCCCCAGCTTCGGGCCTACTCCGTTTCCGTGACAACCTCCCACCTTCGATTTGCGTGCGCCTTCGTCGACTAGGCCTCGACGCCACTTTCTTCCCTTCCGGACGCAATGGGAGCGGTGGAACCGGACTTCGTGCTGGGATACTTGGCTGAGGTAGAAGCCCTGGCCGAAGAGGTGATGGCTAGCCGGCAGCAGGTAGGCCCCCAAGCCAGGCCTCCTTCTCCCAAGTTGGACCATGCCTGCTCAGTTTAGAGCAGGCATGGGCCTACTTGGGCCTTCCCTCCAGGTGTTTTGGACTTCAACTCCGATAATTCCTAACAGCCGGTAGGCCCATGCCTGAGACTATCGAACAGCTGTAGGTTTGAGATATTCTGTGATTATTCTAGGTAGGAGGGCGACTCAAATGATCAATGGTCTGGAGAACAAGCCCTGTGAGGAGCGGCTTAAAGAGCTGGGCATGTTTAGACTGCAGAAGAGAAGGCTGAGAGGAGACATGATGAGGGCCATGTATAAATATGTGAAGGAAAGTCATAGGGAGGAGGGAGAAAGCTTGTTTCCTGCTGTCCTGGAGACTAGGACGCAGAGCAATGGCTTCAGACTACAGGAAAGGAGATTCTACCTGAACATTAGGAAGAACTTCCTAACTGTATGAGAGTGATCTGTTCAGCAGTGGAACTCTCTGTCCCGTAGTGTGGTGGAGGCTCCTTCTTTGGAGGCTTTGAAACAGAGGCTCATAAGAACATAAGAACATAAGAAGAGCCATGCTGAATCGGACCTCAGCCCATCTAGTCCAGCATTCTGTATCACACAGTGGCCCACCAGTTGTACACGGGGATCTCGAGCAGAAGGGAGGGCAAAACCCTGACCTGCTCCCGACCCCCCACAACCAGTACCCAGGGAAATCCTGCCTACCTCAACCAACTCCGAGGTGGCACTTGAATGTCCTTTTCAGTAACTACCGATACACTTGGTATCCATGAATCTGTCTAATCCTGCCTTGAAGTTGTTCAGGCTGACAGCTGTCACAACCTCTTCTGGAAGTGAGTTCCATAACCCAATGACCCTCTGGGTGAAGAAATATTTCCCTTTATTAGCCCTAACTTTCCTACCTTGGAGCTTCAGGGAGTGCCCTCTAGTCCTAGTGTTTTGTGACAAAGAAAATAGTTTTTCTTTATTCACCTTTGCAACCTGGTTTCATAAGGGAGCCGCTCCATCCCTTGGATCATTCTTGTTGCCCTTTTCTGTACCTTTTCCAGTTCCGTTATATCCTTCTTAAGGTGCGGAGACCAGAATTGTACACAGTACTCCAAATGTGGCCTTACCATCGATTTGTAGAGAGGTAATACAACATTTGCTGACCTATTTTCGATTCCCTTTCTGATCATGGCTCAATGGCCATCTGTCAGGGGTGCTTTGAATGCAGTTTTTCTGCTTCTTGGCAGGGGGTTGGACTGGATGGCCCACTGGGTCTCTTCCAATTCTATTATTCTCTCTTCCATAAGACCAGCGTTTCTCAACCTGGGGGTCGCAAGGGGGTGTCAAAAGGGGTTGCCAAAGACCATCGGAAAAGACAATACTTTCTGTTGGTCGTGGGAGGTTCTGTGTGGGAAGTTTGGCCCAATTCTATTGTTGATGGGCTTCAGAATGCTCTTAGATTGTAGGTAAACTATCAATCCTAGCAACTACAACTCCCAAATGTCAAGATCTATTTTCCCCAAACTCCACCAGTGTTCACACTTGGGCATATTCAATATTCGTGCCAAGTCTGGTCCAGATCCATCATTGTTTGAGTCCACGGTGCTCTCTTGATGTAGGTGAACTACAACTCCAAAACTCAAGGTCAATGCCCACCAAACCCTCAGGGTGAGATAAGTGGAATAGCATCCTTTACAGGGGGCAGGGCCGTAGCCAGGATTTTGATTCGGGGCTGAGTTTGGTTCGGGGCTGAGACTGGGTGGAAGAGGGTCTACCCTAGCAATCCTTTTGTATTGTTATCCCAATAACCCCATGAATGTGGGATATAATGAGCATGGTGATCAGATCATGATATAAGTGCACATAACAGTTGAAATAATGTACCAGTAAGGCCTTCTCGCGGATCACCCTGAGAATTGGGGGGGGTGAAGTTTAGCCCCCTGGCTACATGCCTGACAGGGGGGGGGGGCGGAGGATAGACTCCAAGAACGGAGGCCTTGATGTTTTAATTGTTTTAATGTGCTTTTAAATTCTATTTCAATATATATTTAAGTGTACATTGTGTTTTAAGGCATCGAATTGTTGCCTGTATGTAAAGCTGCCTTGAGTCCCCTCCGGGGTAGAATGTCGTAAATAACTAAATAAGAGGTTGAAGCATCATTTTCTTCATACTGTACACCTTCCAGCCTCCCTCCCTCCCTCCCTCTGTCTCTCACTCTCTCTTCAATGAAGCCAAACAAAACAGGAATAAAATCCACACAAAACCAACTAACTCAAAAGTTCCTCAAAACAGACAGCAATCTCCCAAAGCGGACAGGAGCACAAGGCAGGGCGGCTGCCCCCTTGAAGCCCTAAAGCCCTGTAATGTGGTGCTAGCGCTCCCGCTGACACTAGCTCTTAACTCAAAATGCTGCTTTTATGTCAAAGCAAAACAAGGCTGGGTGATGGCTCTTAACTTAAAACCCTCAAGTTAGGGCACTCATAAGTTAAGGTTTCACTTTATATCAAATTAAAATTGCTACATCTAATACAACTAGATCCAAGACAATCATCCTAACATAAAATGCTTCAAATCATAAAAACATACTATAGACAACTATTGAATCTTACACTCCTTGTCTGTTGATTTTCACTCCTTGTTATCCTACTCTACTTTTAAGAACACTCCTCTAAATCATAAATCCAACTGTAGATGTTTGCCCCCATCTTTGCTCCAGAAAAGCGATATATATCCCAATTTTTCTTAAAGTTAGTCAAAGATATCTGCTTGATCCACTGAGAATATTTTCATAAAAACCAACCCTGAAAACGTAGAGGGCTGACAGCTCAATTTGGCTTTTAGGGAGCATTCAGTCCTGATTTGTGTTATTTGCCTTTTTGGCAGCCCACAATATCTGTGACAATCATGTAGCAAAAGGACTTGGACATTTGTCTGGCTTGCAGAAGAGCATCGACTTTGCCTCGTTCCATTTTATCAATTTATCATTTTTTTTGGAGGAGGGAGTGTGTATGAAGAAGCAGAGATTTGCAGACTCAAGCTTATTGCAGATGATCCAAATGAATACTTTCCTTCAGCATGAAGGGATGAGTAAATTGGCTTTCTTGGCAAGCATGTAAATACAGCTAGAAGATTTCACTATTTCTCTTTCAGATTGTTGATTTGGATCAGAAGCGAAATCAGAACCGGGAGGCATTGAGGGCTTTAAGCAAGGAGCCGGACTCTTCAGGTGAAGTGTTATTTTGAATATATAAAACTTCCTTATGCTGAGCCGACCTCATTTCGTCTGTCAAATCCAATGCAGCCAACTCTTAATGGTTTCAGCTTGACAGTGCTCTAGACCAGTGTTTTTTAACCTTTTTTGAGCCGCGGCACATTTTTTACATTTATAAAATCCTGGGGCACACCACCAACCAAAATGACACAAAATGACACTCTTACAGAGTAATACATATACTGTAGTTAATATGTTTTTAAATGTATTTCTACACTCCGTGTGAAACCTGGGCCTGTTTCGATGAACACAACATAGATATCCTGGCAGGAATGGCAGAAAGACACACATGCTGTTGTGCGCTCGCGCTCTCTCTCTCTCTCTCTCTCTCTCTCTCTCTCTCTCTCAATCTCAATCTCAATCTCAATCTCAATCTCAATCTCAATCTCAATCTCAATCTCAATCTATTATATAAATGGGTTCACGTCATGTGATGTATACCTCAAACAAAGAAACCATACAACGCAGAAAAACAATACTTGCCAACAGAAATAGGCCTCAAGCAAGGTACGTTTGTAGCAAAGAAACTTTCCCCCCCCAAAACCTACAAGGCCCCCAAACAACGAGTAAAAATAAAACTACATTTACCAGCATCCTCCGGGGCAGCCAAAGACTCACCCAGCCTCTACATTCTGAACAACATGATTGGCTGCCAATAAGGGCGGATTTGCATAACTGCTGTAACCATAGCAACGCTGGCAAGAGCCATCCAAGGCTAGGATACAATGCTGAGAGATTTCAGTTGGTGTTTGAGGGTTAAACTGCCAAAACCAAACTCTGAGGGAGCAATTCTCCAGCAAATTCCTACCCACACAACACAACACTACTTCCAATCACAACCTATCCCTCCAACCTTACGGGACCCCGTACACACAACACCTACAAACACCACAAGTTAAAACCATTCCTTCCTTCCACACAGACATAAACTGACCCAAAAGACAAGCCATGCCTTATAAAAATAACAGCATCGGACGACACACTCACAGCGCTACATACATCAAACAAAAAAGGGCAGAACAAACGCCAGAACAGAAACACACTGCGCAGCAGAGACACAGACAACACAGACAACAACGACGCACAGCTGAGAACCAAATGCAAAGAACAGCACGACAAGAAGAAGCGCGCAGCCAGGAACAACAAAGACGCAGAAATGCAACACAACAGCAGCGCAAGGAGCGCAGAAACACGTCGCCGCAACACAGAAAACAAACTTCAAAAAACACCACAACCAATTCCACCGCCTAGCCTTCAGATACAACGCTGCAGAAGACTACAGCATGGTGCCAGAGGCCAACATTGGCTCCCTAACTCACATCTGCACACACTGCAAAGCCCTGAAATACCCAGCAGAAACAACAGGAATGTGCTGCCTAGCCAGTAAAGTCTCTCTACCACCACTTGCCACTCCTCCACAACCACTACAGACTTTGCTGAGTGGACACACTCCAGAATCAAAACACTTCCTCCGCTATATAAGACAATACAACTCATGCTTCCAGATGACATCATTTGGAGCACACATAGAAAGTGCGCAATTCATGCCTACATGACCCCACCAAGACCGTAAGTAACATCATTTCCAACCCTTACATCTCGCATCTCCTAAATAGGACACAGCAACGCGTGCCGGGTACAGCTAGTATATATGTGTGTGTGTGTGTGTGTGTGTAATGTTCATTTGTGGGATTAACATAACTCAAAACCCACTGGACAAATTGCTGCCAAATTCGGCCACAAAACATACTAATACTAACCTATGGAGGCACCATCAGTCAAAAAATTGATTTTGTCATTTGGGAGTTGTAGTTGCTGGGAGTTATAGTTTACCCGCAATCAAAGAGCATTCTGAACTTCACCAATGATGGAATTGAAAACTTCCCACACAGAACTCCGATAACCAAGAGAAAATACTAGAAGAGTTTGGTGGGCATTGACCTTGAGTTTTGGAGTTGTAGTTCACCTAAATCCAGAGAGCACTGTGGACTCAAACAATGTTGGATCAGGACCAAACTTGGCATGAATACTCAATATGCTCAAATGTGAAGACAAGTGGAGTTTGCGGAAAATAGAGCTTGACAATTGGGAGTTACAGTTTCTGGGATTTCTAGTTAACACACAATCAAAGAGCATCCTGAAATCCAGCAACAATGGAATTGCACCAAACTTGGCACACTGAACTCTCATGAGACCAACAGAAAGTACTGAAAGGGTTTGGTGGGCATTGACCTTGAGTTTGGGAGTTGTAGTTCACCAGTCCCTCCTCTTCTTTCCAAAGGTGCAAACTTTTCTTTTTCCTCGGAGCAGGGGTTGCGAAGGCGCCTGCTCGGGCTTCCTCCTCCTCCCTGGGGCCCCCTCCTGACCTCTCCTTCCCAGTCAGAGTTTGCAGATGCGGAGGGCTCCTCCCATTCCTGCCAAAGGCAGCCTATCCCACGTGACCAGGGCCAGCCCCAAGCTCTTAAAGGGACACGCGCCTCCAAGCCACGCCCACGAGCAACATGTCCCCGAGCAGGAACAAAGGCCCCCTGGCCATCTCCAGCCCCCCCTTACACACAAGCAATAGAGAAGGGGGAGGGAGCGCGAGGTAGGGGGGAGCACGCGAGGCGGAAGAGAAGGGAGGAGGAGAGCGAAGGCATGCTTTGTGGCGGCGCTTGCTCCTGGCCTCCTCCTCTTCTCTCCCCTCCCCCTCCGTTGGCCGCTCTGCTTGCCTGCCTGCCTGCCAGGGCCTTTATGCAGGCCAATCAGAATCAGCCGGCAGGCTGTGAAATGCCCAGGTCTGGTATTGGAGGTTCCAATTTCCCACAGCACACCTGATTGGGAAACACTGGTTGGGAAACACTGCTCTAGACAAAGGCCTTCCCAGGACTGCTAACTTGAGATTTTCTAACTGCAATGTTAGTGATTGAACTGAGTCCTTCATGTGAAGGCTTACTATCTTCTCTTGCTTTTGGTGGAGTCTTTAGAAACCCGTTGCTTCCACAGGGTGTTGTATCTAGTAGTTTGAGAGCACTGTTTCATCTCTGCATTTCTCTTTGTTTCAAGAGAGATGACTTTTTTTCTGAAAAAGTACCAAATCTAATAATAAACAATCTGAGTGATGTGCTGATGCAGCCTGTGGTTGTGCTGTGTAGCCTGTTTTGTAGACTATTTATTAGATCAGAATATAGCAGTAACTTTCCGGAAAGAACTCTGAGTTGTATTTTATCTTGCAACAGTTTTGAACATTTAGTTAGATAGAAAGATAAGAGCTTTCCCAAGACCACTTGGACTATGGAAAGATTTCTTAGTGCTGTAGCCAGTGCAGACGTGTTTATAATGTATGAAGTTCATGTGCTGTGTGGAGTCGAAATTCTCACCAAGCCTGCTGTTATTCCCCTATCCTAGGCATGGGCAAACTTTGACCCTCCGGGTGTTTTGGACTTCAACTCCCACAATTCCTAACAGCCGGAAGTTGTAGTCCAAAACACCTGGAGGGCCCAAGTTGGTACAACCTAACTGGTCAGTTGTGTCTTCAGTCTTTTCTAAATATAAACAAACCAGAGGAATCTACACCCGCATAGCCAAAGTTTGCCCATGCCTGCTCTATCCCATCATGGTAGAGCTGAGATCTAAATGTTCTAAAATAAAATAAGTAAATAAATAAACAAACTGGGAAGCGAATGCCCTACCTGCCTGGATCTTGGTTCTTCCCTTGGCCTAGCTGGGATGCCTACACCTGCTTCCCAATGGGAAGAGGATGGAGGGAGGAGGCAATTCAGATGATGAAAAGGCACCTGACTTCAGGTCAAAGGGGAGACAGAATTAGAGTGTGCACACAGGTAAAGGACACCCTCCTTTTCTTCTCCTTGAAGCTCAGGACAGCTGCATCTTAGTCTGAATTGCTTCCCACCAGTCAGCAGCAACAGGAGCAGCAATAAAACATTGAGGGGCAGTTTTGGATGTGAAAGAAACAGATGTATGTATGTATTTATATAGCACTATCACTTTGCATGTGTTTTACAAGGGGGAAAACATTCCCAGACTTCTAAAGGCTGCACAGAAAGAAAGGGAATGCTAGTATGGAAGGATATTAAGACTAGAATATAGTGTTTCTTCTTAGCTCCTTAGCTTAGGCCAGTTGGGATGATGGAAAAAGAGTCATTAGTCTGCATTTGGATCGGGGCATAATGGAAGGAGGGCTTTCATGTCCTTCTGAGCCTAGGTTTCATAGAGCCTGCCTCCTCTTCTCTCCCTCTGTGGAGTAAGGGTCCCTTCCCAGGCCATACATCCCCAAGCAGTGCTTCAAATGCCTTTGTCTTTACAAAATGACAATCAGACATGATGTCTTGTCACACCTTCCGTGTGGCATATAATGTCTTTGTGAGGCTGGAGAGAGACTGATGATCCATGAAATCAAGGGAATCTCAGAGGACTACTTGGTGCTAATCCGTAGGTCCCACCATTTCACAGTTCTTTGCATTTCTCTCCACACTAAACTCTCTCTCAAAGGCTGAAGATAGGAGCTTGATGAGCTTCCTGGAGGCAGTGGAACCTGAACATCATGAACCTCAAGTCCAAAGCTTGCTGCCACTTCCACTGCTACCCTACACCATTTTAAATAAGAGACTTCAGTTTCTGGGTTTTTAGTATCCATGCAGGGTTCTGGAACCAAAACTCTGCAGATTCAAATAACCCACTGTTTGCCCAAATCTGAATTGAGAAAACGCGTATTATTTAGTCTGAGTGTTAAATTTACTTACACTCTCCAGCTTAGACCATTATCACACATCATAAAGCTACAACCAATGTGGATAATAACACAGCCCCTCCCAAGTTGTAGGAAGCAGTTTTTAGTGATCTACAGGAAACCTCTATGTTTTGAATAGCTACTCATAACAGCCATAACAGGGGGCATAACATGACTGCTAATGCAGGGACAGAAACTTGCCGCAAACCCAGAGGCCACATCTGTTCCCTCATCTCCTCTGGGAGCAATATTATATGAGACAGTGACATAATCCACAACATCAGAGCTCCTCTTCCAATGTGATATATGCCAGCAATGACCCCACACTGGATAAATAGGACAGTATATGCAAAAGCATTATTGGACACAAAGCTGAGATTAAAAATGGCAGTACAGGCAGTTCCCAGGTTATGAACAAGATGGGTTCTATAGATTTGTTCTTAAAACTGAATTTATATGTTGGAACAGGTACATTTTTAAAGTTTAACTCCAGCCAAAAAGGTGTATTTTTAAATGCTATTGTTTTATGTAAATCGCCTGGAGCATTTTAATGGAGGGCGGTTAACAAGTGAGAAACTGATGATGATGATATATTTTAGTCTTGGCTAGCATAGGGGAGGGTTAACACCCCTGTGGGGTTTCCTTTGCTGTCTGTACCCCTGGTTAAGAAGAGTTCCCCTTTCTGTCCTTGTGACAATTTGGTGTTGAAAAAATTGACTTGTTGTGGAAACGAGGATTAGTGCTAAAGTTTCAGTGGAGAGCCCTTTTCTCCATGATAAATCTTTCAAGAGGGAATTTCCCTTCCGAGGGGGAGATTTCTGTCACTTCTTGTTGTCACCCCATTCATGAGTTGAGTGTAAGTTAGATGTTTGTAACTCAGGGACTGCCTGTACTCAGAAACCAGTTTCAGAACATTTCAAACTTGCTGGATGCACAGTAAGGGATATATAGGTTGCGTTTCTTGATGTTCAGTTTCTTTCAGGTAGGCTTTGAGTCCCCTTCTGAATTTACTGTCCTTTCTTCCTTAAATGATGAAGGGTACAGAGGTCTCTCTCTCTACACCATAGTTCTGCCATTTGCTTCTCATGGACACCTGCTAAAGCTTCTGGAGCTATTACATGCCTCCTTTGAAGAGCTCCAGATTTCTTAGCCTTTGTATAAATTGGCTGTGCGTGCATTTGAGCTATTACCTGCCTGGAGGCATTCGGATGGAGTGAATTGGGGGAGGAGGGCGGTCAACCTGACCATAAAGAAATTTGATGCTGAGTCGTAAGAAATGTTAAATATTTGTTCAGCTCTTTCCTGGGCTGTCTCCTAATAATTTGAAGTACTTTTCTTTTCATACCTGTCAAAATTAATCACCTAGAAGGCCAGTAAAAACCAGAAATTCCCTTCTAGTCAGCTGGAGAGCAGACAGAAGAGGCTCTCTTGCAGAATTTTGATGGGGAGCAATAGTGAGGACAAGCTTAATCCTAGTGTTCACAACTTTGCAATGTTTCTGGGAACTGCAGAGCACTTCCTAAAAGCTGTAAACAGAAGGGATTAATGGAGGAGACAGTGGTTTTTGACAGGCAGTGATAATTTCTAGAAGTTACTGTTCTCAAAGCTTGTGCTGGTTCCTTTACCCTACTTGGTCTTATGCACGCTCCCATTGCAGAGCCTTCCCAGGGAGCACGTAAAGGCAAGTGACTAATGTCTGCTGCGAGTGTCAGCCATCTCTCTGGGGGAAGATTACACACAGTAAATTGTCTGGCTTCCCTTGCGCGCAATGAGGCATTGCATTAATGAGGGCAAGGAGAACAACACATGTGCCTCTGGTGGTGTTTTGGGTCTTTTAAGACTTTACCAGTTCTAATGAAATACACAGATATTGGATGGGCGACACCATGTGAAAGGGATCTAGGAGCCTTAGGAGACCACAAGCTGAACGTGCGTTCACCGTATGACACAGCAGCTAAAAAAGCCAATATGATTCTAGGCTGAATTAATAGGAGGATAGTGTTGAGATCAAAGTCCTAGTCCCGCTCTCTTCTGCTTTGGCCAGACTTCACTTGGACTAATACTGTGTCCAGTTCTTGGGCATCGCAATTCAAGGACAAGAGGGATGTGACAAAATGGCGAGTGGAGTGCCATCAGCAGGGTTCCGTCCTGGACCCGGTTCTGTTCAACGTCTTTATTAACAACTTAGAGGAAGGGTTCGAAGGCATGATCATGAAGTTTGCAGATGACATCAAATTGGGAGGGAGAGCCAATATCCCAGAAGACAGGAGCAGAATTCAAAACGTTCTAAACAAGTTAGAGAGATGATTGGCCAAAACTAACAAAATAACATTCAACAGAGACAAATGCAAAATACTACACTGAGGCAGAAAAAATGAAATGCAAAGATACAGAATGGGGGATGATGCCTGGCTCGACCAGGCCCGGATTAACACTTTTTTGCGCCCTAGGCCACACTTTGGAATTAGGCCCCCTTTAAGCCAACCTCTACCACAGCCCCCCCCCCCCGGGAAAGGGTTGGGCCCCCTCTTTACCCGCCGGGCAGCAGAGCAGGAAGGCCAAGGCCACTAGGAGGCTCTGGCAGATGCTTCCCATGGCCAGGCGGAAGGAGGAGTGTTCCGGGCAGCCGAGAGCCAGGGGCCGGGCCGGGACAGGAGAGCCGAGGCGAAGCGAGCGAGTGGGCGGGTGTCCTCCGTCCCTGTGTCCGTCCGTCCGTGCCTGGCCAGTGTGCCAGGAAGGCAGAAGAGTCCCGGCTGGCAGCATAAGGGGCAGGCCACACCCCACACCCACAGCCAGTCCCCCCGGCGGAGAACTGCCCCTCCCCCCGCGCGGACCCTGAGCCTTGACCCCAACCCTCGCTCAGCTTAAGTCTTCTGGAGGAACCTTCTCCCTCCTTCCCTCCCTGCCTGCCGGTTGCAAAGGTCCTGGGCTGCCCCCCCCCCCAAAAGATGTGCCCTCAAGGGCGGAGGCTCCCCGAGGTGGCGGGTCCGTTGTCAAATGAGAGCGAAAGGGGTCCCCTCCCTCTCTCCCTCCCGCAAAAGCCACGTTTCGGCAGCTGAACCTACTCTCCCCACCCATGTTTTGATGATAGAAGCCATGAGGAAAGAATGGCTGACTCGCCAACCCTGGAGGAGACTCCGGCAAGAAAAACCCTCCACCCAGGACTGCCTCCACCCCCGCGCAACCCATTCAGACACACACACTCGTAAGGGTCATTAT
The DNA here is from genome assembly GCA_030556195.1 of Anolis apletophallus. Classification (NCBI taxonomy): domain Eukaryota; kingdom Metazoa; phylum Chordata; class Lepidosauria; order Squamata; family Anolidae; genus Anolis; species Anolis apletophallus. The sequence continues at coordinate 7,482,885 of JARBWK010000005.1, forward strand.
TTGCACAAAAGCAGAGAGTTCCCCTGGTGAACATTAGCTCTCTCTCTCACACACAGTCAGGAATCTCTTCCTCCCTCTCTCCCTCCCTCTCTCCCTCTCTCCCTCCCAAGAAGCAGAGCCCCCCACCTGGCCTCCTTCTCCTTCCCAGCCAAGGGAGCGCAGCCCAGGGACAGCCTCCCCAGGAAAGATGGAGGGAGGGAGGGGGCCAGCCAGGCCAGGGTGCCCGCCCACACGCCATTCGCTCCCTCCCTCCGCAAAGGAGGCCATGTCCGGAACCGGGAGGGAGGGAGAAGAGGGCCAAGTCCTCGGGATTGGACCTGGGGACAGAGCCAGGCACCCTCCCTACAACCAACACACCCAACTCCCCCTTGGCATTTGCAAGCTCTGAGAGTTGGGAGAGACCCCAGGCGTTTTAATTTGTTTCAACATTTCTTTTTGGTCCGTGATCTGCGCCCCCCTTGGCTTGCACCCCTAGGCCATGGCCTAGGTTGGCCTTATGAGTAATCCGGGCCTGGACTCGACAGTCGTATGTGGGAAAAAGATCTTGGAGTTATAATGGACACAAGTTAAACATGAGACAGCAATGTAATGCAGCAGCTAAAAAACCCAATGTGATTTTGGCCTGCATGAATAGGTGTCTAGTGTCTAGATCCAGCGAAGTCATGCTACTCCTCTATTCTGCCTTGGTCAGAGCACATCTGGAATCACACTGTGTCTAATTCTGGGCACCACAGTTGAAGGAAGATGTTGACAGGCTGGAAAGTGTCCAGAGGAGGGTGACTCAAAGGATCAAGGGTCTGGAAAACAAGCCCTATGAGGAGTGGATGAAAGAGCTGGACATGTTTAGATTTCCGTCTACGCTGCTGTTTCTCCTCGTTTCGACTCCGGACCAGTTTTGACCACGCTTTTGCTGCCTTCCTGTTTGCGGCCTCCGGACCGTTTTGACATCTCTTTGCCTTCTCCCATTGATGACGACATCGTTGTATTTTTCTTAGTGTGCCTTTTCTTTATTGTTCTGCATTTTTGGAGTTTTATCTGAGTTAAAGAGAAATATAATCCAGTTTAAAGGGAAATATAATCTGGATTTTGTGTTAAAGACTATTTTGGCCAGTTTTTGCCATTAGGCTTTGTTCTTTCAACTTTCACACTGAAGTTTAAGTGTTTTTGGCTCTTTTTGGCCATATTTTGTGTTTGCAAATAAACTTTGCTTTGAATTGTACTGGGCTTGGCTCTTTAAGTCTCTCTGAGTTGCGACAGCTACCCTATAGATAAGGGTTTAGAGTTTAGGTTCGGTTTGCTGTAGGCCTCATTTGTTTGTCTTTTTAACACTCCGCAGTATTCATGGAATTCTTTTCCAGCACATTTCAGATGTGTTGATTTTCTTCTTGTCGGCTTTCTTCGCTGTCCAGCATTCACACTCACCCATAGATATAGGGAGCACTGTGGCCTGTACATCACGATGTAGAGACTTAGAAAGCAGCCTGTCCTTTAGCTGTCACGATGTTTTAAATAAAGGCTTGTTTTGTCATTTGCAGGTCAGGTCATGGTTTGCTTTGGCGACATGTTTGTGCAGCTTCCAAAACCGAAGACCAAGGACATGTTGCAGAGAGGTGAGATCCTGCGCATGTGTAATGTGTCTGTAAAGTCTGGTGTCAAGGGGCACACAGCTAGATTCAGAATAGAGAGGGAGGTGGTTAAATATAATTACAGGGTGAAGACAGCTTGGTCTCAAGCGGCTTAAACATGAAGCAGATTGTGTTCGACCGCCTTCCTTTGTATTCCAAAATACGGTTCGGTGCATCTTTTATCTTGCCATTTGTGGCAGATCTGTGTTAAAGCCACCCATGCTGCAGACTTGGCATGTGCTCAGATCCCCTTGGGTTGCAAAGTTTGGTCATATTCCGCCATTCCGCCCTCCTAAAAAAAATTACAAGAGTTTCCATAGACTTCTTCTGATATAAAAAGAAAGTAGAGGTTCTCAGGGTGCCGCTTTCTTAGAAACTTGTCCCAGGGGCTGAAAGAGAGGAAGAAAGAGGCACAATTGTCTGCTGAGGGAGAGATAAGAGCATTAGGAGATAAGCCAACAAAGGAGACCAGTGATTACCAGCAGGGCTGCTTCCATTCCCTTTCAGCCTCCTCTCCCTCTCAAGGGAGCCTTAGACTCCTCCAGCCTGAATCTGGCTTTCTGATTGTTCTTTGATGTCATGTGTGCAGCATCTGGCCACAATGTTAAGAAAAGTAGGCTTGTCCCCTAAGAGCCAATGCTTGCACACATTCCTGTTGGTGGTTGGCAGTTTTACCAAGAGTGCCTCCTTTTAAAAAATGCCTTCCAGAGCCATTTTCGAAGACCTGTTCATGGCCATAGTATATGATGGGTGCGCAAAGATGTGCCTGATTCCCAAAGCCTGAAATGACTGAAAGCAGTGAAGGAATATGTGGCATCTTTATCAAAGCACAACTCAGTGTAGCCAGTGCTGTAGTTGAGCTTCTGGGTAAAAACAGTAAAGAAAACATGCAGGACACTGGTAAGGTTTTAAAAAGTTTAAAAAATACATTTATTGTTGCAGGTGATGTATCCCAAATTTATTTATTTTCTTTATTTATCGTATCAGAAGCGAAACAAGGATACAATTGTAATGTATTTAAAAAACACAAAGTTTAAAAACTTGGCATTATACTAAATGTCCTTTGACCAATAGCTGGCCACTTGGAGTGCATCTGGTGTTGCTATAAGAAGGTCCTCCATTGTGCATGTGGCAGGACTCAGGCTGCATTGTAGTAGATGGTCTTTGTTTGCTCTTCTCTGCACTCGTATGTCGTGGACTCCACTTTGTGGCCCCATTTTTTAAGGTTGGCATCTTGTGGTGGCAGAGCCCGTCTGTTCAGTGCCTTCCAAGACGCTCAGTATTCTGTGTGCCTAGAGGGGAGTCTCTCATTCAGTATCAGCCATGGCTTGTGGTTCCAGGTTTTGCCTACCACTTTTGGACTCTTACTTGCCGAGGTGTTCCTGCAAGTATCTTTGTAAATCTTAGAAAACTATTTCTTGATTTAAGGCATTGCCATGCTGGCTGGTAAGCGAACAGAGGATGGGCCAGAGATGTCACTGCGTTGGTCCTTTCACTGTTGGTTGCTACTTCCAAAAGATGTCAGGTGGTGCAATACCGGCTAAACAGTATAATTTCTCCAGTGGTGTGGAGCATAGACATCCTGTGACAATATGGCAAGTCTCATTAAGAGCCACATCCACCTTTTTAGCGTGGTGAGATGTGCTCCACACTGGGCATGCATACTCAGCAGCAGAGTAGCAAAGTGCAAGAGCAGATGTCTTCACTGTGTATGGTTGTGATCCCCAGGTTGTGCCAGTCAGCTTTGGTATGATATTGTTTCTAGCACCCACTTTTTGCTTGATATTCAGGCAGTGCTTCTTGTAGGTCAGAGCATGGTCCAGTGTAGCTCCCAGGTATTTGGGTGTGCTGCAATGCTGCAGTGGGATTCCTTCCCAGGTCATCCTCAGAGCTCTAGATGCTTGTCTGTTCTTGAGATAGAAAGCCCATGTCTGTGTTAAAATGAATTAGGAATCAGCTGGTTTGAGTGGTGATGGCACAATCGTCAGCATAGATGAAACTCCCAGATAAAAGAGTAGACAGACAAAAAAAGTGGCCTAACTTTGGTACAAGATTTGGTAGTGCTGTATGTTAGTTACCTTGAGGCAGAGATAAGCACCATGATGCTCAAACAAAGAACTAAAGGGAGTTGGCATCTTAATAAAACACTAGGGCTTGGAATATGGAGTGAGCACCCTCCTATAGTCATAGCTGCAGTTGAAGCACAAAGCAGGAAATAATCTCAATTGAGGTGGCAAGTCTTGAGTGGCCCAGTATTCTAAATCATCTGGACTCTGCTTTTTCTCCAGATCAAGAGCTCCTAGATGAAGAAATAGCCAAACTGCGAGAAGAACTAAAGGTCAAAGTTAACCGTCTCCTAGAAGCACAAGGTATTTCCAGAAACAAACTGATTATGGTACCAAACTCAGTGTGTGGAACCTGATTGCTCTACAGTGAATTGGGTCTGGATCAGTTGTCTAGCTCCTAGTCGGGAACTGAGATCACATTAAGGCATGGTGGTTTGGTGTGAGCACAATGTAAACATTGCCATCCTTTGTGGGACCATGACCAAGCAATTGTGAAAGGAGAAGCAGCAAGATGTCTATTGATGGCTGAGGTAAAGCAAACAAGAAACTGAATAGATTGAGTTTCCCAGTTGTTGGGGAAGGCCAAGGAAGAAACTATTTTGCAGTCAGATCCTGAAGGAAACCAATGACATCCTCTTTTGTAGAATCAGAAAACTGCTGTAAAATGCTTTTGCTGAACCAGTTGCAAAACACGTTAACTTGAAGAGTTGCAATGTGGTACCAGCGAGCATTAAAAAGTCAGCAATAAGTGAAGGGGACACTGGGTTGTTGTGTGTTTTCCAGACTGTATGTCCATGTTCCAGATGCATTCTCCCCTGACTTTTCACCTGCAACTATGGCATAGATACCTGCCATAGATGCAGGTGAAAAGTCAAGACAAAATGCTTCTGGAACATGGCCATACAGCCCGGAAAACACACAACAACCCAGTGATTCTGGCCATGAAAGCCTTTGACAATACAGTGAAGGGGACGGTTGATGCTGCTCTTGACGTCAGGTATTTGGGGGCTCTGACTCCGTAGTTCTGACCGTTATGGAGCCACTTCCATTGAAGTGAAGTCATAGCATTGTAATCACAGTGTGAAAGGGCCCTAAGTGGGCAAATGCAAAAGCAAAGCAGGCATACATTCCCTGGTTGGAAACTTGGAGGCCTTTCAAAACAACTTAATACCACCTAACTCTTTCTTTTAAGGTAAGCCGGAACTGAAAGGCTATGACCTGAAACCATTAAATGCTGAAGAAATGTGGTTCATGAGAAAAGTGATGGACGGCTGAAGTGGTCTTTGTGAACTTGACGTGACAGCTTCTCCTTCCACCGAAAACCCAAGAGAAAGAGCGCTAATCAGGAGTACAAAATGCCATTTTGCTCACAGAGCTGTGTTTCTGAGGCAGAGCATTGCTTTTGCTGTTGAGTGTCTTGCTTCTGGGCATCTTTTATGAGTGAGGGTAGAACAAGCATGTGCAAACTGGGGCCCTCCAGGTGCTTTGGACTTCAACTCCCACAATTCTTAACAGTCTCAGGCCCTTCCTTTCCCCTCAGCCACTTAAGTGGGAAAGGAAAAAGGAAATTGGAAAAGGAAATGGCCTGAAGCTGTTAGGAATTGTGGGAGTTGAAGTCCAAAACACCTGCAGGGCCCAAGTTTGCACATGCCTGGGCTAAAGAAAGGACTGCAACTTCGGACAGAGAACGATGCCACTTTGACCACCTACTTAGAGTGCGAGGAGCCCAACCTGTTGAGTGAGGCGACCTTTTGAATTCAGACGGCAGAGAGAATATCAAAAGGAATGCAATTCCGCTCCTTTTCAGCATGTGAATGCCCTGCCAAAATGTGTGTGAGTTTTGTGATCATAAATTAAAATGTTTGCTCCAACCCAGAGTGTGTGTGTGGCTTTGTGTCAAGTGATGGGAAGCGTCCTCCTGTTCCGCTTGCTTGCCTTACGGTTCTTCTTTGCCTGAAGTCAGCAATCCTCATCTGTAAAACTCTGGGCAGGGAGCCCAGAAAGCCATAACTGCCCTTTTGCCCAGCAGCCTGGCTTGCCTCGCTGTGGGAAGAGTGTTGTTGCAGGGTGGGGGGCAGGTGGAGGGAAACGGCGGAAACAGCACAGCGGGGAACGCTTCTCTCACCCTTCAGCAGCAGCCAAACATCTGCTGGTCGTTCAGCTCAGCTCTTTTTTGTTTTAGAAGTGGTTAGGCTGTATGGGATTAAGGGCGCTGGTAATTGGTTTTAAATTGAGGTAATCAACATTCCTGGGAATTTTGGTTTTGCCAGGATTTTAACATTACAGATGGCAACAAATAATGCCTTGTTTTGCATTAACTACTTGTTTATTTAGCTGTATATTGGAGAGTCCCCTGGTGGCGAGTGGGTTAAAGCGCTGAGCTGCTGAACTTGCTGACTGAAAGGTCGCAGGTTCGAATATGGAGAGCGGAGTGAGCTCCCGCTGTTAGGCCCGGCTTCTGCCAACCTAGCAGTTCGAAAAAATGCAAATTTGAGTAGATCAATAGGTACCACTCCGGCATGAAGGTAACGGCGCTCCATGCAGTCATGCCAACCATATGACCTTGGAGGTGTCTACGGACAACATCGGCTCTTTGGCTTAGAAATGGAGATGAGCACCAGAGTCGGACCCGACTGGACTTAATGTCAAGGGGAAACCTTTACCTTTACTATATTGGATGTATATTGTTTTTTTAAGGCATTGAATTGTTGCCTATGCTGTAAGCCGCCTTGAGTTCCCTTTGGGGTCAGGAATGGTGGGATATACATATAGTAAGTAAATAAATAAATACTTGGAACGAGGGAAAGGAAGAAACAATAAAATCCCAGCACAGGAAATTAGACCTTTTAGTCTAATTAGTCTTTTCCATTTGAATTTTTATGCATCCCTTTTTCCTGCCAATAGATGGTGTGTTTCGCCACTGGTGGCTTTAGTATAAAATCTCCAGTCTGTACATTAAGAGGACACACCTACTTCCAACACACAAGAGTTCTTTCTCCCATCATGGACATCCCACAGATATACAGTATACACCCCATTTTCCTAGGTTCTAACAGACCTCACAACCTCTGAAGATGTCTGCCATAGATGTGGGTGAAATGTCAGGAGAGAATGCTTCTGGAACATGGCCATACAGCCTGAAAAACTTACAACAACCCAGTGATTCCAGCCATGAAAGCCTTCAACAATACATTCTCTGAAGAGCCATTAGGATAGCCATAAGTCTTGAAGGCACACAACAACTCCTCCTTGAGCCAACTCAGCTGGTTTCTGGATTCTTAGCAGAACTAAGGCAATAATTTTTATTCGTATTTGATTTAAAGTCAAGAGTGGCTTGGGATGTTCAGCCACCAACAGAGATGAAGGCAGCGGTTCCGATGCCAGCAATGTGGAGAGCCCCCCTCCAGTCTTTATTCTCTGCGAGTGTAGCCCTCATTAGGCTTGTCCTAGCAAACAGCAGTCATCTGCTCTCTGGAGCTACTGCTCAAAATCAAGGCACTGGCAACTTCGAAAAAAGTCATCCTGTGCCTTGGCCTGATCTGCCGGTGTGCTCCGTTGATGTTCTCCCAAAATCTTCCTCCAAAACGAAGGAAATCCAGCAGCTTTACTCTGAGGCAGCCAAGTCAACCAAGGATCTTCTGTAGACAAGAAGCTTCCCTCCTGCTTTGGCCCTTTGACGGCTTTTGTCCTGCAATGTGCCGCCGAGGGTTAAACTTTATGCTGGGACTGAAAGGACTTGAAAAGCTGCTTCAGCTGTTTCTTCCTGTTGTTGTTGTAACCTGGAATGGAAATGATAACAAGGCATTTGCATGTGGCTTGTCTCTGCAGAGAAGGAAGAAGAGAATCTGGCCCTTTGACTGAATGACAGCACTTCAGCCAGTCAGTATGAAAGTACTACCGCATGAAATACTGAAGGCCCTTTGCCCCTCCTTGGCAAAAATAACTCCAGCCATACACACACACACATGCACACACACACACACACACATATATACACATATCGATACATACACCTATACATATGTACACACACATATTTATATATAGACACACACATATATACATATTGATACACATATACATATGTACACACATACATACACATACTGTATATACATATCAATACATACACATTTTATATACACATATATACAGATACATACATACACACATTTATATATACACATACATAGTAATACACATACGTACACACACCTATATATACACACATTGATACACACATATATACATATCAATACATACATTTTATATAGACACACATATATATACATATCGATACACATATACATATGTACACACATATATTTATATACACACATACATATTGATACACATACATATGTACACACCTATTTATATACACATACATATTGATACACATATACATATGTACACATACACATATATTTTATATGTACACACACACCTATATATATATATTGATACACACACATTGATACATACACACATATACACATATCGATACATACACATACATACGTATGCACACATATATGCAATGTTCATTTGTGGGCTTAACATAACTCAAAAACTGGATAAATTGACACAAAATTTGGACACTATACCCCTAACAGACCAATGAGTGACCATCACTCACAAAACCATCCCTCAAAATAGCGGAAATGACCCAAAAAAGCAAAATAATAAAATGCTAAATGATGATACAGAAAGAAAGGAAGGAAGAGGGAGAAAAGGAAGGGGAGAGAGAATGGAAAGAAAGAAAGGGAGGGAAAGAAAGAAGGAAAGGAGAGAAGGAAAGAAAAAAGGAAGAAAAGAAAAAGAGTGAAGGAAGGAGGGAAAGAAAGACAAAGAATGGAAGCAAAACGCGAAGGAAGGAAGAAAAGGTAGAGAAGGAAAAATGGAGATAAAGAGAGGGAAGGAAAGAGAAGGATGGAAGCAAAAAGGAAGGAAGGAGCGAAAGAAGGAGAGAAGAGGGAGGAAAGGTTGGCTACAGCAACGCGTGGTGGGTACAGCTAGTATGTATGCGTGTTTATACACACACACACTTCCAATGGAAGTGGGAGGGGGAATCTAGCGCTGTGTCTAAGCACCATGCCGAGGGTGGCCCATGAAACCCAGGGGACATTTAAAGAATGTTTTCAAAGGGAAGCATACTGAGGAGTTGGACATGATGCTCAAAACAGTAGAGTGATAGCAGGTTTTCTTTCAAAGGATCACTAATTTACATCATGCTGCTATCCAAATCGCAGGCTGATCCTTGATTTGTAAAATAGTGGTCAGGGTCCTACTTTATTGCAAAGGAACCTAACTTGATGATCCTGGAATTAAACAGGAGTCATATAATATTGTCTGGTGAGATAATGTGTATTGTTTGCTTTCTCACAACGTCCAGAGCAAATCCCGCAAATCTCAGAGCAAGCTCAAGCTGTGGGAAAGCATGAATCAGGGCTGGATTATCAACGGCTCGATGGGTGCTAGATGTGTTACGCTGCCTAGTTAGATAACCGCAATGTTGAGCAACTAAGCAACTGCTGTGCCTGGATGTGCAATGCATGACCATGCAGAATGGGTAACTCCGCCTTTGCAATCTTGAAGCGAACACAGTTGTTTGGCCACAAGGGTACATACACTTGCTTATGTCACCAACAGGATTCGAGCCAAACATGAGGCTACCCACTACTATCTAGAGATGGGAAGTCTGCATGCCTCACTGGGGCCACATATTTAGAAACAGAAAGGAACAAAGTTTGAAGCCTCTTCTAACTCTCCACCCCATGAGGCCCTCGCTGCCAATAATACCTAGGTGTGTGTTTGCCACAAATCCGGTCATCGGTGTATCCAGATTCCCATCTTCTCGGCTGACGGGACCGTCATTCCATATCAGATCAAAGCCTCCGACTCTTTTCTCCTTCCCTGTCAACCTACAGTGGGGGAAAAATCCAAACACTAAGTACAGGGTTTTTTGGTGGGGTAGGGTAGGCATGGGCAAACTTTGGCCCTCCGGGTGTTTTGGACTGCAACTCCCACAATTCCTAACAGCCTACCGGCTGTTAGGAATTGTGGGAGTTACAGTCCAAAGCACCTGGAGGGCCAGAGTTTGCCCATGTCTGGAGTAGAGGGTGAATAAATTGGTGGCTTCAAGGTCTAAATTCTGCAGCTGGATTAAAACATGAAAATAGTTGCAAAGATGTCGTTATTATGTCGCGATCCAGACCACCTTAAGAAGCCAGGCACAGTAAAGTTATCAGTTAGAGTTTATTTGAGAGAGTCCCAACCTTCCTCACTGTGACTCAATTTATTTATTTATTTATTTATTATTGCGGCTTTTATGCCGCCGACTCCCAGGGGCTCGCGGCGGCTCACAGCAAAGGTTAAAAACATCAGTATCAGCATAACATTTAAAACATTTAAAACAGCGGCAGTAGCATTAAAATACAACATTAACATTAACAGATAGCCATAAGCAACATCACACCAGAACAAAACATAGCAGCGTGTCGTAGGGGAGCACGTGGGCTTACCCACTGAAGGCCTGCCTAAACATGTGAGTTTTGCAGGCCCGTCTAAATGGGAGTAAGTCCCTCAGGGCCCTGGTTCCGGCCGGCAGGGCGTTCCATAGCGTAGGAGCTGTAACCGAGAACGCCCTCCGGCGGGTAGATGTCAGGTGCGCCGACTTTATTGTTGGTATTACCAAAAGGTTGGCATCTTCGGATCGGAGTGGCCTCGAGGGCAGTAAGGGGTGAGGGCGGTCCCTCAGATACGCTGCCCCCAGGCCGTATAAGGCCTTAAAGGTAAGAACCAACACTTTGAAGGCCATCCGGTGCTCAATAGGCAGCCAGTGCAGATCCTGCAAGATTGGTGTTATACGGCAGCCTGCTGGAGCCCCAGACAGGAGCCGGGCGGCAGCGTTCTGCACCAGCCTGAGCTTCCGGGTCGCTGACATAGGGAGGCCAACGTAGAGCGCGTTACAGTAATCTAGCCTCGAGATGACCGTGGCTTGGATCACTGTGGCTAGGTCGCTTCGGGAGAGGTAGGGGGCCAGAGGCACAGCAAACTGATAAGGAAATCCAACAGAAAATAAACGTCCAGGTCTGATTTTTTCACAACAGAGATAAGGCTGAAAGAGAGTGCACAGCCAGTCCAGGTTCACAACCAGCTAGGCAGAATGGAAACGAAGTAGAAGCGTCAAACAGTCCTATAGTCACACCAGGGGAAATGCAGACGGAGTAGAAGAGTCGAAACGGTCCTTTAGTCCAGCCAGGAGGAATGCAAAAGAAGCAGCGAAGTCAGGACAATCCAGAGTCCAACACGGAGCAGCAAAATCTAGCAGAGAAGGAATTTAAGGTGGAGCAGCTGAAGATAGGAAACAAAGATGCGAAAACCCACGAAATACGATACCAATGTCCAGAATTCCACGTCCACAGCCAGTCAAACTATCAGTCCAGCAGCGATCCAGAACAGGAGGCAATGGCCTGGATGGCAAGAACAATGCCTTGCCAGCTGCAACCAATGGTTAATTGCAAGCCCCCTTTATTCAGTCCTCCTCGGGGCTTAATTGCACCAACACCACTTCCCCATATCTTTCAGCTGCCAGCATCCCCACCCATGCTGCCCTTTGTCTCTCGTGCCAGGCAATATGTCTCCTGCGGCGACTTAACTCTCCCCAGCAGTCCCCATGAGTCCCATTTCCATTCCCCCATTCCCCATCTCCCGTGAACCCCACAAACAAGGAGACTTTCTGCTGTGCTTTCTGCAACCGAACTTGCCTATCTCAGATTGGCCTTTTTAGTAATCAATGCGCTTGTAAAAAGCGTGGGATGAGTCCTTCCTGAATCTTCGTTCACGAAGTAATGCCGAGAGAGACATGTAATATATAATATATAATTATTATATTGTATTACATATTATGACCAATATATGAACATGCAATATAGTATAATTATTTGCATGGCACAATATTAATAATATATATTACTATATTGTACTATACCACTGTACTGCAATATTAGTAATATTACATGTAATATAAAATATATAATTATTATATTGTCAATAATATTAGTATTATAGTATATGACATTATATTGTCAATATTATATGTATATACAATATATTATATTATTAGCACAGCTTAATATTAGTATATCTATTACTATATTGTTGCTGGGGGGAGGGGCTCCTAACTGATGATCCAGGAGACATGATGGAACTGGAAATGTAAGTACACAGTCTTTCACTTTACTTATACCTATCCTAACATGCCCTTCACCTTACTTAAATCTACTTGAGCATGAACAGACCTAAGCAAAGCAAGATCTGCATTGCAAACCTCCCAAATAGGGTTCCCCCTGGGCGCTGCTCACCTGCCTTCCATGTCCACGATGTTCAGGGTGTCCTCCAGAAGGCTAGTCTTGAGTTCGTAATCTTCCTGGCTGCTGGCGGTGAGTGAAGGAGATGCGTTCACCTCGAGTAGCCACCTGCCCAAGAGAATGGGGGGGGGGGGCTGATCACGGAAGGAACAATGTCCTCCATCTACCTTTACTAGCCTGAAGCTTACATACAGAGAAGGTAGATTTGGACTGGGTTGGTTTCTGTGCAGTGATGGACCCATTTCTTTGATAACACTATCGCAAATTTCGTGAAAACATTATGTTCCTGGTTTGGAAGTATCATTTCCTCATTAATTGTGCAGGACTTGCTTTGAAAATAGTTGTTTTTGTGGCTGCTGCAAACTAGGTTGAATTGGTTGAGACTCTTCACTGAAAGACTATAGCAAAATGTGCTACAGCAGGGGTGCTCCCACTTTTTCAGCATGTGAACTACTCTTAAAGCAACCAAGTCCAAAAGATCTGCCTGCCCCCGCCGCCATGCGCTCCCGTGTGCTCTCGCCGCCACGCGCTCCCGCCACTGCTCGTGCTCCTGCTGCTGTTTTCCGCCCGCGCAGCGCTTCTTCCGCCTGCGGGGCATTGCAGGAAGGAGAAAGCACGAGGCGGGGCATCAGGAGGGAGCGCTCCGCCCTGCCTGTCTCGCCGGCAACGGAGGCTGCACAGCTGCTTCTGGACGAGAGAGAGGCAGGGCGCTCCCTCTAGAGGCCCCGCCTCATGCTTCCTTCTTCCTGCAATGCCCCGCAGGCGAAAGAAGCACCGCAAGGGCGGAAGCCAGCAGCAGGATCGCGCGTGTGCGCAGGGTGTGCACGCGCATGGCAGGAGCGCCCCATCCGGCTGGTGGGACCCAAAGATCACCTGGAAGAGAGCCGAAGATCTACTAGAGCTACCTAATGAGCACCCTGTGCTACAGGATGTCTGCAAAAGCAAAGTTTTTGCGGTTTAATCAACTTTTCCCATGTTTTTATTTTATGATAGACATTTAAGAATAGCATTTATAACCCAGGAACAAAAATTGTGTTACATAGAGTAACTATTAAAACTTGAGCTATGGATTTCTTCTGCCCAGATGAGTTCTTTGGGGGTGGGGGATCCCAAAATAAGCCACATAGCTGTATTGCAAAATGCTTGTTTTTGCAGACTCGAGTTCTGTATGGTGCCAGGGTATGTTCTGGCTGCTCTGAGTGCAGCCACCGCGAGGGCAGAGCTCAGGGCCAACTGCTCCAGACTGTGGCTGCTTGGCGTCTGGCTCGTCGGCTCCTTCAAAGAGAGCGGTCCCCAGGGCCACGGCGGAGGCACGGCAGTAGGATGACAAGCCATCAAAAGCGCTAATGGAGCCGGGAACAACTACAGCGTCATGGCAGGGAAAGGGGAGAAGGGAAAGGCACAGAAGAAGAACCCGGACCAAGAAATACAAAGAGTTTAACTTGGCAAAAGAAGACGGAGACCGGACATGAGAGTCACGTTCAAATATTTGACTCTAAAAGTTATTATAATCATAGAATAATAAAGTTAGAAGAGACCACACGGGACCTCCAGTCCAACCCCCTGTCTTGCAAGAAAAGCACAATTCAAAGTATTCCTGCCAGATGCAGGCCCGGATTCACCCCTTTTGGTACCCTAGGCCACACTTTGGAATTACGCCCCCAAACCAACCTCGATCGCACTGGCAGTGGCCCCAGGGGCAGGGCTTCCTCAGTCTCCTCCTCCTCGCGCCCTCCTTCATTGACTCAAGGAAGGAGGGCGCGAGGAGGAGGAGGCAGAGGGAAGCCCCGCCCCCGGGGCTGCTGCCGAGCATGCGCAGAAGGAGGGCGGGAGCGCCTCTGCCTCCTCCGCCATGTTCCTGGGTGCTGCGCATGCCCAAAGGGCGCGAGGAGGAGGAGGAGGAAGGAAGGGAAGCCCCCGGGTCCGCTGCTGGGCATGCGCAGCACCCAGGAACATGGCAAAGGAGGCAGAGGCGCTCCTTCCTTGACAAGGGGTGCTGCGCATGCCCGACAGTGGCCCCGGGGGTGGGGCTTCCCTCCGCCTCCTCCTCATGCCCTCCTTCCTTGACAAGGGGGTGGGGGCGATGGCGAGGGGGGGCGCCATTCCCTCCTCCCCCAACCTCTCGCAGCACTCTCTCCTGCCCTCCCCAGAGAGAGAGAGAGAGTCGTCTTCATGCAGCGCGTTGCAGTTTTGTTTCAATTTTTTGTGGTCCGTGAACTGCGCCCCTCTCGGCTTGCGTCCCTAGGCCGTGGCCTAGGGTGGCCTTATGGGTAATCCGGGCCTGGCCAGATGGCCATCCAGCCTCTGTTTAAAACTTACAAGGAAGGAGTTTCCACCCCACCCTGAGGCCCTTTCCACACAGCTGTATTAAGTCTCGCATTATCTGCTTTGACCTGGAAAACAAGGCAGTGTGGACTCAGATAACCCAGTTCAAAGCAGATATTACAGTATTTTCTGCCTTAGTATTTTGGGTTATATGGCTGTGTGGAAGGACCCTGAGGCAGAGAATTCCATTGCCGAACAGCTCTTTTTGCGGTCAGGAAGATCTTCCTAATGTTCAGGTGGAGTTTTCTTTCCTGTAATTTGAACCCATGGCTCTGAATTCTGGTGTCCAAGCCAGCAGAAAACCAGCCTGTTCCCTCTTCCTTACGATACCCTTTCACATCTTTATCCATGGCTCTCATGTCTCCTCTCAACCTTCTCTTCTGCAGGATGAACAGACCCAGTTCTTTTAAGACGCTCCTCATAGGGATTCGTGGTCTCCAGACCTTTTGATCATTTTTGTTGCCTTCCTCTGGACACCTTCCAGTTTGTCAATATTTCCCTGCTGCTGCTGCCCTAGGTCTGCACCCCAAATTCGATTAGCGCCCTCCCCTTTCCCTCCTCCTTACGGCTTCAAGTCCTGGTCGATGAGGATGTCGTAGCCGTAGAGCTCGAAGCAGTGCTTGTCGCTGATGATCACTTTCTGGACACTCTGCAGGCTCTTGATGAAGATGTTGTCCATCTCGGAAAAGAGGATCTCCACGGCTTCTGCCCCATGTTTGGCCGTCAGGAAGAGGCGGAACTTCTGGATCATCCACTTGCAGCCCTGTACCAATAAAGAAGGAGCCATGAGGCTGTAATGTAGAGAGCGGGGCACTTGGGTTCAAATCTCCCACTTATTCTAGCACTGCGGTGAGACTGAATTGGAATCGGCCCCATGGACAGTGTCCTGACCTGGCGGAAGAACTGTAAAGACACCAAATCCCATCTGATCTTGAAAACGAAGCAGGGTTACACTTGGTCAATACTCAGATGAAGGGCTGACTAATACTACCAGGTGCAACAGTCTTGTTTTGGAGAAATTAACTGACAAAACTGCCTCTGAGGATTCCTGGCTTAAGAAAACTCTGAAATGCTGTGACTTGAAGGCATGCGCAAACACAAGATCTCACCTTGGTCTTTTTTCTCCAAATGCTGAAGGCTATAACTTCAAGGAGAATGGGAAATAGTGCCTTTTTAGACTGTGACTCCCAGCATCCCTATGCTGTCTGGGGGATTCTGGGAGTGGCAACCCACATCGCTCCATCAATGGGGGGTATCCAGCATGGAGGTCAGGCGACCGCTGGAGAAGGCGGCGTCGGAGGCCGGAGAGCAGCAGACTCCTTGGCCCTGGGACGCTTGCCACTGCCTGCCCAAGAGAAGGGAGGCCTGCATCGCTCGAGCCCAAGCCCTGGAACCTGCTGCGTGCTAGAACTTTCTGGGGTCCGGGCTTTAGGCGACAGAGGCCCCTCTTGCAGGCCCACAGTGGAAGAAGGTCACCAACCGTGTGGATCGGGCACCTCCTGCCGGACCCCTGGACAATGGGGACTGGCCACTTTGGACCAGTTCTGCGGGATCACTTTGAGACCGCTTTCGCTCCCCAGCCGATGGGAGAGTAGGGCCCGCTTGACCTGCTGGGCACTCTCCTGCCGGTTTTTGCTCCCACCTTGTTCCTTCCCTTCCTTTTCTACCCCCCTCCGATTGTTGTATTGTTTGTCTGTCACCTATTGCTATGTTATTTGTTGCCTCTTGGCCTTGTAAGCCGCTGCGAGCCTCACGGAGTTTAGCGGCATAAAAGTCCAAAGTAATAAATAATAAATAAATAATAAATGTTTAACATTTACACAAACGAGCAGCCACTGCCAGAAGGGGCAAAGTTTCATCTATGCTGGCAATCACGCCATCATCGCCCAAGCAGGGAGCTTTGAGATGGTTGAACAGAAACACTCTGAAGCTTTAGGTGCTCTTACTGCCTATTACAGGAAAAACCAGCGGAGTCCTAATCCATCTAAAACACAGACGTGTGCTTTTCATCTTAAGAGCAGACAAGGGAAGTGGGACACCCCACTGGAGCATTCCAGCATGCCCAAATACTGGGAGTTAACCTGGACTGTTATCTGACCTACAAGAAGCACTGCTTGAATATCAAGCAAAAAGTGGGTACTAGAAACAATATCATACGAAAGCCGACTGGCACAACCTGGGGATCACAACCAGACACAGTGAAGACATCTGCCCTTGTGCATTGCTACTCTGCTGCCAAGTACGTATGCCCAGTGTGGAACACATCTCACCATGCTAAAACAGTGGATGTGGCTCTTAATGAGACATGCTGCATTATCACAGGATGTCTATGCCCTACACTATGGGAAAATTATATTGTTTACCCAGTATTGCACTACCTAACATCCACCAGGAAAAAGCAGCCAATAATGAAAGGACCAAGGCAGTGACATCTCCAGCCCACCCCCTGTATGAATATCAATCAGCACCAATGCTTTAAAAATCACTGGTGTGCTGGCTGATACTATTGAGTGTAGTATGACATATTGAGTGAAGCTCAGTAGGGTCTCAGGCAGAAGAATATTTTATTTATTTATTTATTTACAGCATTTCTATTCTGCCCTTCTCACCCCGCAGGGGACTCAGGGCGGATTACAATGTACATATACATGGCAAACATTCAATGCCATAGACACACAACGTATATAGACAGACACTTGGAGGCTATTTAAAATTCCAGCTTCTGGCCACCGGGGGAGCTGTCGCTTCCTCATTCTTTGCATACTTCCTGGAGATTTTATGGCCTCATAAATCAGTTAAATTAGCCTCCCCACAAAGTGGTACCTAAATTTCCTACTTGAGAAATGCAACTGTCTTTCGGGCTGCAAAGGTTGATAACAAGCTACACAATTTGGTCAGACACTCACTCCGACCTGGGCTGGCTTCAAACTCATGACCTTTTAGTCAGTAGTGATCTTTAATGCAGCTGACACCCAGCCAGCTGCGCCACAGTTAGTTGAAATGGCCAGAATCCTTGATCACAGTCTACATGGCATGATGTTAAGTATACACTTAGGTATAGAACAGAAGGGCCAAGAAATGCTGCTAGCAAGTTGTGAAAAAGTGTAGCAAGACATTCGGAAGAATGTGCCAATGCACATGGAGCTCTGCCAATGCAGACTGGCACCTCCTAGCTCATGTTCTCATGCACAGCTATCAATCGCTGTACTATTATGCCTAAGCCAACGCCTTAAATCAAGAAACAGTTTTCTAAGATCTAGAGATACTTGTAGGAACACCTCAGCAAGTGAGAGTCCAAAAGTGGCAGGCTAAAACCCGGAACCTCAATCAATGGCCGAGACCGAATGAGAGACCCCCTTCTGGGCACACAGAAGACTGGGCAACTTGGAAGGCGCTGAACAGTCTATGCTCAGGGACCATAAGTGTCACGATGCACGGACTTGACCGGCCCCTTAATCACACACACAGAGACGGACTGAAGGCTAACTACTTTATTGAATATATAAAAACAGTTCAAAAGGTATATTGTCCATAAAAATAGCAAAAGCAAATCCAAAAGCAAAAGGCAATCAAATGTCCAAAACAACTTGGTAAAGTCTCCAAAAGACTTAGCAAGGCTCCGCACAGCAATGTGGATTCAGGAACAGGGCAGGGTACAAGATGCAAAACAAGACTTGGTAAGCCACTAGCCAACCTAGCTCCGTGGACCAGCTTCGCTTCACGTCTGCTCAGATGAGACGTGGCCGAAGTACTGAGGATCCGTTCCCACGGATCCTATACTTAATCTTTCTGCCGAGGTCCCCGACGGTCTAGGCTTCGTCGTCTCCAATCTCTGCTGACAGACCTCGGCCTGTCTAGGCTATGGAACCAGCCCCTCCTGCTAGTCTCAATGTCCCGTCTCCTATCGAAAGCATGGCCTTGCCTCCCAACATCTGCTGCCCTATCTCCGTGAGAGCTCTCCTCCCTAGATTCTTCCCAGCCGCTCTCTTCCATGTTTTCACTTAAAGGATCCTGTGAACCTCTCCCCCCTGGCCGTTCATAAGTTTCGCTATCACTGCTTTCCATTTGCACCTGGTTATCTGTCTCATCATAAGGGTCAGGCCAACCTTCCTCCCAAGCCAGGCTTTCTGTGGGAGAAGGAGGCCCAGTGATGGGAAACTCTCCTTCTGCTAACCCTTCTAAATCCTCTTCAGAATCCATCTCCGCTGCTGCAGGCCCCAATGCCAATGGGACCCCCGGTCCTGTCCCCTGCCCCCCAGGCACAAACGAGAACTGCTTTGCTACAATAAGATGCAGAGCCAACCTTAAGAAATGGGGCCACAAAGTGGAGTCCACGACATGTGAGTGTGGAGAAGAGCAAACCACAGACCACCTATTGCAATGCAGCCTGAGCCCTGCCACATGCACAATGGAGGGCCTCCTTATAGCAACACCAGAGGCACTCCAAGTGGCCAGCTACTGGTCAAAAGGCATCTAGTATAATGCTAGTTTTAAACTTTGTATTTTTCTATTTTAAAAAACCCAACATTACAGCGGTATCCTTGGTTTGCTTCTGATACGATAAATAAATAATCCATAAGAGAATTTTTTTTAAAAAAAACTTTGCAGAAGGGCTGCCAACGAATTCCGGATGCTTCCAGCTGCATTTCTAGGCACAGAAGGAGCCAAATCACCCCGGAGTCTTCCTTGAATAAGGAAACACCATGAAATTAATGACACTGCCACAATCTGACAAGCAACTTGAAGGCAGAGAGAGAGAGAGAGCGAGAGAGAGAGACGCAGGCGGAGAGATCTTTATCTGTCTGTAACCTGAGTCCTTGTCCATGTTGCTGCATCCATTGAATGAGCAACGATTTAATCTTCAAACCCAAAAGGCTCCACCCCAATAATTGAAGACACACCGTCTTTCAGATCAATCATTCCTGAGTCCCTTTGTCCTTTTCCAATTTGTATTTTTGGAGCTTCTTTGAGTGCGTTTTCTGCATTGATAAATGCAGGTATCTGTAATCTGCATTTATGTTTAATTCTCTTTGTTTTGCAGCCAACTTGGGCCCTCCAGGTGTTTTGGACTGCAACTCCCACAATTCCTAACAGCCTACCGGCTGTTAGGAATTGTGAGAGTTGCAGTCCAAAACACCTGGAGGGCCCAAGTTGGCCCATGCCTGCTGTATAAGCAGCCCAGATAATGTGATGTGAGTGGCATCCCAATACCATAAAACCACCGCTCACCTTCTCAGGATCGTAGTCAGGAGCCGTCTTCTGCACAGCTACGTTTGTCAGGTGAACATCTGGCAGGAAAAGGGAGGTAAGGGCTGTACAAGTACCGAAAGGGAAGATGAAGGCAAAACTGGCTCTAAATACAGCCTCCCTGTCAGCTCCAGTTGACAATTTGTTGACCTTCCTCCCTGCCTAATTAGTCTCAGAACCATCAGTGACTCGATGGAAAATAGAGAGAAAAGAAATCTGTATTTGCATGGGAAAATTTGAACACAGAGAGTCAGGCTGGAGGATCTAGAAATGTATAGAGAATAGGCCTGGGCAATCATAGGTCTAAATCAGGGGTGGGCAATTATTTTTTCCAAGGGGCCACACAAGAGCCAAAAAATATTATGGAGGGCCGCACCTAAAGGCTGAACTACATTCTAATCTACATAATTTATTTATTTATTTATTTATATATTATACATCATTAATATTAACATATTAATATATCAAGAAATATTCATATATTATTAGTATTAATATCATAATTATTATATTATAGTATATATATAGACATTATAATATATTGAAATTATAATATAACATTATTATATTATATTATGTATTATATTATTTTATTATTATAATAAAATTATTATAAAATAATAATAAAACCACTAAAATAAAATAAAATTCAAGAAGACAAGGTGCGAACCAAGATGGAATGGCCCAATGGATCCAGCCCAGAGGATGGCAAGGCAGACCCAGCCGCCGCTGCAGCAGAGGAGAGCAGAGCAGCAGGTGATCGGAGGCTGCAGGGCTCCGCCCGCTCTCACCCCCAACCGTTCCCCGTATTGCCATGGTCCCGCCTCAAAGCGGGAGCTGCCGCGGGCTGCACCATGGCAGAGGGCGTTCCTTCCTGCCTTCTCCGACGGCTCTGGAGTGCCCTCGCAGTGGTGATCCTGGGCTTTGGCCCTCTTGCATGGAGGGTCGCGGGTCAGTAGAGTGAGGGAGGGCCCGAGGGTGGAGGCAGCACCTGCTCCGGGCTCTCTGCCTCCTCCTCCTGCCTCCGGCGTGGAAAGGTTCCGGATGGCCAGCATGGGAACATCTGCCGGCGGTGTGGCGGGGAGGAGCCTTTGGATGACTTCCTGTAGCCCTGGATGAGCTGGCTGAGGCATTCTGGGAACCGTAGTTTCCTGACTCCTACGGCTCCCAGAATGTCTCAGCCAGCTCATCCGGGACTACAGGAAGTCTTCCAAAGGCTCCTCCCCGCCACGCCGCCGGCACTGACGCTCCCACGCTGGCCATCCGGAGCCTCTCCATGTCGGAGGCATGAGGAAGAGGCGGAGAGCCTGGGGCACTCCAAAGCCGCCGCACCGCAATGGGATGGCGGCAGCGGCACCCCTTCTTGGCCCCACCCCGACGCCATGTCCCGGGCAGGACAGAATCGGCTGCCAGGCCGGATGCGGCCCACGGGCCGTAGGTTGCACACCCCTGGTCTAAATGGTTCTAAAGTACTTATAAAACTAAAGTTCTGGTGGTGAAAACTAAGTGGCGCTAAAGTTCTGGTGGTGAACATTTCAGAACTCTAACAAAACTTTCAAAATGTCATTATAAATGGCAGTTGTCTTAAAAATTGCCAATAATGAAATAATAATGAAGTTTAGAAAGTTTTGTTGGAGTTCTGAAATGTTCACCACCAGAACTTTAGCAACACTGTAGAAGCAAAGCACCAGCGCCACCTAGTGTTCACCACCAGAACTTTAGGTTTGTAAGTACTTTAGAACCATGATTGCCCAGGCCTAATAGAGAAGACTTCTTCAGAATGAATCAATAGCATACTTAGCATTTCCAACAAGTCTTCCAGCATGACTCCATGGCAGGCATGGGCCAACTTCGTCCCTCCTTCCGGATGTTTAGGACTTCAACTCCCACAATTCGTAACAGCCGGTAGGAGTTAAGTCCAAAACACCTGGAAGGAGGGCCGAATTAGGCATAATGCTAATTGTGGACTTCAGTGGCCCTCACAGGGCAGAACGAAATGCTGTTGGCTATCTTTATCTTAGACTAGCCATGCCCTGCCACACATTGCTGTGGCCCAGTCTGTGTAAATGTGTTTTGTGTGTGTATATATGCGTGTAAATGTGTTGTAATGGATTTATCTCCTTTTTTGGCTTTTAAAGTCTCTTCCACTGTGTTTTTCAGTGTTTTTATGAGTGATGGTCACTTGTTGGCCTGATAGGTGTATTGTGTCCAAATTTGGTGTCAATCCGTCCATTGTTTTTCGAGTTATCTTAATCCCACAAATGAACATTACATTTTTATTTATATTATACTAGCTGTCCCCTGCCATGTGTTGCTGTGGCCCAATCTGTGTATATGTGTTTTATGTGTGTATATATGTGTGTATGTGTGTATATATATTTGTGTATATGTGTATATATGTGATTTTGGGCATGCATTGTATTTCTTTTTTAAAAAAGGTCTTTAAAAGTCTTTTCTACTATGTTTTTCAGTGTTTTTATGAGTGATGGTCACTCGTTGGCCTGACAGGTGTATTGTGTCCAAATTTGGTGTCAATTGGTCCAGTGGTTTTTGAGTTATGTTAATTCCACAAATGAACATTACATTTTTATTTATATAGATGTATCAATTTCAGATCGCCATATTGCCCTCAACCAACCAGCTCAGCCCTGAGAAGGACAGTCTTTCTGCATTTGATACCCATAACCATTCCTTCTTTCACCCATCCCCTGTAAAAACAGCACAGGTCAGGATACAATTGTCATCGATGGTATTCAAGGTGAAGCGTGTGTTGGAGAACCGAGCGAAGCCGTCCCGGTACAGCCAGGCTTTGAGTGGGAGATACTGGAGGAAGAAGAGGAGGAGAGAATAGTGATGGTAAAACCAGCTAAACACATAAATAGGCCAAGTTTGGGGGATAAGGATTTAGCGAGGCCAGGTTCTATCACTTACCGACATGACGAGGACATACACCCTCAAGTCAAACTTCCGACCTGTGAACCAAAGAGAGAGAACTTTGTAGAGGACTGCACCAATGTGCTATGGATTCCTTGTGCACCAGCATCACATAATGGCCTCGCGTTTGCAGGCCCGGATTAACACTTTTTTGTGCCCTAGGCCACACTTTGAACTTACGCTCCCTTTAAGCCAACCTCCCGCCACCTCCAAGGTCCCCATTCCCACTGGCTGGAAACCTCAGCTGTGCTCTGAAGGTCTCCTCGGGAGTCGGGAGGCTTGGGGACAGCGCAGCAGGTGCAAACTCGCTCCAAAGGCGTGCGCGTGAGAGAGAGAGAGCGCGTGAGAGAGAGAGAGAGAATGCGAGAGAGAGAATGCGAGAGAGAGAGAGAGAGAGAGAGAGAGAGAGAGAGGGGATGGAGCAGAGACTTTGCCAGGAGAAGGAGCGAGAAGGGGCATGAGAAAGGGGGAAAGAGGGGCACAGACCAGGTTTTTTTGGTCCGTGATCTGCCCCCCCCCCCGGCTTGCGCCCCTAGGCCATGGTCTCGTTGGTCTTATGGGTAATCCGGGCATGCACGTTTGTAGTGTAAGCATTGCTTTTTTTAAAGCAACGGAAAGCAGCATACGCATTGATTGCATCATGGTGATAACACTAAAGAAATATCACCCCAAAGCTGATCAGAAAATGGCTACAGCAGAGGAAAGCACCTTCCTCATCATCATAACAACCTGATTATGTTTCCCTAATTGCCACTTTTAACAGTTTAAAATGGCCACATTGTTAATTGGTTAACACAAAATAAAGATAACCATCTAATTAAGTAATAGCGCAAAGCCTCCATTTTCATAAGAGTTGGGGCAAAGTGCCCCCATCGTCCATGGTCCAAATTCTTGCAGACCACACCAGAATGCAGAGTGGGTTATGGGAACTCTGTGTACCAAGTTTCATCCTTATCCATCATTGGTGTGGGTGGCAGTGGTCTCAGGAAGTGAGTGAAGGTATTGCAAGTCCCATCGTGCATGGTCCAAATTCTTGCAGACCGCACCAGAATGTAGAGTGGGTCATGGGGGCTCAGTGCACCAAGTTTCATCCTTATCCATCTTTGGTGTGGGTCGCAGTGGTCTCAGGAAGTGAGTGAAGGTATTGCAAGTCCCATCATGCATGGTCCAAATTCTTGCAGACCGCACCAGAATGTAGAGTGGGTCATGGGGGCTCAGTGCACCAAGTTTCGTCCTTATCCATCTTTGGTGTGGGTCGCAGTGGTCTCAGGAAGTGAGTGAAGGTATTGCAAGTCCCATCATGCATGGTCCAAATTCTTGCAGACCGCACCAGAATGTAGAGTGGGTCATGGGGGCTCAGTGCACCAAGTTTCGTCCTTATCCATCTTTGGTGTGGGTCGCAGTGGTCTCAGGAAGTGAGTGAAAGTATTGCAAGTCCCATCATGCATGATCCAAATTCTTGCAGACTGCACCAAAATGTAGAGCGGGTTATGGGGGCTCAGTGTACCAAGTTTCGTCCTTATCCATCTTTGGTGTGGGTCGCAGTGGTTTCAGGAAGTGAGTGAAGGTATTGCAAGTCCCATCATGCATGGTCCAAATTCTTGCAGACCGCACCAGAATGTAGAGTGGGTCATGGGGGCTCAGTGCACCAAGTTTTGTCCTTATCCATCATTGGTGTGGGTCGCAGTGGTCTCAGGAAGTGAGTGAAGGTATTGCAAGTCCCAGCGTGCATGGTCCAAATTCTTGCAGACCACACCAGAATGTAGAGTGGGTCATGGGGGCTCAGTGCACCAAGTTTCGTCCTTATCCATCTTTGGTGTGGGTCATTGTGATGTAGAACCCACCAAAAGAAGGAGACTCAAAGTGGCTTACAGGAAAACCGAGGCAATACAATTTATTGTATTTTATTATTATTATTATTATTATCTCTCCAGAAAGAGAGAGGTTCAAAGTGGCTTATGGTAAAACCAAGGCAATATTATTTTATGCTGCATAAAATTACTTTCAAGCAATGTGTAGAGTTGTATATGAAACACAAATAGGTCCTGTGTTCAGATTGGGTTCCTGTTTCCAAGACATCAGATCATGCAGGCATTCCAAAAGTCTGAAAACCAAAAGGTTTTGGCCCCAAGCATTTTGGATAAGGGACACTCGACCAGGGTTACCATGTGGCCTTTTCCCAGTTAAAAATTATGGAGTAGAGCTACTGAAAGTGAGAGTTATCATAGCCATCAGAGAGGACGGAAGTACTCACAGTGATGGATATGCCTTGCTTTTTGTTTCTCAAAATATGACAGTCCTATAGCAAGTGTTGACAGTGGCTGCTGGCAGTCTCTCAAGGGCAAGTTATATGTTTATCACCACAATGAGACCAAGAGCAGCATCCCCTCTCCTTGTCCTCCATGACAAGCTATCCACCTGCTTACCACCTATTAAATATGGGTTCTCAATGTAGCGCTGAGCCACGTAATTCTCTACGGGGATTTCATCCTTCTGGTCATCCAGGCGACCACCATCCTGTAAGATGAATACAGCAATTGGCTTAGATCCAGAATAGCAAAGCTTGGGCATATAACAAACTCTTACTTAGTGTCTATCGAAGTCTGGTTGATTGCTCTGTTTTGTGTGGAGATCAGAATCAGTGTGAACCCTCGTAAGAGTCCTATTGATGCAGGTATGAGGGTTGAATGAAAAGTAATGCCTGCACCTTCATAACTCCTCAACAGATGGCAATACTGGTACTGGCTTGTTTAGTAGACTCTCCTCTACAGTTCCATTTTGGTGGGAAGCCTTAGCATTGAACGGTTGTGTTGTTAGAGTGTGAAGTATGGAACCTTGCGCAGACGGTTGATCAGTGAGACTTAAGCAAGGTGCAGTCATTGAATTCTTGAGAGCAGAAGGTGTCACCCCAAAGGAGATTCATTAGAGAATGCAAGCTGTTTATGGTGACTGTGTTGATGTGAGTACTGTGCGTCGTTAGGCGAGTAAGTTTAAAGGTGTTGAGGTGGGAACACCTGACTTGTGTGACAAAAAAGGGTTGGATGTCCTGTGACAGCAACCACCGAGTTTCAAAAGCAAAAGGTTGACAATTGATTCAGGACGATCGTCGTATCACTCGGAGAGAAAGTTCAAGCATAATCAGCATTTCACTAGAACGTGTGGGTCACATTATTGCTTTGCTTGGTTAGCAGAAGATCTGTGTGCGATGGGTACCCAGGATGTTGACGTCTGAAACGAAGGCGCACCACAGAAGTTCAGAGACTGGATCTCACCACCATACGGCATCCTCTATACAGTCCAGATTTAGCAGCATCAGACTTCCATCTGTTCCCGATAATGAAAGAAGATCTGCGGGGACATCATTATGCTTCTGATGAAAACGTTGA
The DNA here is from genome assembly GCA_030556195.1 of Anolis apletophallus. Classification (NCBI taxonomy): domain Eukaryota; kingdom Metazoa; phylum Chordata; class Lepidosauria; order Squamata; family Anolidae; genus Anolis; species Anolis apletophallus. Next base: position 7,508,840 of record JARBWK010000005.1, read on the forward strand.
GAAAACTGTGAGACGCTGCTTGCAGAAACAGTATCAACTTCTTTCATGATGGCTTCAGAAAACTTGTTCATTGTTGGCAGAAATGTATCCATTTGTTTGGCGATTATGTGGAAAAGTGAATAGTGGTAGTTAAAGAGCATATTCTCAGGATTATTTCTGCATTGGATTTATTAAAATATTCCCATCCAAATCCAAGTAACGAAGGTGGAGGCATTATTTTTCATTCAACCCTCATACAATGAATGGGTCTTTGATATCTGCTGAGGTTTCATCCCAGGATCCCCTGTTGATACCAAACTAGTGGAAGCTCAAGTCCCATTCTATGCAATGACACGGAATAATGGCATCGGGTTACTGTGAGTTTTTTTAGGGCTGTACAGCCATGTTCCAACAGCGTTCTCTCCTCTAATGTTTTGCCTGTATCTGTGGCTGGCATCTTCAGAGGTTATGTCCGCAGTGAAACAAGTGGAGTGTCTATCTGTGTCTGGCAAAACGCCTGGCTCCTTACCTCTCCCGCTGCGACCTGGCCACGGTGATCCAAGCCACGGTCATCTCGAGGCTCGATTACTGTAATGCGCTGCACATTGGCCTACCCTTGTCGGCGATCCGGAAACTTAAGCTGGTGCAGAACGCTGCAGCCCGCCTGCTCTCAGGAGCCTTAAGATCTGATCACGTGACTCCACTCTTGCGCGAGCTGCACTGGCTTCCAATTGAATTCCGGGTCACCTTCAAGGTGTTCTAACTTTCAAGGCCTTATATGGTTTGGGGCCAGTGTACCTGAGGGAGCGGCTTACCCCTTATGTGCCCAGGAGATCACTGCGCTCAGAGGGGCTCAACTTATTGGATGTACCCAGTGTTAGGGTCTGTAGACTGGACACTACCCGTCGGAGGGCGTTCACCGTAGTGGCACCAACTCTGTGGAACAGCCTTCCTGAAGGGATACGGGCCACTCGAGCCCTTCTGCCGTTCCGCAGAGCAGTAAAAACATGGTTGTTTAGAAAGGCATTCGGCTCATAGCTGATTGCTGTTTATCGCACCCGCTATCCTGCTGCTAGCCTGCCACTGTACTGCAGCCCGGTCTGCAATTTGTTTTAGTCAGGGGATTGGAATTGTTTTAATGTAATTCAATGTATTTTAATGTATTATGTGTTTTATGTTTTTATTCTGCCATTCTTGTGAACCGCTCTGGGCTCCAGAGAGAGCGGTATACCAAATCGAACTTAATAAATAATAATAAATAAATAATATATACCTATGGAATATGGTTAGGAAAAAATGCTTCTGGAATGTATTTATTTATTTATTTATTTATTTATTTGCTTTGCTTCTAGACCGCCTCTCTCAGCCCGAAGGCGACATGAGGCGGTGTACAAATGGCAAGAACTGCCCAAGACAAACATATCAACAATTATCAACACAATTCCATCATATGCAAATTAGGACTTAACGTTAAAAACACAGTATCAGCGTCTCATTATGGAATGTGCCATACAGCCCGAAAAACTTACAGCAACCCAGTGATTCTGGCCACGAAAGCTTTTGACAATACAATAACGATATCCTTTATATAAAATGGCAAATCAAGCTTTGACTATCGGGATTTTTAAAGAACATGTTCAAGCCATGGATGGTTGAATAGTCGATAGGGAGGGCTGATGGCACACCTTTCTATCAATTGACCTATCCCTCTATATTGGAGCAATCCTTAGATTTTTGCCAGCACTTGATTTTTCCAGCCCTGGAAGTGTTCCAGAGCGAATTAAATGCCCAGATGCTGTTTGATGCCATTGCCTGCAGGTGGAATGACTTTCAGATAACTAAACTGGTGTTCCTTCAGAATACATTCTTCAAATAGCTGTTCATACTTCCCCTTGGCTCTCTTGCAGCTCAGGTTCAAACTGAAGTTGATTTTCCTTCTATCAGATCTCACATTCAATTCGATATTAGTCTTTAAGACCGGCACACCTGGGCCCTCCAGGTGTTTTGGACTGCAACTCCCACAATTCCTAACAGCCCACTGGCTGTTGGGAATTGTGGGAATTGGAGTCCAAAGCACCTGGAGGGCCTTTCTGAGAGGAGAGAAAGAGAAAGCACCTCACCTTCCTCCAGTCGATCACGTCCTTGAGTTTCCGGAAAAGAAAAATACCTCTTCCTTGAGAGCGTGCAACCTGCAAAAGGAAGGAAAACAGTTCACACTTGTCTTACGCTTGACTCCTTCATTCATCTCATATAGTCATCATGCACATTGGTGCCTCAAAACGTAAGACTACATTGCTTTCCCAATATTTTTGGAATTGCAGCCCTGTAAACTCTCTTATTCCTTCCTCCAAGGGCTCCCCTATTGAATGTAGTATGATCTATTTTACTCTTAGACTGAGTGAAGCTCAGTAGGGCCTCAGGCAGAAGAATATTTGATTAGTTGAAATGGCCAGAATCCTTGATCACAATCTACATGGCATGATGTTAAGTATATACTTAGCTACAGAACAGAAGGGCCAAGAAATACTGCTAGCGAGTTGTGAAGAAGTGTAGCAAGACATTGAGAATAGTGTGCCAATGCACATGGAGCTCTGCCAATGCAGACTGGCACCTCCTAGCTCATGTTCTCATGCACAGCTATCAATCGCTGTACTATTGTGCCTAAGTCATAGATACATTTCCCTAAATATCATGAAGAATGGCATAGGAACTAAGGCCAGAACTTTGTTTGGGGACGTACATCTTTGTGCATTTTGTACTGGTTTGGATGGTGGATCAGGACTCTGGAGACCAGGATTTGAATCCCAGTTTAATCATGTAATTTCATGATATTTAGAGCTTTTGTCAAGTGCACAGGCAGATGGCTCTATGACTTAGGCACAATAATAAAGCAATAGATGGCTAGATAGATAGATAGATAGATAGTAGGCCTGGGCAAACATGATTCTAAATGGTTCTAAAGTAGTTACAAAACTAAAGTTCTGGTGGTGAAAACTAGCTGGCACTGGTGCTTTGCTTCTACAGTGTTACTAAAGTTCTGGTGGTGAACATTTCAGAACTCTAACAAAACTTTCAAAACTTCATTATTATTTCATTATTGGCTATTTTAAAGACAGAACCAATTAGGAACTACCATTCATGTTAGCCGGGTTTTATGCTGTGATCCGCCCCGAGCCTGCTGGGAGGAGCGGAATATAAGAAGGAACAAATAAATAAATAAATAAATAAATAAATTATAATGAAATTTTGAATTTTTTGTTAAGAGTTCTGAAATGTTCACCACCAGAACTTTAGCAACACCGTAGAAGCAAAGCACCAGCGCCACCTAGTTTTCACCACCAGAACTTTAGTTTTGTAAGTACTTTAGAACCATTTAGAACCATGATTGCCCAGGCCTAATAGATAGATAGATAGATAGATAGATAGATAGATAGATAGATAGATAGATAGACAGACAGATAGCTGTGACAATTTGGACTAACCAAAATATCCACCTAAATATAAAGAGAGAGGAAAAAGTCTTTCTAAACATTTACTATTGGGTCTTTCCCCTTAAAATTAAACTGGAGATGTAACCTGGGATGTTGATTAAAGAAAGCATGGAGCCCAATTTATTCCACCAAAAACTGAGGTCCGAGTTCTCGGCTTTACACGTGCAGCAGCGTTTTTAGCTAGCTCTAGATTTAATTCTGTTTTCATGTTTATAGACTAATGTTTTAGATCTAAATTCTATATAGTACTGTTTGTCATACTGCTTGCTGCTTTGAGTCTTGCGAAGAGAGAAAAGCAGCATATAAATCAATCTACTACTAATAGTAGTAGTAATAATAATATAGTATTTTTTATTTATTTATTTCCAACATTTCTACCCCGCTCTTCTCTACCCCTGAGGGGGAACTCAGAGTGGCCTAACAAAAGGCATAATTCGATGCCAACATAATAAATACAATATAAAACCAAAAACATACAGCATTAAAACACAGCAGAACCAACAGGGACACACTCCCCCTGTCGAGCTCCTGGTGTAGATCAGTGTTTCCCAACCTTTTTTGAGCCGAGGCACACTTTTTACATTTACAAAATCCTGGGGCACACCACCAACCAAAATGACACAAAATGACACTCTAACACAGTAATACATATAGTTAATATGTTTTTAAATGTATTTATACACTCAGTGTAAAACATGGGCCTGTTTCGATGAACACAAAATAGATATCCTGGCAGAAATGGCAGAAAGATACACATGAAGGTCTTGCTCAACAGCTGTCAGTCTCTCTCTGTGTTTAGAAAAAATGTGTCCATATAGTTTCAAAGCAGTCCACTAGTACTGTTCTTATGCATCAATACACCTCATGGAACAATAATGAGGCTTCCACCTTCAATATATATGCTCCTGTATCATTCCAGGTGGGCATTAGACGAGTCCCTCGTGTATAACTGGTGAACAGGAGAGTTGTTACACAGTCACTAGAAAGGCTATCACGTCCAGCCAATGCCAAATGTAGTAATAGTTGGTACACATAAACACAAAAATGGCCAAAGGAGGCAGCGCCCCAGCCTGGCCCTTCCTCCCCCCGCAAGCAGCAGCAGGAGTTCAGCAGGAGGGGGAAGAAAGGGGGGGAAGAGAAGTTTTCCCGCGGCACACCAGGTGATCGCTCACGGCACACTAGTGTGCCACGGCACAGTGGTTGGGAAACACTGGCGTAGATCATCTACCAAGGCGACCAAGGCTATTTCAGTTCCATGTCCCGGCCTAAAGCCAGACTGTGCCGGATCAAGATGATCAGTGTCTACCAAGAACCCCTGGAGTTGCGAAGCCACCACACGTTCCATGACTTTGCCCAAATAGGGAAGATTGGAGACTGGCCGATAGTTCACTAATTGAGTGGGGTCCAGTGATGGTTTCTTCAATAGCGGTTTTATAACAGCTTGCTTTAAGCTGGCTGGAATTTTGTCCTCCTGTAAGGAGGCATTAACCACCACCTTCACCCACTCTGCCAAACCCCCTCTGGCTTCTTTGATCAGCCAGGATGGGCAGGGGTCTAGGATGCATGTAGTAGGCCTTGCTTCTCCAAGGATCTTGTCCACATCCTCAAGCTGAACCAATTGAATCAGTAGTTACTGAAATGGACATCCAAGTGCCACCTCTGTGTTGATGGAGGCAGGCAGGATTTTCCCCGGGTACTGGTTGTGGGGGGTCAGGAGCAGGTGAGGGTTTTGCCCTCCTTTCTGCTAGAGATCCCTGTGTACAACTAGTGGGCCACTGTGTGACACAGAATGCTGGACTAGATGGGCTGAGGCCTGATTCAGCATGGCTCTTCTTATGTTCTTATGTTCTTATGTAATTGAAACGAAGTAGTAGGAGCCCCCAGTGGCGCAGCAGGTTAACTTGCTGAGCTGCTGAACTTGCTGACCAAAAGGTCAGTGGTTCCAATCTGGGGAGAGCTTCTGCCAACCTAAGCAGTTCAAAAGCATGCAAATGTGAGTACATCAACAGTTACTTCTTTAGCGGGAAGGTAACGGCACTCCATACAGTCATGCCAGCCACATGACCTTGGAGGTGTCTGTGGACAGCGCCGGCTCTTCGGCTTAGAAAAGGAAATGAGAACCACCCCACAGAGTTGGACATAATTAGACTAAATGTCAAGGGGAAACTTTTACTTTATCTAGTAATAATAATTCTGCAAGCAACACTTCATCTGTCATCATGATGATGGTTTGCAGAGATGCAAGAAGTTGCTTGCGGAAAGGAGACCTCCAACTCAGAGGCACCCCCTGCATCTCTTCCCCCCAAACAAGCTATTAAATAAGCACTTTCCTGAGTCCCCTTAATGAAGACCTTAAGACAACCCTTGAGCTGTTGGGGAGAAATGGTGCAGAAGAGGAACCCGATTTGTCTCAAAACCAACCGGCCCCAACTTTCCAGCGGCATCTATCAGTGCTGCCCGCCTGCCCGCTCCCCATGCCACTCCTAAAGCTGACGATGCTGTTTTATTTAGCAACATAAAAAAGAAATGCTTGATGGTCTGCCGTGATATAAAGGTTTTATGGCCACCGATTTGGGATGGCAGCATTACTCATGAGTGGCACTGCCTGGGGTGAGTTATGCTGGCCATCTCAGAGGAGAGCCAGTAAAATCTTTACGGCGCTGCTGCTGCCCGTAACCATACACGTTTGTCTCTTCCACGTTTCAGGCAGAACTTTCCTCTTGCTCTTGCAATTGTTTGGGAAAGTTTTCACAAGGGGTTACCCTTGAAGAACCCATGGATCTGAAAATAACATTCACAAAGGAACAATGGATTTATCCATCTACTTTTTGGCCACCACAGGGATGCCAACATTGAACCCAAAAGGCCATTCCCGGGCTCCTTCCAACAAAGAATCACATCATCATCATCATCATCATCATCATCATCTTTATTTATACCCCACCACCATCTCCCCGGAGGGGACTAAGGGTGGCTAACATGAGGCCAGGCCCAAACAACATAGAGTTGGGATGACAAAGGTCATGTAGACCAACCCCTGTCCTGCAGGCAGACACAACTAAAGCACGCCCCAAAAATGGCCAACCTCTACCTGAAGACCTCCAAAGAAGTCTACCACTTTTTGAAGCAGTCTGTTCTGAGGAACAGCTCTGATCATCATATTCCTAATGAATAGGAAAATATATGGCATTACACTAAGGCAGAAAAAAATGGCAGAGATATAGGATGGGTGACATTTTGCTTGACGATAGTACATGTGAGCAGGATCTAGGAGTCTTAATGGACCACAAGCTGAACATCAAGAGTGTGATGCTGCAGCTAAAAAAGTCAATGCAATTCTAGGTTCCATCAATAGGGGTCTGGTGTCCAGATGGAAGGAAGTCATAGTTCCACCCTCTTCTGCTTTGGTTAGACCTCTTCACCTGGATGTAGACTGTGTCCAGTTCTGGTAAACACAATTCAAGAAGGCAATGCACAAGAAGGAAGGTGTTCAGAGAAAGGAGACCAAAATGATCTAAGGTTTGGAAGAAAACTTCCTGACTGTGAGAGCTGTTCAGCAGTGGAACTCTCTGCCCTGGAGTGTGGTGGAGGCTCCTACTTTCTTTCTTTCTTTCTTTTCTTTACTATATTTCTATACCGCTCCTCTCAGCCCGAAGGTGACTCGAGGCAGTTTACATATGGCAATCAATGCCCACAATATAAAACATAGTAATAAAAACATATAAAACAATTAGCAATTAAAAACCATAAAATACAATTCTCAGCATCTCATCAGTTAAAATCATTTTCCGTTGCATCGTCTTATCATTCTGTAGGTCTCAATAAAACAGTCAGTTATACTTCGTCTGCAAATGCCTGCTCGAATAGCCAGGTCTTAACTTTCTTTCGAAATATTAGGAGGGAGGGGGCCGATCTAATGTTCCTAGGAAGGGCGTTCCATAGCCGAGGGGCCACCACTGAGAAGGCCCTGTCTCTTGTCCCCTCCAATCGGGTCTGCAAAGAAGGCGGGACCGAGAGCAAGGCCTCTCCGGACAATCTTAAACACCTAGATGGTTCATAGGAGGAGAAGCGTTCGGGCAGGTAGGCTGGGCCAGAACCGTTTAGGGTTTTAAAAGCTAAAGCCAGCACTTTTAATTGTGCTTGGTAGCCAATTGGCAGTGGAGCTGGCGCAACAGAGGAGTTGTATGCTCCCTGAGTGCCACTCCTGTTAACAACCTGGCTGATGTCCGTTGGACCAATTGAAGCTTCCGAACAGTCTTCAAAGACAGCCCCAAGTAGAGAGCATTGCAGTAATCTATACAGGATGTAACCAGAGCATGGACTACCGTAGCCAAGTCAGACTTCCCAAGGTACAGGCGCAGCTGGTGCATGAGTCTTAACTGTGCAAAAGCTCCCCTGGCCACCGCCGAAACTTGGGGTTCCAGGCTCAGCGATGAGTCCAGGATCACACCCAAGCTGGGAACCTGCGCTTTCAGGGGGAGTGTAACCCCGTCAAGCACAGGCTGTAACCCTATGCCCTGTTCGGCCTTTCGACTGACCAGGAGGACCTCTGTCTTGTCTGGATTCATATTTCAATTTGTTCGCCCTCATCCAGTCCGACACAGCGACCAAGACCTGAACAGCCTCCTTAGTAGTAGGTGGGAAGGAGTGACAGAGTTGGACGTCATCTACATACAGGTGACACCGCACCCCGAAACTTCGGATGACTTTCCCCAGTGGCTTCAAGTAGATGTTAAACAACATGGGAGACAGTATTGAACCCTGAGGAACCCCACAAGACAATGGTTGTGGAGTTGAACAGGCATCTCCCAACAACACCATCTGGGAACAACCCTCTAGGAAGGACCGGAGCCACTGCAAAACAGTACCTCCAAGGCCCATTCCTGCGAGGCGTCCCAGAAGGATACCATGGTCAACGGTATCGAAGGCCACTGAGAGGTCCATCAGAACCAACAGGGACACACTCCCCCTGTCTAGCTACCGGCATAGATCATCCACTAAGGTGACCAAGGCTGTCTCAGTACCATGCCCCGGCCTAAAACCAGACTGTGCCGGAGTCAGTCTTTGGAGACTTTTAAGCAGAGGCTGAATGGCCATCTGTCGGGGTGCTTTGAATGCGATTTTCCTGCTTTTTGGCAGCATGGGGTTGTACTGGATGGCCAACCAGGTCTCTTCCAACTCTAGGATTCTATGATTCTATGAGGAGCGAACTAGCAATGTTTAGCTTGAAGGAAAGCAAGATTGCAAGGAGATATGATGGCCAATAGCTGAAAGGATGTCACATGAAGAATGGGGCAAGCTCTTCTGCCACCTTGGAGACTACAACACAATGGATCAATGCATTTGAATGGAAGGAAATGAGATTTCCTATTAGGAAGAATATCCTGATAGTTAAAACTGTTCAGCAGTGCAATGTGCTGCCTGGGAATCCAGTGGAGTTTCCTTCCTTCTCTGGAGTCTTTTAAGCAGAGGCTGGATGGCCATCTGTCAGGGGAGTTTAGACGGTGTCTTCCTGCTTGGCAGAAGGGTTGGACTGGATGGCCCTTGGGGTCTCTCCCAACTCCATGAGTCTATGTTTGTATGTTTCTATAATAGCAGGCTGACTGCCAATGTCTGTGAGCGGCCTGCCATGATTCGGGGTGGTCCGCCCTCCCACCACGGATTCAGGGCCTGTGCCCTGCGATGCTACCAATCTGTCAAAAAGCTTTCTTGAAACCAGCTCTGAAGTCCTGGAATCCCAGTTCCCCCAAGTGATAAAAGCCAGCTTTTCTGAGGCTTGCGGGAAGTGAGATACGGGGCTGTTAAAACGCTTCTGGCTCAGGCTCGTAGATTACCTGCCCGGTTTTAAGACCCACGTATTTCTCCCCAGCAGAACACTTTGTAAGGCAAAGAAAGAAATATTTTTACTGCAGGCGCTTGCATGAGACCCTTCCCCATGCGCCCGCCTTCACTTAAGTGGCAGCTGTTAGGAAGCAGCCGCAAACTCAGCACTGGCACAGAGGCAGAGATGCAGAGATGAGAAGAGAAACATCACTGACCCACAAAGGGGGGTGACCCATAGGGGACACTGTAGAGAAGTGTGCTTCTCACTACAGGCCTCCTTCAACATTGGATAGGGTTAGGGCAGTGTTTCTCAACCTGGGGTTGGGATCCCTGGGGGGGGGGAGTCATGAGGGGGGTCAGAGGGGTCGCCAAAGACCATAAGAAAACAAAGTATTTTCTGTTGGTTATGGGGGTTCTGTGTGCGAAGTTTGATCCAATTCTATCGTTGGTGGGGTTCAAGGAGCTTTTTGATTGTAGGTGAACTATGAATCTCAGCAATGGCAACTCCCAAATGTCAAGGTCTATTTTCCCCAAACTCACATTTGGGCATATTTATTTATTTATTTTATTTCGGGATTTTACCCCGCTCTTCTCAACCCCCAAGGGGGGACTCAGAGCGGCTTACAGTACGGCACAATTTGATGCCCACATAATAACAATATAAACCCCAAAACACTTCAACAATTAACATACATTAAAAATACATTAAAATACAACTACATTAGCACCATACACATTCACTCTGGATTAAAACAATGTTCACTCCATAACAACATTGGCCATAATCACCCACTTTCATTAAAAACCAATCTAAAATGCTGCCTTGTGCTGGTGTACGAATGCCTGGTCCCACAGCCAGGATTTTACTTTTTTCCTGAAGGCCAGGAGGGATGTGGTGGATCATACATCAATAGGAAGCGCATTCCACAGGCGGGAGCCCACCGAGAAGGCCCTATCCTCGTCCCCACCAGCCTCATCTGAGACGTAGGTGGGAGCGAGAGCAGGGCCTCCCGGATGATCTTAGATTACGAGTGGGGCATAGCGGCTGATGCGTTCGGACAAGTAAGCTGGGCCAGAACCGTATAGAGCTTTAAAGGTCAAAACCAGCACTTTGAATTGAGCCGGAATTGGACAGGCAGCCAGTGGAGCTGACACAACAGGGGGTGGTATGCTCCTGTATGTAGCTCCCGTTAGCAATCTGGCTACCGCCCGCTGGACTAATTGCAGTTTCCGAACTGTCTTCAAAGGCAGCCCCACGTAGAGTGCGTTGCAGTAATCCGTTCGGGATGTGACCAGAGCGTGGACGACCGTAGCCAGATCAGACTTCCCAAGGTACGGGCGCAGCTGGCGCACGAGTCTTAACTGTGCAAAAGCTCCCCGGCCACCGCTGAGACCTGGGGTTCCAGGCTCAGCGATGAATCCAGGATCACTCAAGCTGCGAACCTGCGTCTTCAGGGGGAGTGTAACCCCATCCAACACAGGCTGTAACCAGGCATGTAGCCAGGGGGGGGCTAAGGGGGCTTCAGCCCCGAAATTCTCAGGGTGGTCCGTGAAAAGGCCTTACTGGTACATTATTTAAACTGTTATGTGCACTTATATCATGATCTGATCACCATGCTCATTATATCCCACATTAATGGGGTTATTGGGATAACAATACAAAAGGTTTGCTAGGGTAGACCCTCTTCCACCCAGTCTCAGCCCCCCCGAACCAAACTCAGCCCCCCCTGAATCAAAATCCTGGCTACGGCCCTGGCTGTAACCCTATGCCCTGTTCGGCCTTGCGACTGACCAAGAGAACATAAGAACATAAGAACATAAGAAGAGCCATGCTGAATCGGGCCTCAGCCCATCTAGTCCAGCATTCTGTGTCACACAGTGGCCCACTAGTTGTACACAGGGATCTCTAGCAGAAAGGAGGCAAAACCCTCACCTGCTCCCGACCCCCACAACCAGTACCCGGGAAAATCCTGCCTGCCTCCATCAACACAGAGGTGGCACTTGGATGTCCATTTCAGTAGCTACTGATTCCCTTGGTATCCATGAATCTGTCTAATCCTGCCTTGAAGCTGTCCAGGCTGACCGCTGTCACAACCTCTTCTGGAAGTGAGTTCCATAACCCAATGACCCTCTGGGTGAAGAAATATTTCCCTTTATTAGTCCTAACTTTCCTACCTTGGAGCTTTAGGAGTGCCCCTAGTCCTAGTATTGTGTGACAGAGAAAATAATTTTTCTTTATTCACCTTTTCTATCCCATGCATGATTTTATACACTTCGATCAAGTCACCTCTTAAACGCCGTCTTTCAAGGCTGAAAAGACCAAGGCGTTGCAACCTGGTTTCATAAGGGAGCTGCTCCATCCCTTGGATCATATTTGTTGCCCTTCTTTGTACCTTTTCCAGTTCCGTTATATCCTTCTTGAGGTGCGGTGACCAGAATTGTACACAGTACTCCAGATGTGGCCTCACCATAGATTTGTAGAGAGGCAATACAACATTTGCCGACCTATTTTCGATTCCCTTCCTGATCATGCCAAGCATAGAATTTGCTTTTTCACTGCTGCAGCGCACTGGGTTGACACCTTCATTGAGCTGTCCACCAAAACCCCAAGATCCCTTTCCTGGTTTGTCTCAGAAAGCTTTGATCCCATCAGTTGATAAGTGTATTTGGGGTTCTTTTCCCGATGTGCATGACTTTACACTTGTTTAGGTTAAAATGCATTTGCCACTTTGTTGCCCATTCACTCAATTTCGAGAGATCTTTCTGGAGCTCTTTACAGTCAGTTTCATTTTTAACTACCCTGAACAGTTTAGTGTCATCTGCAAACTTTGCTACCTCAGAATTCACTCCTGCGTCCAGATCATTAATGAATAAATTAAAAAGTAACGGACCCAAAACTGAACCTTGGGGTACGCCACTTCTCACCTCTTTCCACCCAGAGAAGTGTCCATTTATTACCACCCTTTGTTTCCTACAGTTTAGCCAGGTTCCAATCCAGGACAAGACCTGTCCCCTGATTCCATGGCTGAAGAGCTTATTTAGGAGCCTTTGGTGAGGGACTTTGTCAAAAGCCTTTTGAAAGTCAAGGTAAACAATATCGACTGGGTCCCCTTTATCTATGTGTTTATTTACACCCTCAAAGAAGGACCTCTGTCTTGTCTGGATTTAGTTTCAATTTGCTAGCCCTCATCCAGTCCGACACAGCGGCCAGGCACCGGTTCAAGGTCTGGACAGCCTCCTTGGTGACAGGTGGGAAGGAGTGACAGATCTGGACGTCATCTGCGTACAGATAACACCTTACTCCGAAACTCCGAATGATCTCTCCCAGCGGTTTCATGTAGATGTTGAATAACATCGGGGACAGAACTGAACCCGGAGGGACTCCACAGGACAACGGCTGTGGAGCCGAACAGGTGTCACCCAATGACACCTTCTGGGTACGACCTTCCAGGAAGGATTGGAGCCACTGCAGAGCAGTACCGCCAAGCCCCATGTCTGCAAGGCGACCCAGAAGGATACCGTGGTCAACGGTATCAAAAGCCGCTGAGAGGTCCAGCAGAACCAACAGGGACACACTCCCCCTGTCGAGTTCCCGGCGTAGATCATCTACCAAGGCGACCAAGGCTGTTTCAGTACGATGTCCCGGCCTAAAGCCAGACTGTGCCGGATCAAGATAATCAGTGTCTACCAAGAATCCCTGGTAGTATCTGTGACAAGTTTGGTCCTGATCGATCATTGTTTGAGTACACAATGCTTTCCGGATGTAGAAGTACAACTCCAAAACTCAAGGTCAATGCCCATTAAACCCTTCTGGTGTTTTCTGTTGATCATGAGAGTTCTGTGGGCCAAGTTTGGTTCAGTTCCATTGCTGGTGGAGTTCAGCATACTCTTTGATTGTAGGTGAACTATGAATCCCAGCAACTACAACTCCCAAATGACAAAATCAACCCCCACCCCACCCTACCAGTGTTCAAATGTGGGCGTATTGGGTATTTGTGCCAAATTTGGTCCAGTGAATGAAAATACATCCTGCATATCAGATATTTACATGATGATTCATAACAGTGGCAAAATTACAGTTAGGAAGTAGCAACAAAATAATGTCATGGTTGGGGGTCACCACAACATGAGGAACTGTAGTAAGGGGTCGCAGCATTAGGAAGGTTGAGAACCACTGGGTTAGGGGAACACAACTCCCGTGAATATAGAAATTGCAATTCTTTCAACCTTTCTAGATCTTTCAGCCTGTCTGGAGCAAGTTCAGCCAGAGAACATAGACATTCCTTGAGCAATCATTTAAATCAAAAATGTGGAGGGACAACAGTACTGTAAAGTTAGTAGAGTGGCTTATATTGTATTTATATCTGGTGTCCTTTTATTCCTTCTCATATTGCATCCTTATATATCAGGTTCTAATTTCCCTGTCTGGTGTATTCTAGATGTCGTTTGGTGACTTCTCCTTATATATCAGGTGCTAATTTCCCTGTTTGGTGTATTCTAGATGTCGTTTGGTGACTTCTCCTTATATATCAGGTTCTAATTTCGTTTTGCCTTCCTGTTTGGTGTATTCTAGATGTCGTTTGGTGACTTCTCCTTATATATCAGGTTCTAATTTCCCTGTCTGGTGTATTCTAGATCTCGTTTGGTGCCTTCTCCTTATATATCAGGTTCTAATTTCCCTGTTTGGTGTATTCTAGATGTCGTTTGGTGACTTCTCCTTATATATCAGGTTCTAATTTCCCTGTCTGGTGTATTCTAGATCTCGTTTGGTGCCTTCTCCTTATATATCAGGTGCTTATTTTCCTGTTTGGTGTATTCTAGATGTTGTTTGGTGACTTCTCCTTATATATCAGGTTCTAATTTCCCTGTCTGGTGTATTCTAGATGTTGTTTGGTGACTTCTCTTTATATATCAGGAGCTAATTTTCCGGTTTGGTGTATTCTAGATGTCATTTGGTGACTTCTCTTCATATATCAGGATCTAAGTTTCCTGTTTGGTGTTTTCTAGATGTTGTTTGGTGACTTCTCTTTATATAGCAGGAGCTAATTTTCCTGTTTGGTGTTTTCTAGATGTTGTTTGGTGCCTTCTCCTTATATATCAGGTGCTAATTTCCCTGTCTGGTGTATTCTAGATCTCGTTTGGTGACTTCTCCTTATATATCAGGTTCTAATTTCCCTGTCTGGTGTATTCTAGATCTCGTTTGGTGCCTTCTCCTTATATACCAGGTTGTATTTTCCCTGTTTGGTGTTTTCTAGATGTCGTTTGGTGCCTTCTCTTTATATATCAGGTTCTAATTTTCCTGTTTGGTGTATTCTAGATGTCGTTTGGTGCCTTCTCTTTATATATCAGGTTCTAATTTTCCTGTTTGGTGTATTCTAGATGTTGTTTGGTGACTTCTCTTTATATATCAGGTGCTAATTTTCCTGTTTGGTGTATTCTAGATGTCGTTTGGTGCCTTCTCTTTATATATCAGGTTCTAATTTTCCTGTTTGGTGTATTCTAGATGTCGTTTGGTGCCTTCTCTTTATATATCAGGTGTGTATTCTAGATTTGGTGCCTGTCTTATATATCAGGTGTATTCTAGATCTAGATCGTTTGGTGCCTTCTCCTTATATATCAGGTGCTAATTTCCCTGTCTGGTGTATTCTAGATGTCGTTTGGTGACTTCTCCTTATATATCAGGTGCTAATTTCCCTGTCTGGTGTATTCTAGATCTCGTTTGGTGCCTTCTCCTTATATATCAGGTGCTAATTTTCCTTTTTGGTGTTTTCTAGATGTTGTTTGGTGACTTCTCTTTATATATCAGGTGCTAATTTTCCTGTTTGGTGTATTCTAGATGTTGTTTGGTGACTTCTCTTTATATATCAGGTTCTAATTTCCCTGTCTGGTGTATTCTAGATGTCGTTTGGTGACTTCTCCTTATATATCAGGTGCTAATTTCCCTGTCTGGTGTATTCTAGATCTCGTTTGGTGCCTTCTCCTTATATATCAGGTGCTAATTTCCCTGTTTGGTGTATTCTAGATGTCGTTTGGTGCCTTCTCCTTATATATCAGGTGCTAATTTCCCTGTTTGGTGTATTCTAGATCTCGTTTGGTGCCTTCTCCTTATATATCAGGTGCTAATTTCCCTGTCTGGTGTATTCTAGATGTCGTTTGGTGACTTCTCCTTATATATCAGGTGCTAATTTCCCTGTCTGGTGTATTCTAGATCTCGTTTGGTGCCTTCTCCTTATATATCAGGTGCTAATTTCCCTGTTTGATGTATTCTAGATGTCGTGCAGTAAAATTTGCAAAAACAGTAAAGTTCCAAAACAAAGGATAGTTCATGAGATTCAAGGCAAAACAAGATCCACAAGTATAAAAATCCATAAAACAAGGCATCATGAAAAATCCAATACACAAATCATGAGCTTGGCAAAAACCTGGGACATGAAACTAAGGACACTTGAAAGCAAGACCGTCATGAAATTCCAACGTTGACCCAACTGAGGCAACACTTTCCCATGAATCAATCAATATAAAGCTTTTCCAAATCCCAAAACTGAAAGGAAAACATTTCTCTTGACCTTAGAACCAGATAAGGGTTTCTTATCTCTCTTGCCCAGTAAGTGAACTGATCTTCTTTGCGCCTGAGCACTCTGTCTCTGTTTACAAAAGCCTTGCTTTCTATCTACACTCTCATTAACTTGACTCTCATTAACTTCTGCACCTGACAATTCATCTTCAGACAGTTTCTGAGAAAGACTGTGAGGGGCCTCTCCCAGGAATGTGACCTTGAGAATCTTACTTAAGACAGCTCGGGCCTCTCATTTGAGCTTTACTCAGGCCCAGGCAAACCCTCATCCCCATTGCCAATAGACTCAGGCTCACCATCAGGAACATCATCCCTATTCCCATCATGAACATCATGAACATCAGACACAATCACAAGCTGAACTGGCTGACTTATAACCCCATAGGCCTGTATCCACATACGCTTGGACTCCAGCCTAACATTTGCCTGATCAGTCAAGGCCCTCCAACCTCAGCCTGACCTGCTTCTGAAGCATGTGTCCATGTGCCTCTCCTCTGTGCTATGATCTCTCTCTTGGCTTTTCTTCATGAACGAAGATTCAGGAAGGACTCATCCCACGTTTTCTACAAGCGCGTTGATGACTAAGAAGGCCAGTCTGAGATAGGCAAGTCTGGTTGCAGAAAGCACATCAGAAAGTCTCCTTGGGTGATGTTGTTTCCAGGTTGCGGTTCTTTCTGCGTTGTCGTTTCTCTTCGAAACTCGATCAGTGTGTCTTCTCGAAAGAGGCTGCAGCATTGTGGATAGTGCGTCTCCATGCCTCTCGATGTGAGGCCAGGGTGGACCATTGTTGGTGATCAATCTGGCCAAGCCTGAGATGTTGTTTCAAGAAGTCCTTATATCTCTTTTTGGGGGCGCCTCTCTTGCGCTGACCTGTGGCGGGTTCACCATAGAGTAGTATCTTTGGGAGGCGGTGGTCCTCCATCCTAGAGATATGTCTTGCCCAGCGCAGCTGTGTTCTCAATAGCATAGCCTCAATGCTGGTGATCCCTGCTTGCTCAAGGACAGCAACATTCGTCACATACATGTGGCATTAAACACATCACTTGAAAACATCACAAAAGGTTTTCAAAGTTTAAGAGCCAGAGCAATTTTTACTTCTCCCTCTGTGAGAATCCCAAATTGCCCCAAATTGTTTTCCTTTGTTGAGGTGGAATTGCCCACTGCCTCCAAGATTCCTACCGATTTCTAGTTCTCTGTCGCCATCTCTCTCACCATGGCACTATCGACTGCGGTGACTGAACTGCATGTTCCTGCAAGGCAAAGAGCTATCTCTGCTGGCGGGTTTCCATATCATGCAACTTTCTTTCCAAGGAGACAGATTAAATGTGCCCGGCAGCAACTGGGAAGCAGCAGAAGTGTGAGGGGAACCTGGCAGAGGACCTCTCCCACACACCATAGCTTTTGCCTTGGCTTGGGTTCTCCCATTGATTCAAAACTGCCAGGGCTGCAATCCTGACCTGTTTCCTACCTCTCTCAGAGATAGCAGCAGCAGCACCATAGCTAACAGGTGTTATGGCTGTGCAAAATGAGGTAGTGTTAAGCCCCTCTTTTTTAAAGAGACAGGGACTGTGAATTGTGCCCCGAAAGGAGTTAGCAGCCAATGGAGCTGCTGCAATAGGGACATCATGTGTTCCCTGTAGCCAAATTCAGTTAATAATAACCTGACTGCCACTCTTTGGACCACATGTAGTGTCTGAGCACTTCCCAAAGGCAGCCCCGCGTAGAGAGCATTACAGTAGCCCAGCCGAGATGTAACCAAGGCATGTTACAGGGCCAGATCCACCTTCTCCAGGAACGGACACTTTTATATGATTGTTTTATTAAGTGTTATGTATTTTATCTGTGGGCATTCATTGCCATGTGTGCACCGCCTCGAGTCGCCTTCGGGCTAAGAGGGGTGGTATACAAATATAGTAAACTAGCTGTACCCGGCACACGTTGCTGTGCCCTATTTAGGAGATGCGAGAAAGTCTGAGTATGTAAGGGTTGGAATTGCTGTTAGTTATGGTGTTGTTGGGGCCCTGGCTGTGTCGTTGTGGGTTGTTCTGGTGGGTGGGATGTTGAAGTCCTGGGGAGTTGTTGGTGTGTGGTGTTGCTGGCGTTCTGCATAGCTTGTGGATATACAATGTTTTTTGTCTTTCCGTCTGCTGTGTTGATGTAGAGGTTGATGCTTGGAAGTTAACTTTGGAAGTGATTGGAGGTACTTGAAATCCCATTATCCATGGTGTGTCCTCCTCTGAACTGCAGTCGGATGGAGTGTGGGTCATGGGGGGCATTGTGTGCCAAGTTTGGTATTTATCGGTCTTGGTTCTGGGCCACAGTGGTCTGTGGGGAATGATGGGTTTTGAAGTAGTACAAATCCCATTATCCATGGAGGTACTTCAAGTCCCATAATTCATGGTCCACCCTCCTCCAAACTGTAGTAGAATGTAGCGTGGGTTATAGGGGCTCTGTGTGCCAAGGTAGGTTACTGTAAATTCAGGCCATACACAGTGTCCCATGAGCTGAGGCCTAGTCAGGAACAGCAAGTTAATGAAGCCTTACTGTCAATTCAGGCCATACACAATGTCCAATGAGCTGAGGCGTAGTTGGGAGAATCAAGTTAATGAAGCCTTACTGTCAATTCAGAGCGTAAACAGCATTCCATTAAGTGAGGCCTAGTCAGGGAAATTAAGTTAATGAAGCCTTACTGTCAATTTTGGGCGTGGTCTGTGATTTGTAGGGGTGTAAATTTTCTGTGGGAAGTGAATTGGGTGTTTGTGTTTGTGCCTCAGCCCTTTGCCTTATCCTCCTCTGACAGTTTATTATGGGTCGGAATGTTCATGTTGGCTGGCCAGTGCAGGAGTTATGCAAATCCGCCCTTATTGGCAGCCAATCATGTTGTCAGAATGTAGAGGCTGGGAGAGTTGTTGGCAGCCCCGGAGGATGCTGGGAAATGTAGTTTTTTACTCGTTGTTTTGGGGGCCTTTTAGGTTTTGGGGGGGGGAAAGTTTCTTTGCTACAAACATACCTTGCTTGAGGCCTATTTCTGTTGGCAAGTTTGGTGTTTCTGCGTTGTAAGGCTTCTCTGTTTGGGACTGTCGTTCCATGACAGGAACCCCTTTATATAATAGAAGATAAATAGTGCACAAGCTTTAATTGTGCAAAAGCCCTCTGGGCCAGTACATAGCTTCCAGATCCAGAGCCAAACACCCAATTCAACATTGGCTGAATCCCTGTTCTATGATCTGTCTTTTAACTTAGGGGAACCTCAGTCTTGTCTGCATGGATTTTTCCCTCATCATGTGGTGTGTTTAAGTCAAAGGGCTTTCCCAGTTCTGGAATGCAGCACATCCCTTCGTTCTCAATGGTACAAATCCCCATCCTGCACGGCCCTATATTGAAAAGCTTTCCTCTCTTTTGCAACTCTTTCTCTTAGGGCAACGTGGCAGCAGCAGTGATGATTGTTTGGCAGAATATATTGCAGCCATAAAATGTGGATTTTCAATCTGCGGAATTTACTGCTCCCTGCCATTAAACGCTGCCTAATCCCGACGAGAAAAGCGGTGACTTTGTCTGCTCCCGCAAGGCCTGCCTATAAATCTACAGTGGGAAAAGGTTTAAACAAGCCTTTCATATTCATTGTAGCTCATTTTGAGATGTCTCCTTCCTAACCCCCGAGGAAAGGGCAGCCGGAATAAATGCAAATCAATTAACCAGAATGCAAGACGGATTTGATTCCTGTCTCTGCCTCCTCCCAAGGCTTCTGCAACCTGCATCCTTCCACCTGTCAGCGCGATGTTGATAATTGCAACCTGTTCAATACACTCTCATTTAGCGTATCCCCATTTTCTCCCAATGTTAATTGAGGATGTGGGCCCAAATCGGCTTTAATGCAAGGTTCCTTGCTGGCAATTAACACAAATTATCATTTGTAGACTTAGATAATCGCTGGCTGCTATCCTCCTGGCAGTAATTCACAGGCTCGTTTGCATAATTGCCTCCCATTCCCCTCCTCAGAGGGCCACCCCTTCTTGGCGGCCAAGGCAACGCGGCACAAGCGAGCGGCTGAGGCCCATTTTCCTCTGCCCAGAAAAGGGCCCGTCCTGCAGTGCGCTTCGCAGATGGGTCTGGAGGCAATTATGCGCCGCTGTGGTGCAGCGTGCATGATGCTAAATGGCACTCCTCATCTGGCTTTGGCAGCAAAGCCTTCCCTGGGAGATGTGCAACATCTTGCCAGCTCCATTTTCCCGGCTTCCATAGAGAGATGGCTGAGAAGAATCAATTATAACAGCCAAGAAAATCCCCATTCTCTTTTGATCTTCAGAAAGGCATACGAAGCACCGGGTCATAGGAAGAGTGAGTAAACAAGGACAGAAAATGAGCAGTACTATACTTAGGCAGGACAAAAATGAAATGCACAGATATAGGATGGGGGAGACCTGGTTTGGAAATAGTCTGCGTGAAAGGGTCTTAGGAGACCATAAACTGAACATGAGCCAATGCAAATCTAAGCTGCATCAATAGGAGCCCAGAGTCTGGAGCAGTGTTTCCCAATCAGGTGTGCCGTGGGAAACTGGAACCTCCAATACCTGCCGAACACTTTTTCTTCTCCAATTGGGCTCCCTTCTTCCCAGCCTCGCTCTGCTCGCTTTGTGGCGAGTCTGCGCAGTAGCACCCACACGGGTCATGTCTTCCTCCCTCCCCTCCTGAACACGCTCACGCTGCCCCCTCGGATCAAAATGGCGGCAGAAGCAGCAGCGTGAGCAAAGTGAGCAGAGCGAGGCTGAGAAGATGGGAGCCCGAGTGTAGAAGAAAAAGTAAGTGTTCGGCGGGAGGGGGAAGAAAGGGCATGAAGGGGAAGGGGGAGGAAAAGGTCTCTGTCGAAAGCTGGCATGGGCAAACCTGGACCTTCCAGGTGTTTTGGACTCCAATTCCCACCATTCCTAGCAGCCTCGGGCCCCTTTCCCCCCCCCCTTAGCCACTTAAACAGGTAAGGGCCTCAGGCTGTTAGGAATGGTGGGAGTTGAAGTCCAAAGCACCCAGAGGGCCGAAGTTTTCCCATGACTGCTTTAGAGGGACCTTAAAGTGGTGAGCCTCCTTCCAACATTGTGATCCTGGATAGAAAACAAACAACAACGTAACATAACATTGTTTGCGTCTACAGTGCTCTTTGGGTGTAGGTGAACTACAACTTCCAAACTCAAGGTCAATTCCCAAGCAAACTCTTTCAGTACTTTCTGTTGGTAATGAGAGTTCAATATGCCAAGTTTGGCTCAAGTTCATTGTGTGTCTTTCTGCCATTCCTGCCAGGATATCTATGTTGTGTTCATCAAAACAGGCCCAGGTTTCACACTAAGTGAGTGTATAAATACATTTAAAAACATATTAACACTCAGGGCGGCTCACAGCAAGTCAAAATACAACAAAACACAGTTAAAAACACATTACACACTCTAAAATCATGGGTTAAATATTTGAAAGGATCATGATGATGATGATTATTATTACTAGCCATCCCCTGCCATGCATTGCTGTGGCCCACTTTGTGTATAAGTGTTTTGTATATTTTGTGTGTGTATATATTTGTGTATATGTGGGTGTATATATGTGCATATATGTAGTTTTGCACGTGCGTTGTAATTTATTTTTTATTATTTGGCTTTTAAAGTTTCTTCTTCTGTGTTTTCCAGTGTTTTTATGAGTGATTGTCACTTGTTGGCCTGATAGGTGTATTGTGTCTAAATTTGGTGTCAATTCGTCCAGTGGCTTTTTTTTTAAAGTGTTTTTTATCTATATATATAAAAAGAGAGTGGTCGTGCGTCCCGGCAAATGCACGCCAAAACTACATGTCCGACACACACAAAAATCGCAGGGCCACTCATCCATACCCCAAGGTCCCTACACGGCCCACAAAAACACCCCAAAACACCACGCAACACCCCCAAAACATCCCCTGAACCACAACATTACAACGCATGCGCAAAAACCCAGAACACACAAAATGCCCGCCAACAAACAACCACAGTACCGAGCATGTGCAACAAAAAACCACACCGCAACATGCCCCAAACCACAACCCCCCTCCATACCTGCCCACTACCCCATCCAGAAGCAACAACAACATGCCAACACGGCGGCAACCCACCTCCTCCGCTGCCTTATCAACCTCCTTCGCCACCTGTACACCGCTCCCGGACCCGGTCAGCACGGCCGACGCCATGCCTCCCTCCTCCGCCGCTTACCAACCGCTCCTGAGGCCGCCGGCGGAGGCCAAGGAGGCGACGGCGCGGCCCGGGTCCAAAACGGCGAAGGAGAAGGGCACGGCCACCGGACTACAATTCCCAGAAGGCTCCGCGCGACTCACTGGGAAAGAGGGCAGAGACAGGGCACGAAAATGAGAAAAGTGGCCGTGCAGTGCCTTCTGGGAACTGTAGTACCCTGACCGACCCGCCATCTCCGCGCGGGGCCTTCTGGGAACTGTAGTACCCTGGCCAACCCGCCTCCTCCGCCATCTCCGCGCGGGGCCTTCTGGGAACTGTAGTACCCTGACCGACCCACCTCCTCCACCATCTCCAAACCGGGGCTTGGGCTGACAGGAGGGCGGGCCGAGACTATCCCGGCAGAGGTGGAAGGGAAGCTGCCCCTTTCCCGGGCACCTCGCCCCGCCCTCCTCACTTCATTGAACGAAGGAGGCCGAAGAAAGGAGAAGAAAGACACGGAGGGACCCCTTCCACGCATGCGCGCTCGGCGGGAGGGCACCTTTCTCTCCTCCTCTCCTCCTCCAGGAACCAATACAACGATGGAAGGGGAGAGGAAAGGAAGATAAAAGGAAGGAAGGAGGGAAGGAGGACAGAAAAAGAAAGACAAGGATGGATTGCAGGAGGAAAGTGGTAAGGAAGGAAGGAAAAAGCCACAGCGAAGCGTGGCCAAGTCAGTTAGTTTTATATATATATATTATTATATGTATTAAATGTTTCCATGGATAGATCTATTTTGTCTGAACCATTATCGGGTGGTCTCATTCCGTTTTCCTATCACCTGCCCTCAGGGGCGGTCTCACCTCTCCCGGGGAGGGGTAGGCGAGCCTTATTTTGCGCCCCCACATGGCTGCTGGACGCCGCGGCGGCCCACGCGACGACGCGTGCAGCTGCGCGCTGCAGCGCGGCTGCGCTCGCGGCTGCGTAAGATGCGCTGCGTCATGCGCAGCGTCCGCGCGGCAGCTGCGCATGCGACATCACATCACGCACGCATGCGCAGCGGCTGCGTATGCGTGGTGACATCACGCGCGCGGCTGCGCATGCGTGGTGACATCATGCATAGCTGCATCGTGCGTGTGACATCGCATAGCTGCATATCTTGCGGTGGCGTCCGCCGCAGCGGCTCGCATGGGCGTCACGGCGATAGCGCATGCTGTGCGTCAGTGCATAGCGGCGCTGCCTGCGCCACTGGCTGCGCACCGGCGCCAGCGCGCGAGTGCATCCCGGCGGCAGCACTGGCTCCTGGGCAGGAGGCGCGGCGGAGGGCGGGGTCGCCAGCATGGCGGCGCCCCTCCCAGGCAGCAGCCCCTCCCAGGACCCGTCGCCCTACGCGGCCGCTTAGTCGGCGGAATGGCAAAGGCCGGCACTGCCTGCCCTTCTCTTACCGGTTTCATGATCCAGGTGATACCGGGGTTCTTGCGAAACTCTTCCACAAACAAGTGATACTCAGAGGGCATCTCGAAGGTTTTGGGGAAGAAGTCGCACTTCACCGCCTCCAGCTTCCCGGATTCTCTCTCCAACTGCTTCCGAAAGCGCTTCAGGTTCTTCACTATGTAATTCTTCCGCGTCAGCTGAATGGAGATGAAAGAGAGGGGAAAAGACCATTTAAAACTACATCATCCCATTTCTAGTCTGATTTTAAATAACTGCTTACTGGGGAGTTGTCCTTCTCCTCTTAGGGCGCTTGTGCCCATTTTGTGGTGGTCTGTGACCGTAATAAAGGTTTGATTGATTGAACATGCTTCATAAACAGAACTATTTTATTATCTCGAGCTTTTGTAAACAAAATTTTACCTACTTTGAAATGCAAAAAAAAATTTTGCAAAAAAATCCAGTAGGAATTTATTGACCGCAGTTTTGAACCCACTGTGACAAAAGCCAACACTCCACACATTCTCCTTTTTTAAAAAAAAGAGGCTGGATGGTCATTTGTCCGGAGTGTTTTGATTGTATTTTCTTGCACAGTAAGAAGTTGAGGGTCTCTTCTATGATTCAATGATTCCCCAATCTCTCTCACCTCATAGTGATTCCGAAAATGGCTGATGCGCACATGTTCGTCCATGTAAGTGTGGTCAAAGTTCTCCTGGAGCCAGCGGACGTCGCACCAGTAAAAGTCCCACTCGCCTTCACTGTTGAAGAAATTCAAGGAAAATTGAGTTAATCATGAAACATACGGAGCATCTAGACCAGGCCTAGTGGGCACACTTGGGAACTCCAGCTGTTTTGGACTTCAACTCCCACATTTTCTAACAGCTGTTAGGAATTGCAGGAGTCCAAAACATCTGGACGGCTGATATTTGCCCAGGCCTGATCTACACTGTGGAATGAAGGCAGTTTGACCTCACTTTAAGTGCCATGGGCAAGTCCTATGGCAGATAGGGAGCTGTAGTTTTACAAGGTCTTCAGGCTTCTCTTCCACTGAACCACAACTTCCAGGATCCCATATAATTGAGCCACGGCAGTAAAAGTGGAGGCAAACTTCAAGGACTCTGATTTACTCTGTTTTTATGGACTTTGGTGATTGACTTTAAGTGTCATAATAAATACCAAGGGCCTTTTCATTTTCAAAATAATGATGTTGCTTCTAGGCTTGCTTTCAATATGAAACGTTGGGTTTTCTGGAACTAGTCATTTTACAGGAAGTAATAAAATGAAGAACCGATCGTAAGCTCCCCAAATAAAGCCATTTCTCTGACTCTGAAAGGTGAAACCAGATACTTTTTAAATTGTATCTTTTAAATTGAGACTAATGTGGGAGATGGTCAAAGGAGATAATTATTAGAAAACAATGTTTTTTTTCAAGCACTACACAATTTCAAGGGTTGTTAGATTAAAAATATTGCACATTCAGAAGCTGGTCACTATTCTGGGATTCTCTAGGGATGGATCTATACCGCCATATAATCCAGACTATCAAAGCAGATAATCCACATTATCTACTTTGAACTGGATTACATGAATCTACATTGCCATATAATAGAGTTGAAACTGATAATCTGGATTTTATATGGCAGTGTAGATCCAGCATCAGTCTTCAACTTCATAATGATAATAATGATCTATATAAATAAAAATGTAATGTTCGTTTTTGAGAGTAACATAACTCAAAAAAGACTGGACGAATTGACACCAGATTTGGCCACAATACACCTATGAGGCCAACAAGTGACCATCACTCATAAAAACACTGATAAACACAGCAGAGGAGACAGAAAAAGCCAAAAAATAAAAAATGCATTACAACGCATGTGCAAAACCACTTATATAAATGCAAACACACACACATATACAAATATACACAAATATATACAAACATATACAATCTCTCTCTCTCTCTCTCTCTCTCGGCATTACTTCGCGAACGAAGATTCAGGAAGGACTCATCCCACGCTTTTTACAAGCGCGTTGATGACTAAAAAGGCCAATCTGAGATAGGCAAGTTCGGTTGCAGAAAGCGCAGCAGAAAGTCTCCTTGGGTGATGTTTTTCCAAGTTGCGGTTCTTTCTGCGTTGTCGTTTCTCTTCGAGACCCATTCGGCGTGTCTTCTCGAAAGAGGCCGCAGCATTGTGGATAGTGCTTCTCCATGCCTCCCGATGTGAGGCCAGGGTGGACCATTGTTGGTGATCAATCTGGCCAAGCCTGAGATGTTGTTTCAGGGAGTCCTTATATCTCCTTTGGGGGGCGCCTCTCTTGCGCTGACCCATGGCGAGTTCACCGTAGAGTAGTATCTTTGGGAGGCGGTGGTCCTCCATCCTAGAGACGTGTCCTGCCCAGCGCAGCTGTGTTCTCAATAGCATGGCCTCAATGCTGGTGATCCCTGCTTGCTCAAGGACAGCAACATTCGTCACATAGTCGGTCCAGTGTATATTTAGGATTGTGCGAAGACAGCGCTGATGAAAGCGCTCGAGGAGTCGTAGGTGTTGGCGATAGGTGACCCATGTTTCAGACCCATAGAGGAGAATGGACAGTATGATAGCTCTGTACACACTGATTTTGGTGCTTTGTCTCAGGTGCTTGTTGCTCCAGACTCTTTTGTGAAGCCTTCCGAATGCACTATATGCCTTTGATAATCTGTGATCTATCTCTTTGTCAATCTTGGCGTCTGAAGAGATGATGCTTCCCAGGTAGGTGAACTGCTGAACGGACTTAAGCACAGATGTGCCTATGCTGACGTGAGGATGGTGGTGTTCTTCCTGTGGTGCGGGCTGGTAGAGGACTTCTGTTTTCTTCAGGCTGACTTCCAGCCCAAACAGCTCTGCAGCTGTTGCAAAGCAGGATGTGAGGCGCTGCAGGGCTGCTTCTGAATGGGCGACAAGGGCAGCATCGTCAGCAAAAAGTAGCTCACGGACTAGATAGTTTAGAGTCTTAGTGCGAGCCCTCAGACGGCTTAAGTTGAACAAGCTACCATCAGTACGATAGCGTATATATATGCCGTCTTCTTCTTGTAGGTCTGCCATAGCCCTTTGGAGCATCATGCTGAAGAAGATTGTAAATAGGGTTGGTGCAAGAACACAACCTTGTTTCACTCCATTAGTTATGAGAAAGGGCTCCGAGAGAGCATCGCCATATCTGACTTGACCGTGCTGGCCCTCATGTAACAGGACAAACATTTTGAGGAACTTGGGGGGACATCCTAGACGTTCCAGGATCTGCCACAGACCTTTCCTGCTCACAGTGTCGAAGGCTTTGGTGAGGTCGACAAATGTTACATAGAGTCCTTTGTTCTGCTCTCTACATTTCTCTTGCAGTTGTCTAAGGGCAAAAACCATATCTGTGGTGCTCCTATTTGCTCTGAAGCCGCATTGGCTTTCAGGGAGAAGTTCTTCTGCAATAGCCGGAACTAATCTGTTCAGGAGTATCCTTGCAAGGATTTTTCCAGCAATGGAGAGCAGTGTTATACCTCGATAGTTTGAGCAATCGGATTTTGTTCCCTTTTTCTTATACAGGGTGATGATAACTGCATCTCGGAGATCTGATGGCAGTTCACCTTTTTCCCAGCAACTCACAAGGAGCTCGTGGAATTTAGCATGCAGTACATGACCTCCCTGTTTCCAAGCTTCAGGTGGGATTCCATCGATCCCGGCTGCCTTGCCATTTTTCAGCTGCTGTATGGCCTCAATGGTCTCTTCCAGAGTGGGAGCTGTGTCCAGTTCATTTTTCATTGGTTGTTGTATCATGTGTTGGATAGCTGAACCTTGGACTACTCGGCTGGCATTAAAGAGACCCTGAAAATGTTCAGCCCATCGGTTCAGGATGGAGGTTTTATCAGTAATTAGTGTTTGACCATCTGTACTGTATAAGGGCTTTGGACCTGATAAGTAGGTCCAAACACTGCTTTGAGAGCTTCATAAAAACCTCTGTGATCACCGAGATCTGCACAGCGTTGTGTCTTTTCTGATAAATCAATCCACCACTTGTTCTGGATGTCTCTGAGTTTTTGTTGGAGTTTACTACATGCGAGACGAAAAGGCTGCTTTTCTTACATGGCAAGATGGCTGGGCGAGGAATGCCTGGTGAGTGGTTCTCTTCTTTGCCAACAGCTCCTGGATCTCTTGGTTGTTTTCATCAAACCAGTCTTGGTTTTTCTTAAGGGAGAATCCTAGGGATTCTTCAGCAGACTGCAGGATACTGTTTTTGATGTGTTGCCAGAGCGCTGTAGGAGAAGAATCTGTAGGGTGGACTTCAAGTTTTGCTTGCAGATTTACCTGGAAGTTGTCTCTCACAACAGCCTGTTGAAGACTGTTGACTTGGAGTCTCCTCTTTAAGATGCCACCCTCTTAGGTTTGAGCTTAAGGTGTAGATTTAGTTTACATCTTACAAGGCGATGGTCTGTTTGACATTCTGCACTGGGCATCACTCGAGTATGACGGACATCACAAATGTTTCTCTGGCGCACTAAAACATAGTCAATGAGGTGCCACTGCTTGGATCGGGATGCATCCAGGTGGTCTTCAAGCTATCTTTCTGCTGAAAGATGGTGTTTGTAATAGTCAGCTGCTGTTCTGCACAAAACTCTAGCAGAAGGCGCCCATTATCATTACAGTTTCCAACACCGTGCTTGCCTAATACACCTTTCCAGGCTTCAAAGTTTTTTCCTACTCTGGCATTGAAATCACCAAGGATAATGATTTTATCTTCTGCAGGGACCTTTTGTATGAGGTGGCGTAGGTCTGAGTAGAATTTGTCTTTCTCCACAGGGTCAGCTTGCATAGTTGGGGCATATATACTGAAGAGAACAGCATGTGGGAGGCGTAAGGAGATAATGCGATCAGAGTGACCTGTCGGCAACGTCTCGAGTTTAGAGGCGATGGAGTTTTTAATCATAAAGCCTACTCCTGAAAGATGTTTCTCAGTTTTGGGTTTGCCAGACCAGTAGAGTGTGTAGCCGGCACCGTGTTCTTTAAGGCTGCCTTCCTCATGGAGACGAACTTCACTAAGAGCAGCGATGTCAATGTTAAGCCGTGATAGTTCATGGGCTATTAGAGCAGAACGACAATATACACACACAAAACACATATACACAGACTGGGCCACAGCAACGCGTGGCACGGAACAGCTAGTAAATAATAATAATAATAATAATAAACTCAGCCGCATAAACCAGTACAGGTGGTCCCAGTGGTAATGGGCATATTGGGTGCCGTGCCAAAAGACCTCAGCCGACATTGGAAAACAATACACATCGACAAAATCACGATCTGTCAACTGCAAAAGGCCATCTGACTTGAATCTGCGCGCATCATTCGAAAATACGTCACACAGTCCTAGACGCTTGGGAAGTGTTCGACTTGTGATTTTGTGATACGAAATTCAGCATATAGATCTCGTTTGCTGTGACATTCTGTGTTTTTGTGTCAGTAAAATAATAATAATAATTATAATTATTATTATTATTACTCCAGGTAAAATTGATCATATAGTCATGCTTAACAACCCTTTAAGAGAGAAAAAAGTGGCATGTGAATAATAATAATAATAATAATAATAATAGAAAATATGAGCTGGCAGAATCTGTTATCAAACAGAAGCAAACCAAGCTACCTCCCCAAAACAGGACAATATTAAAATGCTTTTTGGATGAAGTATACATAATGTCAGGGGCCCCCTGGTGGTGCAGTGGGTTGAACCGCTGAGTTGCTGAACTTGCTGACCAAAAGGCTGGCAGGTTGAATCCTCCTGCTCGATCTAGCTATCTCTATCTAATCTATCTATCTGGAGGATTGCTGGGAGTTGGCAGTCCAGGAATAGGAAATTGGAAATATGCAGGGATTGGGATGCTCTCAAAGAAATCTGAGAAGAAAGCTTGCAGCTTTGACGCACTGCATGTGCATCCTTCTCTCCTAAAGGGCCTGGTCTACGGGATGCTGCGAGCTGTAGTCCAGAAGAGAATGTGGAAATGCTATTGTGTGTTTTCTTTGCCCGGGGATTCATTTTTGTGCATGCGCTGTAGCGTCTTTTTGCTTTTTGGGCTTTTAAAGTCCTTTTTGCTGTGTTTTTCAATGTTTTATGAGTGATGGTGACGTGTTGGCCTGCTTAGATGTCTTGTGTCCAAATTTGGCGTCAATTCATCCAGTGGTTTTTGAATTATGTTGATCCCACAAACTAACGTTACGTTTTTATTTATGTAGATTTTTATTTGGAGCTACTTTTACACAGTCCTACATTTGCAATTCTTCTTGGTCCGAGAAATGACACAGAATCCTGGAAATACTCTCCTCATCCTTCTCTTCTTAGGCAAGGTAATGTTTCTTTTCGCTTCATCTCTTGGTAACAATGTTACACTATGTAACACAATTACATTACATTACACTATGTAACATGATTTTTGTTCCTGGGTTACAAAGGTCATTTCCTAATTGGTTCTATCATTAAAAAATATCAGAAAAGTTTATTAAACTGCACAAACTTTGTTTTTGAGGGAGGTAAATCCTGCTATAGTACTTTTTGCTATAGTTTCTTCAGTGAATATCTTATCATAGAGCAGTGTTTCTCAACCTGGGGGTCAGGACCCCGGAGGGGGGGGTCGTGAGGGGGGTGTCAGAGGGGTCACATAAGAACATAAGAAGAGCCATGCTGAATCGGACCTCAGCCCATCTAGTCCAGCATTCTGTATCACACAGTGGCCCACCACTTGTACACGGGGATCTCGAGCAGAAGGGAGGGCAAAACCCTGACCTGCTCCCGACCCCCCACAACCAGTACCCAGGGAAATCCTGCCTACCTCAACCAACTCCGAGGTGGCACTTGAATGTCCTTTTCAGTAACTACCGATACACTTGGTATCCATGAATCTGTCTAATCCTGCCTTGAAGCTGTTCAGGCTGACAGCTGTCACAACCTCTTCTGGAAGTGAGTTCCATAACCCAATGACCCTCTGGGTGAAGAAATATTTCCTTTATTAGTCCTAATTTTCCTACCTTGGAGCTTCAGGGAGTGCCCTCTAGTCCTAGTGTTTTGTGACAAAGAAAATAATCTTTCTTTATTCACCTTTTCTATCCCATGCATGATTTTATACACTTCGATCAAGTCACCTCTTAAACGCCGTCTTTCAAGGCTGAAAAGACCAAGGCATTGCAACCTGGTTTCATAAGGGAGCCGCTCCATCCCTTGGATCATTCTTGTTGCCCTTTTCTGTACCTTTTCCAGTTCCGTTATATCCTTCTTAAGGTGCAGAGACCAGAATTGTACACAGTACTCCAAATGTGGCCTTACCATCGATTTGTAGAGAGGTAATACAACATTTGCTGACCTATTTTCGATTCCCTTTCTGATCATGCCTAGCATAGAATTTGCTTTTTTCACTGCTGCTGCGCACTGGGTTGACATCTTCATTGAGCTGTCCACCAAAACCCCAAGATCCCTTTCCTGGTTTGTCTCGGAAAGCTTTGACCCCATCAATTGGTAGGTGTAGTTGGGGTTCTTTGCCCCGATGTGCATGACTTTACACTTGTTTAGGTTAAAATGCATTTGCCACTTTGTTGCCCATTCACTCAATTTCGAGAGATCTTTCTGGAGCTCTTTACAATCAGTTTCATTTTTAACTACCCTGAACAATTTAGTGTCGTCTGCAAACTTTGCTACCTCAGAATTCACTCCTACATCCAGATCATTAATGAATAAATTAAAAAGTAACGGACCCAAAACTGAACCTTGGGGTCACCAAAGACCATCAGAAAACACAGTATTTTCTGTTGGTCATGGGGATTCTGTGTTGGAAGTTTGGTTCAATTCCATTGTTGGTGGAATTCAGAATGCTCTTTGATTCTAGGTGAACTATAAATCCCAGCAACTATAACTCCCAAATGTCAAAGTCTATTCTCCCCAAACTCCACAAGTGTTCACATTTGGGCGTATTGAGTATTTGTGCCATAGGTCAGTCCAGATCTATCATTGTTTGAGTCCACAATGCTCTCTGGAGATAGGTGAACTACAACCCCAAAACTCAAGGTCAAGGCCTTGGAGTTCTGTGTGCCAAATTTGGTTCAATTCCGTTGTTGGTGGAGTTCAGAATGCTCTTTGATTGTAGATGAACTATAAATCCCAGCAACTCCCAAATGACAAAAATAATCCCTCCCAGCTCCACCAGTATGCAGATTCAGGCGTTTCAGGTGTTTGTGCCAAATTTTGTCCAGTGAATGTCCTGCATATCAGATATTTACATTACGATTCATAATAGTAGCAACATTACAATTACGAAGTAGCAACAAAAATAATTTCATGATTGGGGGTCACCACAACATGAGGAACTGTATTCAGGGGTCACAGCATTAGGAAAGGTGAGAAACACTATCATAGAGTATCTCAATCAATTTAATATAGCTTGTGACAGCCACAAACTATGTTAGGAATTGTGGGAGTCAAAGACCAAAACACCTGGAGGGAGGGCCGAAGTTTGCCCATAACTGGTGTAGATGCACCCAAAGTGCCCATATTCCTTGCAGGTAAAAATGCAGCTTGTGCACGGGAGGGGAACAAAATAAGAGGGTGGCAATATTTATATTACATTGTGTTGTTCTGTTACAAAAGTTATGCTATGTTGTGTTATTTTAAGCACTTTTCTTTGGATGCAAACATTTGAAACACTGATTGGCCAAATAAAAACATTGAAAAACGTCTTCCTGCATCAGTGCTCCCCCTGCCTCCTGTTACGATGGTTGCATCTGGCTGAAGGGAATAAGAAGGGATTCTTAAGGGATTATTTATTACATGTGGTTTGCAATTACCGTATTTTCTGGTGTATAAGACTACTTTTTAACCCAAGAAAATCTTCTCAAAAGTCAGAGGTCTCCTTATACGCCGGGAGTCGCCTTATAGAGCGGGTGCTGAAACTTCCAATCCGGATTGGGGAATCTGTGTTGCCGCATATGGTGGGGGGAGCTCAAAAATGGCCGTGGTGGCGCCCCTGCCATAGGCAGCAACTGTATGAAGGCATTAAGGGCGACGCTGTACAAGTATGTTAGAAGAAAATCCATTCCTCAGGATTCGTGGACTTAATGCAGACCTGATGGCGAGGTGAAGGGGCGCCTCACCAGGAAGGTGTAAGTGAAGGGCGGAGCAAGCTGCAGGCGTCCGGGGTGTGGAAAAAAGAGATAGAGTGACTCTGAGCCCAGAAAAACACACCTCTTTCACCTGTCTGGCCCGCCCTTGTATCCTATTACCGTACCTTCTCCTCTGCCTCTCAGATCTCGCTCCTGAAGACGGCAGAGAACAGGTGCAGGCGCGCATGTGCGAGATCTGAGAGGCAGAGAAGGAGGTACAGTAATAGGAAAATTGCCATATTGAAATCAAATCTGATGCTTTAAAAAAATTATTTGGTGTGTGTTGGGAGAGGGGTAGTCTTATACGGCGAGTATATCCCAAATGCTATATTTTAACTGGAAAAGTTGGAGGTCGTCTTATACGCCCAGTTGTCTTATATCCCGTAAAATACGGTAAATGCCTGTGCTTCACAGGCTGTAATGCCATACTTTACAGCCTTATTCTGGAGATACGAATATGGATCAAAAAGGAATTCCATTGTATATATACTGTATATATATATATATACAGTATATATACAGTATATATCCCCTGAATATACAGGAGATATGAATATATATATCACCTGAAGGCAATTTTATACACCTTTTAAAATAATTTTGATTATGAAACAAAGTTTTGAATACATCAAACCATTGGAAAGCAAAACATATTGCTAGTCAAATACAGATTTTGGAAAACTTTGGAATTCCAAATAAGGGGATGCTCAACCTATACGATCGGATGCACCTGCTACACCAGGCACGGGCAAACTTGGGCCTCCAGGAGTTTTGGACTTCGACTCCCACAATTCCTAACAGCCTCGGGCCCCTTCCTTTTCCCTCTCAGCTGCTTTGTTAGGAATTGTGGGAGTTGAAGTCCAAAACACCTGGAGGGACCAAGTTTTCCCATGCCTAATCTATACTGTAAAATTAATGCAGTTTGATCCCACTTTAACTGCCACAGCTCAATGTTATGGAATCACAAGAGTTGTCACAACATCCTTTTGCCACCTTGACGACCTTTCCTTATTGTTTGGCAATACATGTCCCAGTTATCATTTGAGAAACACTGGATGGCATGATTCCAAACTGAAGCAGGCTAGCAGATAATATCTTACTTCTTTCCTTCCTTACTTCCGCATCAGCTCCCCCTGGTGGCCAGAGGTTTGCCAGAAGTTTGCCTCTGTTCGTCTATGTCCGTCTATATATGTCTAAATATGTCTATATATGTTGAACTGCAGGGGTTGTCTGCAAGTATGTGTACTGTAATCCGCTCTGAGTCCCCTTCGGAGTGAGAAGAGCAGAATATAAATAAAGTAAATAAATACATAAATAATAAATAATAATTGTTTAATAATGATATGTCATGTTTATTATTATATGTGTAATGCAGCATTGTATGCCATGGTCTGTAAGCCGCCCTGAGTCCCCCATTGGGGTGAGAAGGGTGGGGTATAAATAAAGTATGATAATAATAATATTCATCATCATCATCCTGCTTTTCTTCCAGAGAAGGACTCAAGATATAGATTAAAGCAGAATACTTAATCAGTTCTGGTTTTTCCACTGAACCGATGGGCTTTCCAAAGATGCCAAAATCTTCCTATCGCAAGGAAGTGCCCAAAGCATAGATCAGGCGTGGGCCAACTTCAGCCCTCCAGCTGTTTTGGAATTCGATTCCCACAATTCCTAACAGCTGGTATTCAAACATACTTTTGACTTGTTTCGTCAGAACCCACATCCTGTATTTCTGGCAGGATTAAAATTCAGAAAATTCAGAAAAGGGCAACAAGAATGATCCAAGGGATGGAGCAGCTCCCTTACGAAATCAGGTTGCAACGCCTTGGTCTTTTCAGCCTTGAAAGACGGCGTTTAAGAGGCGACTTGATCGAAGTGTATAAAATCATGCATGGGATAGAAAAGGTGAATAGAGAAAAAATATTTTCTCTGTCACACAACACTAGGACTAGAGGGCACTCCCTGAAGCTCCAAGGTAGGAAAATTAGGACTAATAAAGGGAAATATTTCTTCACCCAGAGGGTCATTGGGTTATGGAACTCACTTCCAGAGGAGGTTGTGACAGCGGTCAGCCTGGACAGCTTCAAGGCAGGATTAGACAGATTCATGGATACCAAGGGAATCAGTAGCTACTGAAATGGACATCCAAGTGCCACCTCTGTGTTGATGGAGGCAGGCAGGATTTCCCAGGTACTGGTTGTGGGGGTCGGGAGCAGGTGAGGGTTTTGCCCTCCTTTCTGCTAGAGATCCCTGTGTACAACTAGTGGGCCACTGTGTGACACAGAATGCTGGACTAGATGGGCTGAGGCCCGATTCAGCATGGCTCTTCTTATGTTCTTATGTTCTTATGTTCTTACCAAAAGCCCATAACCCCAATAAGAACGCAAGTGTGATTAATATAGGATGAGTGGATTGAATGAAATTGTATGAAAGGTGTATGGTTGGGGTCATGCCCAGATTACCTATAAGGCCAACCTAGGCCATGGCCTAGGGGCAAAAGCCGGGGGGTGGGGGGGTGGGCGCAGATCACGGACCAAAAAATAAAAATAAAAAACTGGTCAGCGCCCCTCTTTCCCCTTTTCTTATGCCCCTCCTTGCTCCTTCTCCCTGCAAAGTCTCTGCTCCGTCCCCTCCGTCTCTCGCTCTCTGGGCTGCTGCAGGGCCCTCACATTGATCCATTGATTTGCCCACGGGTCTCTGGCTGGCCTGACCTCCTGGCTCCCGGAGAAGCCGTCTCCATGGCGACTCGCCCGGCTCCCCTGGCGGCAGACTGTAAATTCCTGCAGCCAGAGCCTTAGCGGCAGAGTCCGAGAGGGGGCGTTGGGAGGGAGGGGAGAAGGAGGAGTAGGAGGCAACTAGGAGGAAAGAAAGAAAGTAAAGAAGGAAGAGAGGGAGGGAGGGAGGGGGGAGAGAAAGGGCGTTGCTTGGGTGGACCTCTCCCAGGTCCCCAGCACGAGACCACACCAACCCAGGCTCATTCCTGCGCTCTCGGACCAAACCGGGGCGGCCTGCTTGGCCAAAGGGAGCCGCGGGAGGGAGGGATCAAGGCCAGGGTCTGGCTCTCCTGCCTTTGGGAGCAGCCGAACAAAAGCCGCACAAACCA
This sequence comes from Anolis apletophallus, assembly GCA_030556195.1. Lineage (NCBI taxonomy): Eukaryota > Metazoa > Chordata > Lepidosauria > Squamata > Anolidae > Anolis > Anolis apletophallus. The sequence goes on from JARBWK010000005.1 coordinate 7,544,587, forward strand.
CAACCTGAATCCTCCCTCGGTCTGCAGGAGCGCACGCCAAGCGGACATATCTCTCTCTCTCTCTCGTGCGCGCCTTTGGAATGAGTTTGCACCCGCTGCGCTCTCCCCAAGCCTCCCGAGGAGACCTTCAGAGCACAGCGGAGCTTTCCAGCTGGTGGGAATGGGGATCTTGGAGGTGGCGGGATGGTGCCTACTCACCTTTCTCTTCTGCTCCGGGGGCACCATGGCAAAAGCCAGCCAAGTGTGGGTCTGAGTGGTGTGTGGAGGGGGGGCGGGGCGGTAGAGGTTGGCTTATAGGGGACGTAATTCCAAAGTGTGACAAAAAGGTGTAATCCGGGAATGGTTGGGGTATATATAGCCTAAAGATGCCATCTTAAGACATGAGGCCTGGAAAAGTACAAAAGAAGAATTCATGAACTGTAATTAAAAGTGGCTGCACTGCTGACATTGATGAACAAAGACAAATGATTAACTCTTGGTGGAAAACAACATGTTTACATTTCCGGATACAATGACGCTCTTAAGTTAAGGAATCAAACAGTGCTCCTTAAGAAGGAAAACCAATTATCAGTTAGGGAAAAAAAGCCAACATCTGTCTGGAGTTGATGGATTCAGCAAGTTTTAGCTGGAAAACAACTTGCCATTAATTTACAACTTTTTGAAACAACATTAGCAAGAAATATGTTATATATGAGACATTTCACTATTCCAAAATTGTGGCAGACCGGAGGAATCTGGTCCACCCACCATCTTCTCCAAGGGATAGAGAGAGATAGCGTATTCACAGAATGACAGATTTGCTGGGAACACAATCTGGCCTACTTCGGGTCTCTTTTCTCAGAGATGGAAGAAAGGATGGTAATGTGTGTGGGAATGCCGAGTAACATGTAACAGCCCCTTTGTTTGTTTACTCAATGTAGCTATAGAGCCTATAGTGCCTAATTTTGTTCTCTGTATTGCAAAGTGAATAAAATAACATTTTAAATGCTTTTAAAAGTATTTATGACACAAGCCTTACTCTTTCACTTCGGTCCATCCCGGCCGCTGCTTTAGGACATCCAAAATGGTGTTGGTGAGGGCACACTTGAACCGGATACACGCTCGAGGTTCGCTATAACAATAAATGTTCATTCCACTACATGAGAGCACTGTGGATATGTATCTACTGCAAACAACATGTTCAATTATTCCCATAATAACACTGAAAATTAAAATAAAAACATTGAGACGTTTTAATCAGGTAATAGCAATAAATAAAGGTTCAGTAGGTGCAAAAATGTACCTTGTTATTATTTATTTATTTTATTATTTGAGATTGTATGTCGCCACTCCCAGAGGGCTCGGAGCGGCTCACAGTCACATAAAAACATAATACAATCAAACAATTTAAAATTAGCAGAAGTGGTTATACAATTTAGCAGTCAAATGCTAACCGAAAGAAATAAGTCTTGCAGGCCTTACGGAATGATGGTAGATCTTGCAAGGCCTGGACTTCACTTCGAAGAGTGTTCCAAATTGATGGTGCCACCACAGAAAAGGCTCTACGCCGGGTGGATGCCAAGCGAATAGATTTAGCGCTGGGTACCTCGAGGAGGTTCAGATGTTCAGAGCGGAGTGATCTCTGGGGTTGATAGGGGATAAGACGGTCCCTCAGATACAACGGCCCCAGGCCATGCAAGGCCTTGAAGGTTAACACCATCACCTTGAAGGTGATCCGGTGCTCGACCAGAAGCCAATGGAGCTGCAAAAGGATGGGAGTTATGTGACTTCTCACCGGAATTCCAGTAAGAAGTCGCGCAGCGGCATTCTGGACGAGCTTAAGTTTCCGGATCAGAGACAAGGGCAGGCCAATGTAAAGGGCGTTACAGTTGTCCAGTCTCGAGATAACCGTGGCTTGGATCACCGTTATTAGATCAGCATTATTAGATGTTGGAACCTGCTATTACAAATGCAAATTCCATTTCTTCTGCTTCCTAATACCCATAATGGTGTACTTCTCCCAGTACAAATCTAGTATAGCTTTACTGGGATTCTGAGACATGATCAAAGCCCCCTACTCATCACTGAGGGAGCACTTCTCCTTTGTAATACATTTTACCATCTTTTCGAACCCACCTTTTGCGCCCAAAAAGCTCAGTGAGGTCCAAAAAGAGCCTGAGAGCGGGAGGAGAATACTTTTATTTTTCATTAGAAGGGTGACAATTTTTGTAGGATTTTAACTGCAAGGCGGCGTTGTTCTCTAAAATATTATATATATATATATATATATATATATACTGTATATATATACTGTATATATACTCTGTGTGTGTGTGTGTGTGTGTGTGTGTGTGTATATATATATATATATATATATATATGACACTATAGATTTTATCGTGTCAGAAGTGACTTGAGAAACAGGAGAAAGTAAACGGGCCTGATTGAACATTGGGACGCCCTCATTGGCGCTACAGTTCTTCACACGTAATGATGCCTTGAGAAAGCTCACGGGCCCGTTTACTTTCTCCCGTCTGCTTTTTTGCCGCACGGACCTACTTCATTTCGCCTTGAGTCTGCGGTCACACGGATGATGAGCATACACTTCCAGACACTATACCTCTCCATGCAGCTCTTTCATCGAAGTAGCCTCCCTTAGCGCCCACTTCACGTATAGACTCTACACCTACCGGAATATTATCCGGATTATCCGTGATCACACGCAACCTTTTTGATCACACACACGCCGAGAGAACGAGGGTGGATCCGGGTTCCTATCTCCTTACAGATTGATACTTTTACCTTGGGATCATTACAAAATATATACATCAGTACTAACTCGATGTATCCAAGGGACTGAACTGTCGTATGTTATTTTCCCAGTCATGATTTATAACTTGGACAATTGAGTATTTGATGATTATGTAAATGTTATTGCTTGTCTTATTCCACCATTCTCTCGTGTGTTTGTGTATATCTCAGATCATCATTGTATTTCATGGATTTCACTATTTAATGCAGGTGTGGGCAATTGCCGGCCCTCCAGGTGTTTTGGACTTCAAATCCCAGAATTCCTAACAGCAGGTAAACTGGCTAGGAATTCTGGGATTTGAAGTCCAAAACCCCTGGAGGGCCGGCAATTGCCCACGCCTGATTTAATGTGTACTATATCTGCATGTCTACATACTTACCTGTATTCACGTTATATGTTATATATATTAACATGATGTTATATTATGTTTATTGGATATGATTATTTGTGCTAGATGCCTTTTAGGATTAGCATATAGCGTGAATCCGATAATTTAGGCGATCTATAGATGCAGTGTTTTGTATAAAACATATTTACATTGATATATACACACACATATCAATTTCTATTGGTGTGTTACATTGGCACCACAGACCCCCTTTGTTTTTGCCTTTGGTTCAGAGTAGACAACTTTTCCAGTTTCGTGAGAGAACTGGCCATCTGCAAGGACATTGCCCAGGGGACGCTCAGATGTGTAACCATCCTGTGGAAGGCTTCTTTTATGTCCCCACATGGGAACCTGGGGCTGACAGACGGGAACGCACCTTGTCTCGCAGATTCGAACTGTTGCCCTTCAGGTCAGCGGTTCAGCTAACACAACCGTTTAACCCATTGCACCACCACAGATTAGATTAACCCCTCATATAAGAAATATTGAATAATATAGGCCTAGCATCTGCTAAGTAAATTTGTATATAAAGCGTGTGTGTGTGTGTGTGTAGCTGTAGCACAGCAGTTCTCGTTCGTGCCTGGGGGGCAGGGTACAGGACCAGGGGTCCCATTAGCATTAGGGCCTGCACCAGCGGAGATAGATTCTGAAGAGGATTTGGAAGGGTTAGCTGAAGGAGAGTTTCCCATCACTGGGCCTCTTTCTCCCACTGAAAGCTTGGCTTGGGATGAAGGTTGGCCTGACCCTTACGAAGAGATAGAGCACCAGGTGCAAATGGAAAGCAGTGATAGCGAATCGTATGAACGGCCGGGAGGGAAAGGTTCACAGAAGAAAGCGGCTGGGAAGAATCTAGGGAGGAGAGCTTTCACGGAGATAGGGAAGCAGATGTTGGGAGGCAAAGCCGTACTTTCGATAGGAGACGAGACATCAAGACTAGCAGGAGGGGCTGGTACCATAGCCTAGACAGGCCGAGGTCCGACAACAGAGATTGGAGACGACGAAGCCTAGATCGTCGGGGACCTCGGCCGAAAGATTAAGTATAGGAGCCGTGGGGAACGGGTCCCCAGTTCTTCGCCACGTCTCTCATCTGAGCAGACGTGTAGTAAGCTCGACCACTGAGCCAAGCCAGGCTAGTGGCCTACTCAAGCCTTGTCTTATATCCTTGCAACCCTGCTTTGTTCCTTGATCCGCTTTGCTGAGCGGAGCCTTGCCAAGCCTTTGGAAACTTACCAAGTGTTTGGGACTATTGCATCTTTGCCTTGGAATTGCTTTTGCTATTTTTATGGACAATTTACCTTTTGAACTGTTTCTATATATTCAATAAAGTAGTTAGCCTTCAGCTCGTCTCTGTGTGTGTGATTAAGGGGCCGGCCGAGTCCTTGCATCGTGACAGTAGCTTGTAGAGGAAAATGAGGGGGAAGAAAGATAGTGATATAGAGTATATTTTGTACACATAAATCCTAACCTACCAACAATCAGATTAATTTAATTAACTTTTTTGATTAAGATTGGCAATAAACAAAACCGAATAAGAGAGTTAAGAGAAATAAATTAACAGGAACCATCAAGAAGAAGAAAAAAAGGAGAAGACGAGAAGAAATACGGAACAAAACAGAAAACCCAAGAAAGAGGTGTATTAAGAAGATTCTGTTGGGTTTAATAGAAGATTATAATATTCCTCTTTGATGTGCAGGATATATTGAATTCACAAAACTTTCATCACAAGTAATGAGTGTTTGGGCAACAGAGACGGAGAACTGGATGTGACACAATAAAATGTTATATATTCTCCCCTTGAATGATTTACTAGATATTTGTTAAGATTTAATTTACTAACACTATCACAAGTACCCTACCCACTCCCTTTTTCCTACCAAAAATATCTGGAAATACTTAATAAAAATTGAATTTTAAAAAAATTACTTAACACCTAGCTATACGGCACTTCTGCACATCACTTATACTAATTTAATATATATCATCTCCCAATAGCTGCAGGGATCAAGCTGTGGGATCAAGCATTTGAGCAGTAGATGTACGGTAACAACTGGGAAGAGAATGTTTTAAGTGACTGCAATGGATCGATCTGGGCTATGATTTTGAACTGGCGGACTGTTTTAAATTGAGGGCGACTAAAATGAGAGGAGGGCGACTAACATGATCAAGGGTCTGGAGAACAAGCCCTATGAGGGAGGAGCGGCTTAAAGAGCTGGGCATGTTTTGCCTGAAGAAGAAGAGGCTGAGAGGAGACATGATAGCCATGCATAAGTATGTGAGGGAAAGTCCTAGGGAAGAGGGAGCAGCAGGGCCGTAGCCAGAATTTTGATTTGGGGGGCTGAGACTGGGTGGAAGAGGGTCTACCCTAGCAAACCATTTGTATTGTTATCCCAATAACCCCAGGAATGTGGGATGTAATGAGCATGGTCATCAGATCGTGATATGAATAAACATAACAGCTTAAATAATGTACCAGTAAGGCCTTCTCGCCCGGCTACATGCCTGGGGAGCAGGCTTGTTTTCTGCTGCCCTGGAGACTAGGACGCAATTGAACAATGCCTTCAAACTACAGGAAAGGATATTCTATCTCAGGGGTGCTCTCACTTTTTCAACATGCGAGCTACTCTTAGCTACTCAAGTCCAAAAGATCTACCTGCCCCCGCCACCGTGCGCTCCCGCGCACTCCCGCTACCGCATGCTCTTGCCACCGCGCGTGCTCCTGCTGCTGTTTTCCACCCGCACAGCACTTCTTCCACCTGCGGGGCATTGCAGGAAGGAGAAAGCACGAGGCGGGGCCTCCAGAGGAGCGCTCCGCCCCTGCCTGTCTCGCTGGCAACGGAGGCTGCACAGCTGCTTCTGACGAGAGAGAGGCAGGGCGCTCCCCTCCAGAGGCTCGCCTCGTGCTTCCAGGGTCTGGAGAACAAGCCCTATGAGGAGGAGCGGCTTAAAGAGCTGGGCATGTTTTGCCTGAAGAAGAAGAGGCTGAGAGGAGACATGATAGCCATGCATAAGTATGTGAGGGAAAGTCCTAGGGAAGAGGAGCAGCAGGGCCATAGCCAGGATTTTTGATTTGGGGGGCTAAACTGGAAGAGGGTCTACCCTAGCAAACCATTTGTATTGTTATCCCAATAACCCCAGGAATGTGGGATATAATGAGCATGGTGATCAGATCATGTTATGAATAAACATTACAGGTAAAATAATGTCCCAGGAAGGCGTTTTCGCGGGCCACCCTGAGAATTTGGGGCTGAATCCCCTTAGCCGCCCCCGGTACATGCCTGGGGAGCAGGCTTGTTTTCTGCTGCCCTGGAGACTAGGACGCAATTGAACAATGTATTCAAACTACAAGAAAGGATATGCTCTTGCCACCGCACGTGCTCCTGCTGCTGTTTTCCACCTGCACAGCACTTCTTCCACCTGTGGGGCATTGCAGGAAGGAGAAAGCACGAGGCGGGGCATCCAGAGGGAGCACTCCGCCCTGCCTGTCTCGCCGGCAACGGAGGCTGCACAACTGCTTCTGGACGAGAGGCAGGGCGCTCCCTCCAGAGGCCCCGCCTCGTGCTTCCTTCTTCCTGCAATGCCCCGCAGGCGAAAGAAGCACCGCGAGAGCAGAAGCCAGCAGCAGGAGCGCGCGTGCGCGCCAGGTGTGAGTGCGCATGGCAGGAGCGCCCCAGCCGGCTGGTGAGGCCCGAAGAGCACCTGGAAGAGGGCCGAAGATCTACTAGTAGCTCCCGAGCTACCTAATGAGCACCCCTGTTCTATCTGAACATTAGGAAGAACTTCTTGACTGTGAGAACTGTTCAACAGTGGAACTCTCTGCCCCGGAGTGCGGTGGAGGCTCCTTCTTTGTAAGCTTTTAAACAGAGGCTGGATGGCCATCTGTTGGTGGAGCTTTGAATGCAATTTTCCTGCTTCTTGGCAGAATGGGGTTGGACTGGATGGGCCACGAGGTCTCTTCCAACTCTAGGATTCTATGGATATTTATGATTGTTTTAATTGCTGTTTTAATTGTAACTGTGTATTTTATTGTATTGTTTAGTATCTAATGGTTGTCTGTTGTAAGCTGCCCTGAGTCCCTCTTCAGGGATAAGAAGGATGGGATATAAATGCTCTTATTAAATAAATAAATAAATAAATACACACACACTGCATCAAGGAACCCATAAGCATCTACCTCCCTGCTCCATTATTCATGCAGAAACAAGGGAAGGTGTCCATCTGAGCATGCTACTCACCGCTCTTTCAGCTTCTGGTAACCATAAGGCCCTTTGTAATTTACGTTCTGCAATGAGATATAATTGGGGAAAAGACATGTTAGAAATCCTAAACAAGGGGTGCGCTCCTCAAAGCACCCTTTCACATTTCACATCTGCCTGAAGCATGGGATAATACAGGGATAAGCCGGTTAACCTGGCATCTCATCTACACTGTCACATAATCCAGTTTCTGAAACCAGATAATCTGCTTTCAAGTCTGTTAGAGACACGGGTGTTCGGGTCGCGGGACCCTCAAGGATGAAGGAACACCAGGAAGACCGACCGATCTCATTCAAGACTCTTTATTCAAGCTGTACAGCGTGAGGCGGGCAGATAGCATTTCTGCAAGCGCTCAAATGACTGCCGCACTTGTTGCGCAGCTGGAAAAGTTTTTATATTACTTTCTTATCAGCAACTAACATTACCTCATTGCTCTCTGCCAGGACTGGCTATTTGTCCTGATCATGCACGTTTTGATTGGCTCTATATCTTCTATCACGCAGAGTTCACATGTACACTTGCATAGGCAATTGCATGGCTATTTTCTTATCTCTAAGCAAACTGTTGTTGCGTTTGTGCTTTTGTGGCGCTTCCAGTGTCTTCTCCGAAAGGGAGGGGTACTTTCTACTTTTTAACACCTCTCAGCCATGTTACAGGGGTGCCCACACTTTTCAGCATGCAAGCTACTTTAAAAAACCAAGTCAAAAAGATCTAACTTCCGCGCAGCGCACTTTCCGCGCACACGCATTATCCGCACACTGCTCCTCCCACGCGGGGCATTGCGGGAACGAGGGAGCGCGAGTGGCCAGCTACGAGCCAAAAGACATTTAGCATAACGTCAAGTTTTTAAACTCTGTGTTTTAAAAAAATAAATTACAACTGTACCTTTGGTCTGCTTCTGAAAGGATAAATAAATAACCTTGAATTATGTGGACTGTTTCTTACAGTTAGACTTTAATAAAACTTTATTTCTATTCCACCCTATCTCCCCAATGTGGACTCAGGGCAGTTCACAACATACAGCGGCAAACATTCAATGCCATAAAGTGGCGCACCGGAAATGTGGCACAACTGGCTGGGAGTCAGCTGCATAAGATCTCTACTGACCAGAAGGTCATGAGTTCGAGGCCTGTCAAGGTTGGGGTGAGCGTTCGACCATTGTGTAGCTCATTGTTGACCTTTGCAACCCAAAAGGCAGTTGCACCTGTCAAATAGGAAATTTAGGTACCACGTTGTGGGGAGGCTAATTAAACTAATTTACGAGGCCATAGATCTCCAGGAAGTGTGCAGAGGAGTGAAGGAGACAGCTCCCCCTGGTGGCCAGAAGCTGAAATGTTAAATTGCCTCTGAGTGTCTTGTCTATACATGTTTGTATGTCAAAGGGCATTGAATGTTTGCCTGTATGTGTGAATTGTGATCCGCTCTGAGTCCCCTGCGGGGTGAGAAGGGCGGAATATAAATGATGTAAATAAATGAATAGAGTGCAACCAAAAAATCAAATAAGACCACAAGCTGAACATCAGTTAATAGTGTGATGCCACAACTACAAAAGCCAATATAATTCTATGCTGCGTCATGGAGTCTAGTAGATGAGTATTAAAGTTTTGTTCCTTGTTAACTGGGAACATATGAGGCAGCCTTCCTCTGCGGACGACTCCGTTGCTGTGATTGCGACAGCCGAATGAAAAGCAACTGTCACAAACGCGATGTGTTTGTTTGCTCACAGGGAATGAATTGTGAAATATTGCGGCTGACAGAGAGGCAATGAAATGCACAACAACCATCTAATCTCCAGCTGACACTTTTAGGCACATACACAGTATTTCTCTTGCTTCTTCCTTGCAACTCTTTTTTCCCTTCCTTTTCAGGCCATTGGGAAGTGTGTATGCAAGAGTGAGTGAATCTACACTTTGGAATGGATGCAGTTTGACACCACTAATTGCCATGGCTTAATGTTATGGGATCCTGGGAGTTGTAGTTTACAACAGCCTTTAGCCTTCTTTGCCTTTGCCAGTTAAAGTGGTATCAAACTGCATTAATTTTACAGTGCAGTTCTTCCCTTGGAGTGTCCTTTATCTTTTGTGTTTTGAGTTTTTTCAATTGACAGGTTGGTTGAATTCTATTTTACGACTTGTATGTTTTGGATTTTAAACTGCACTGTTTTTTATTGTTGTGAGCCCCTGTATTTTGGTGCAGATACTTTCATCAGGATGGGCTCTAATTTGTAAGTATCATTAAGAGAAGAGAGTAGGGTATAAATGAATATCTAAATATCTATACACATAATAATGGTATAATAATAATGGTAATGCCAGACCCCTTCCAGTCCGGCTTCCATTCGGAGCATGGGACGGAAACGGTCCTGGTCTCCATCACAGACCAACTCCGCTGCCAGCTTGACCAAGATCACAATCTTTTGGTCTGGCCGTGGCTGGAGTGAGGGGACAGCCCTGAAATGGCTGACCTCCTTCCTCTACCATGGACCTCATGGGAGCGTTTGACAGTTTGTGGGGTTCCCCAGGTGGCCATTCTCTACATGCATCACAATCGGAGTTTTGACTCACCGCCTGGCTCATTGGCTGGAGGCCTATGCCGATAATTTCCATCTTCCGTTAAAGAGCCTAGGGAGTTCACCTGGATCTTGTGGCTTCCAGGGACTGACCATGGAGACCCAAATCTCCATGGTCAGTGAAACATCTCCATGGTCTTTCACCTTAGACAGGCAAGGCGGCTGGCCCCCTATCTATCCCGGGACGACCTGGCCACAGTAATCCAAGCCACGGTCATCTCGAGACTGGATTACTGTAACGCCCTCTACGTTGGCCTTCCTGTCGGTGACCCGGAAGCTCAAGCTGGTGCAGAACACTGCCGCCCGACTCCTGTCTGGTACCCCAGCAGGCTGTCACATTACACCTACCTTGCAGGATCTGCACTGGCTTCCAATTGAGCACCGGATCACCTTCAAAGTGTTGGTACTTACCTTTAAGGCCTTGCACGGCCTGGGGCCAGCATATCTGAGGGACCGTCTTTCCCCATACTGCCCTACGAGATCACTCCGGTCTGAAAACACCAACCTGCTGGTTATCCCACCTGCTAAGTCATTTAGGCTAACGGCAACCAGCAGGAGAGAGTTCTCCGTGATTGCCCCCACGCTGTGGAATGCCCTCCCGGCTGAGACGCATGCTCTCCATGACCTCTTGCCCTTTAGGCGGGCGTGCAAGATGTATCTCTTTCAACAGGCCTTTGGCCTATAGGCGCCGCTAGTGCACAGCCCGCTGATGCTGTTGTATTCTACACTATGCTGTGCTTTGGATTCTGCACATCATGCTGTATTTTAATCTTGATGTTTTATATTATGTGTTGCATTTTAATGTGTTTCAATGTTTTTAATGTGTTTATATTGTACCTCGCTTGCTGTGAGCCGCCCCGAGCCTCCCGGGAGTGGCGGCCTAGAAGCCCAATAAATAAATAAATATGTGGCTGGGGTGTCCACTTATACAAACAAGCTCCTGCCTCCACAAACAACTATAACTCCCAATGCTCAGGAAATGCCAAAGGCCCTCCCTCTAATGATATTGCAGGTTATAGTGAGCACCACGAACGTGTACAAGAGCCTGCCAATGTCCTTCATAAATGCCATACCATTCACCACCCAAGTGAAGACTTTCCTATGGGGACAATTCCACCCTAGATTTCATGTCTTTCCTCCACCACAGACATTCCAGTGTTTCTGACTCTCTCCATTGGTGTGGAATTTACATGGCACTGCCCACTGCCTCTCCCTTAATTCTTTCTGATTCTTTTCTGTGCCACACAGCAGAGGAATTGCTGAGCAACTGAAGATACTAGAGAGGTTTGGGATAATGCACCATGATTTATAGGAGTTGTAGGTACAGGAGTGCATAATTCACCTCTGTTGGGAATCAGCCTGTGTTTGTGTTTCAGGATCATGATGCTTCTGATGTGGGAAATGATGATGGAAGTGATGGTGCTGAGGCTGAGGCGCAACATGGAGATGGTTTGGTCAATGATTTTCATGCCGACAATGACAGAGAGGCCCCAGTGCAAAGGGCAGATTCTCAAGAGAATATTCCTGCTGGGCAGAGAGATGATGGTTTACTCCCTCTCTCTGTGAGCTCTCAAGATTTGGGTTTGGACACCAATCTGACACCTGGGAATTTTAATGAGCAGCCTGATAAGGAGTTGAAAAATAGGTGGCTGCAGTATTCAGGATTGGCAGCAAACTCAAGGTTCACGTCGCTCTGAAAGACTTCGTCAGATAAGAGCCAAGAGTGGGGGGAAACAAAACCAGTTCCTTGGTTTTGGGATATAAGGTTAGCTTGAAGGGCATTGTTAGGAAATCAAGTTCATGTGCCATGGAAATCCTGTTCAAGGAGTCTTGTTCCTGTGGATATTTTTAGCCTGTTGGTGTTGACTAGCATCACCTGGATTGTCTTTGTATCCTGTTGATTCCTGTCTGGATTAATACTGCTTTGGAATGCTTTTATATCTTTTGTGGACATTGCTTTGTTTTACTGCATTTTTACTGACTTAAAACTTTGGAACTTTCTTACTATCTTACAAGCATCTATTTCTACTGGCTATTTTAATAAGCTTCAATAAAAAGGATTGGATTTTTCACTCAACGTGTGGTGTGTTTCAAGTCAGAGGGCTTTTCCTGTCCTGGAGTGCAACACCTGCAATCTAAGAGCACTCTGAAATCCACCAACAATGGACCACAAATACAATCTGCTTGTGGCAAAGAACTGGTGGGATCGTAAGCCTTAAAAAGTTACAGAGAATGAACACGTCAAGCTACACTGGGACTTCCGGATTCAGACTGGCAGAGTTTTGGAGCACAAGGCTTCTGACCTCATGATTGTGTTAAAAAACCAAGTATGGATAGTCAATGTTGCAATCCCAGGTGACAGCAGGATTGAAGAAAAACAACTGGAAAAACTGACACAATACGAGGATTGAAAGATCGAACTGCAAAGATTCTGGCACAAGCCAGTCAAGGTGGTCCCAGTGGTGATCGGCACACTGAGTGCAGTGCTGCAAAAGGCACCCTTACTGGGATCTGCACGCATTATTTGCCGATACATCACACAGTCCTAGGCACTTGGGAAGTGTCCGACGTGTGATCCAATACAACAAACAGCAGAGTGTCTGCGGTGGACTCCTCTTGTTGTGTTTCAAATCATAATGGGGGGAGAAGAAAGTGGGACATAAATAAAAATAAGAAAGTGATATATAAATAAATATAATAATCATGAGAAGAAGAAGAAAGCTGGATACAAATAAATGTAATGAGAAAAAATAGAAAATTGGATACTAATAACTATAAGATGAAAGTGGAATATAAACAAATAGAAGAAAATATAACTATATAAATATATAAGAAGAAGAAGGTGGGATATAAAAATAACAATACATGAATAATAAAAAAAGAAAATGGGTTATAAATAAATAAAAGAAATAAAAACACAGTACCAAAATAAATATAATAATCTCTCAGCATTACTTCGCGAATGAAGATTCTTTAGGAAGGACTCACCCCACGCTTTTTACTAGCGCGTTGATGACTAAAAAGGCGAATCTGAGATAGGCAAATCTGGTTGCAGAAAGCACAGCAGAAAGTCTCCTTGGGTGATGTTGTTTCCAAGTTGCGGTTCTTTCTGCGTTCTTGTTTCTCTTCGAGACCCATTCAGCGTGTCTTCTTGAAAGAGGCCGCAGCATCGTGGATAGTGCGTCTCCATGCCTCCCAATATGAGGCCAGGGTGAACCATTTTTGGTGATCAATCTGGCCGAGCCTGAGATGTTGTTTCAGGGAGTCCTTATATCTCTTTTTGGGGCACCTCTCTTGCGCTGACCCGTGGCGAGTTCACCGTACAGTAGTATCTTTGGGAGGCAGTGGTCCTCCGTCCTAGGGACGTGCCCTGCCCAGCGCAGCTGTGTTCTCAATAGCATGGCCTCAATGCTGATGATCCCTGCTTGCTCAAGGACAGCAACATTCGTCACATAGTCGATCCAGTGTATATTTAGGATTGTGCAAAGACAGCGCTGATGAAAGTGTTCGAGGAGTCGTAGGTGTTGGCGATAGGTGACCCATGTTTCAGACTCCAACACTTTGGAACATGCTGCCCGTTCCTGCCATACAGAACATTCTCCCATTTAGGAAAGCCTGCAAGACTCTGTTATTCCAGCAGGCTTTAGGAGCTGGATGAATTGCAGTCTTCTTTGCATGTCGCCATCTGTATTACCTTTTGTGCCGCAGTTGTGCGGACTATTGTGCTTTTATTGGCTATTTTTTGTGGTTTTCACTTTTACTGTATTTAGTTGTTTTTATGAACATGTTGTGAGCCGCCCCGAGCCATTGGGAAGGGCGGCAAACAAATACGAATTAATAAATAAATATAGGAGAATAGGCAGTACGATAGCTCTGTACACACTGATTTTGGTGCTTTGCCTCAGGTGTTTGTTGCGCCAGACTCTTTTGTGAAGCTTTCCGAATGCACTCTATGCCTTTGCTAATCTGTGATCTATCTCTTTGTCAATCTTGGCGTATGAAGAGATGATGCTTCCCAGGTAGGTGAACTGCTGGATGGACTTAAGCACAGATTTGACTATGCTGACGTGGGGATGATGGTGTTCTTCCTGTGGTGCGGGCTGGTAGGGGACTTCCATTTTCTTCAGGCTGACTTCCAGCCCAATATATAAATAACTAGATATTATAATCTATTATATAAATGGGTTCACGTCATGTGATGTATACCTCAAACAAAGAAACCTTACAACGCAGAAAAACAATACTTGCCAACAGAAATAGGCCTCAAGCAAGGTACGTTTGTAGCAAAGAAACTTTCCCCCCCCAAAACCTAAAAGGCCCCCAAAACAACGAGTAAAAATAAAACTACATTTACCAGCATCCTCCGGGGCAGCCAAAGACTCACCCAGCCTCTACATTCTGAACAACATGATTGGCTGCCAATAAGGGCGGATTTGCATAACTGCTGCACTAGCCAGCCAACATGAAAATTCCGATCCTTAATAAACTGCCAAAACAAAATAAGGAAAAGGCCTGAGCCAATCCCCAACACAAACACCCAAATCACTTCCAACCAAAAATTTACACCCCAAAAAAACACAGACCACGCCCAAAATTGACAGTAAGGCTTCATTAACTTGATTTCCCTAACTAGCCCTCACTTACTGGGAAGCTGTTTACGCTCTGAATTGACAGTAAGACTTCATTAACTTGATTTCCCTAACTAGCCCTCACTTACTGGGAAGCTGTTTACGCTCTAAATTGACAGTAAGGCTTCATTAACTTGATTTCCCTAACTAGCCCTCACTTACTGGGAAACTGTTTACGCTCTAAATTGACAGTAAGGCTTCATTAACTTGATTTCCCTAACTAGCCCTCACTTACTGGGAAGCTGTTTACGCTCTAAATTGACAGTAAGACTTCATTAACTTGATTTCCCTAACTAGCCCTCACTCACTGGGAAGCTGTTTACGCTCTGAATTGACAGTAAGGCTTCATTAACTTGATTTCCCTAACTAGCCCTCACTAACTGGGAAGCTGTTTACGCTCTGAATTGACAGTAAGCCTTCATTAACTTGATTTCCTTACTAGCCCTCACTTACTGGGAAGCTGTTTACACTCTAAATTGACAGTAAGACTTCATTAACTTGATTTCCTAACTAGCCCTCACTTACTGGGAAGCTGTTTACGCTCTAAATTGACAGTAAGACTTCATTAACTTGATTTCCCTAACTAGGCCTCACTTACTGGGAAGCTGTTTACGCTCTAAATTGACAGTAAGACTTCATTAACTTGATTTCCTAACTAGCCCTCACTTACTGGGACGCTGTTTACACTCTGAATTGACAGTAAGGCTTCATTAACTTGATTTCCCTAACTAGCCCTCACTCACTGGGAAGCTGTTTACACTCTAAATTGACAGTAAGACTTCATTAACTTGATTTCCCTAACTAGCTCTCACTTACTGGCAAGCTGTTTACGCTCTAAATTGACAGTAAGAGTTCATTAACTTGATTTCCTAACTAGCCCTCACTTACTGGGAAGCTGTTTACGCTCTAAATTGACAGTAAGGCTTCATTAACTTGATTTCCTAACTAGCCCTCACTTACTGGGAAGCTGTTTATGCTCTAAATTGACAGTAAGGCTTCATTAACTTGATTTCCCTAACTAGCCCTCACTCACTGGGAAGCTGTTTATGCTCTGAATTGACAGTAAGGCTTCATTAACTTGATTTCCCTAACTAGCCCTCACTTACTGGGAAGCTGTTTACGCTCTAAATTGACAGTAAGACTTCATTAACTTGATTTCTCTAACTAGCCCTCACTTACTGGGAAGCTGTTTACGCTCTAAATTGACAGTAAGACTTCATTAACTTGATTTCCCTAACTAGCCCTCACTCACTGGGAAGCTGTTTACGCTCTAAATTGACAGTAAGCCTTCATTAACTTGATTTCCCTAACTAGCCCCCACTCACTGGGAAGCTGTTTACGCTCTAAATTGACATAAGACTTCATTAACTTGATTTCCCTAACTAGCCCTCACTTACTGGGAAGCTGTTTACGCTCTGAATTGACAGTAAGACTTCATTAACTTGATTTCCCTAACTAGCCCTCACTTACTGGGAAGCTGTTTACGCTCTGAATTGACA
This sequence comes from Anolis apletophallus, assembly GCA_030556195.1. NCBI lineage: Eukaryota > Metazoa > Chordata > Lepidosauria > Squamata > Anolidae > Anolis > Anolis apletophallus. The sequence continues at coordinate 7,560,715 of JARBWK010000005.1, forward strand.
GTAAGGCTTCATTAACTTGATTTCCCTAACTAGCCCTCACTTACTGGGAAGCTGTTTACGCTCTAAATTGACAGTAAGGCTTCATTAACTTGATTTCCCTAACTAGCCCTCACTCACTGGGAAGCTGTTTACGCTCTGAATTGACAGTAAGGCTGTCTCCGCACCTTAAGAAGGATATAACGGAACTGGAAAAGGTACAGAAAAGGGCAACAAGAATGATCCAAGGGATGGAGCGGCTCCCTTATGAAACCAGGTTGCAACGCCTTGGTCTTTTCAGCCTTGAAAGACGGTGTTTAAGAGGTGACTTGATCGAAGTGTATAAAATCATGCATGAGATAGAAAAGGTGAATAAAGAAAAATTATTTTCTTTGTCACAAAACACTAGGACTAGAGGGCACTCCTGAAGCTCCAAGGTAGGAAAATTAGGACTAACAAAGGGAAATATTTCTTCACCCAGAGGGTCATTGGGTTATGGAACTCACTTCCAGAAGAGGTTGTGACAGCTGTCAGCCTGAACAACTTCAAGGCAGGATTAGACAGATTCATGGATACCAAGTGTATCGGTAGTTACTGAAAAGGACATTGAAGTGCCACCTCGGAGTTGGTTGAGGTAGGCAGGATTTCCCTGGGTACTGGTTGTGGGGGGGGGGGGAGCAGGTCAGGGTTTTGCCCTCCCTTCTGCTCGAGATCCCCGTGTACAACTGGTGGGCCACTGTGTGATACAGAATGCTGGACTAGATGGGCTGAGGCCCGATTCAGCATGGCTCTTCTTATGTTATGGTCTTATGTTCATTAACTTGATTCTCCCGACTAGGCCTCAGCTCATTGGACATTGTGTATGGCCTGAATTGACAGTAAGGCTTCATTAACTTGCTGTTCCTGACTAGGCCTCAGCTCATGGGACATTGTGTATGGCCTGAATTTACAGAAACCTACCTTGGCACACAGAGCCCCGACCATGCATGATGGGACTTGAAGTACCACCATGGAAAACGGGATTTGTAGTACTTCAAAACCCATTATTCCCCACAGACCACTGTGGCCCAGAACCAAGACCAATACAGACCCAACTTGGCACACCATGCCCCCCATGACCCACACTCCATCCAACTGCAGTTTAGAGGAGGGCACACCGTGGATGATTGGACTTTCTCGCATCTCCTCAAAAGGGCACAGCAACGCGTGCCGGGTACAGCTAGTAAATATATAAATAACTAGGATATAAATAACTAGAAGAAGAAAAAATAGAAAATGGGATACTAATAACTGTAAGACGAAAGTGGAATATAAACAAATAGAAGGGAAAATATAAATATATAAATATATAAGAAGAAGGTAGGATATAAAAATAACAATACTTTAATAATAAAAATGGATTATAAATAGAAGAAATAAAAACACAGTACTAAAATAAATATAATAATAATAATAATGGCTATAATAAATAGAAGATGAAGAGATGTATATAAATATAAGAATATAATAAATATAATAAGTATAAAAATAATAATAATAATAATAATAATAATGAAAGAGATACAAATAAACAGAACAAGACTAAGAAGGCAGAGGAGCATGCAGCCAATCACAAGAAGAGCTACGCGGTGACGTCACTCCTGCTCCCCCTCCCCTCCTTTCTTCCTCCAAAAGAGGACCGAGGAGGCCAGAGGTCTTTTGGGCCTTTCCCCCCTCCGTCGTTCACCTTGTTTTTGGCCATGGCGCCCCTTTGTCCCGCCCTTTCCGGCGGCGATCACAGCCTTTGCGGGCCTCTGGCGCCTCGCGTCTCCATGGCAACCGAGGCAGGCCGCGAAAAGGGAAGGCGGAACCTCCAGAAAGAGGGCTTTCCAAAGTAGGCGGGGCTTCGGGGAAGTGTGGCCTATGGAGGAGGAGCTTCAAAGTGGGAGGGGCCTCGGAGAGGAATGGCCTATGGAGGAGGAGCTTCAAAAGCGGGCGTGGTTTTTTTCCTGAAGGCGTGGCTTCGGGGAGGTGTGGCTTATGGAGGAGGCGCTTTGACAATGGGCGGGCCTTCTGGAGGCGGGACTTTGGGGAAGTGTGATCTATGGAGGAAGAGTTTCGAAAGTAGGAGGGACCTTTTGGAGGCGGGGCTTCGGGGAAGTGGCTAAGGGGAGGAGTTAAGAAAGTGGGCGGGGCCTTCTGGAGGCAGGGCTTTAGGGAAATGCAGCTTGTGGGGGAGGAGCTTCGGAAGTGGGCGGGGCCTAGGATTCTATTGGGATTCCTCAATCCTTCATTCATTCCAATGCAGATGGAACTTCAGCTTCAGATATACAAATATATAAATATTAAAACATTATATATACACATCAATATTAATAATATAATGTAATACAATATAATCTGTATACCTTTATAAAACGGAATGTTTGTATGTGTGCATGCGGGTATGCGGAGGGCGGGAGGGCGGATATGTGGCAGCCACTTTCACAGGCCAGGAAGGATATGTGGCAGCATTATTTGCATAAACGACTCCCATTGGCCAGCCACGAACATTCCGAGACTCTAAAGAAGAGAATGCAGTTTGGAGGAGGGTGGACCATGGATGATGGGACTTTAAGTACCTCTACTCACTTCCCAAGTCTGCTGCGACCCTCATCCAATTACTGATTGAGACCAAACTTGGCACACAGAACCCCCATGACTGCCTTCACGTCCTGGTGAGGTTCGGGGGACGACTGACAATGGATGATGGAATTTGTAGTATTTTCACACCCTTCTGTTCCCACAGACCACTGCGGCCCCCAACAAACACCGATAAAGACCACACTTGGCACACAGAGCCCCAGTGACCCAGTCCACATCCTACTGAAGTTTGGAGGGGGACAGAACATGGATGATGGGTCTTGCAGTACCTACCCTCACTTTCCAAGACTGCTACAAACCTAATCCTATGATTGATCAACACCAAACTTGCCACACAGAGCCCTCATGACCCACTCTACATTGTGGTGCAGTTTGGAGGAGGGTGGACCATGGATGATGGGACTTGAAGTACCTCTACTCACTTCCCAAGTCTGCTGCGACCCTCATCCAATTACCGATTGAGACCAAACTTGGCACACATAACCCCCATGACTGCCTTCACGTCCTGGTGAGGTTCGGGGGAGCACTGACAATGCATGATGGAATTTGTAGTATTTTCACACCCCTCTGTTCCCACAGACCACTGTGGCCCCCAAAAAACACAGAGAAAGTCCACACTTGGCACACAGAGCCCCAGTGACCCACTCTACATCCTACTGACGTTTGGAGGGGGAGAGAACATGGATGATGGGACTTGCAGTACCTTCCCTCACTTCCCAATCCTGCTACAAACCTAATCCAATGACTGATCAACACCAAATCTGGCACACAGAGCCCTCATGACCCACTCTACAGCCTGGTGCAGTTTACTGTGAGATGGACCACGGATGATGGGACTTGAAGTACCTTCACTCACTTCCGAAAAACAATGCACCCCTCATCCATTCACCAATACAGACCAAACTTAGCACACAGAGCCCCCATGACCCAATCTACATCCTACTACACTTTGGGGGGGGGGGCAGAGATGATGGGACTTGCACTACCTTCAGTAATTTCATGATACCACTGCAACTCCCAATAATGATGGATCAAGACCAAACTTAGCACACAGAGCCCCCATGACCCACTCTACAGCCTGCTGCGCTTCTCAAATAACCCGGGCAGGGCCAGGTCCCCAAGCTAGTAATATATAAAACTAGCTGTACCCGGCCACGCTTTGCTGTGGCTGACTGTGGTGGTTTCCAAAGTGAAGTCCTGAGAAAGTAGTGGTATTAGACTCAGTTGGAAGGGACTCCCAAAGGTCTTCTAGTCCAGCTCCCTCCTTTATGACAGGCAGAAATATTGAGTTACTATTTTATTAGTATTGATTATTAATATTTTTGGACTCAGTTGAAAAAGACTCCCAAAGCTCATCTAGTCCAGCCCTCCTTTTTATGCGAGGCAGGACGATTGGAGTTACTATTTTACTATTATAATTGTTATTATTATTATTATTATTCTCAGTTGTGACTCCCAAAGCTCATCGAGTCCAGCCGCCTCCTTTATGCCAGGCAGGAATATAGAGTTACTATTTTATAATTATACATTATTATTATTATACATTATTATTATACATTATTATTATTATTATTATTATTATTGGACTAATTTTAAAGGGACTCCCAAAGGTCATCTAGTCCTGCCCCCCTTTTTATGGCAGGTAGGAAGATGGGAGTTACTATTTTATTATTATACATCATCTTCATTATTATTATTCTCATACAATTGGTGAGGGGGGGGAAGGAAAGAAAGGGAGGGAGGAGTGATGGAGAAAAGGACAGGAAGGAGGGAAAGAAGTAAAGGAAGGAGAAGGGAAGTAGAGAAATGGAGGAAGGGAAAGAAGGAGGGAGGAAAGGAGAGGGTTGGAGTGGATGGGCTTTAGGGCTCTCTTCCAATTGGTTAGCCCAGTCTTTCTCAACCAGTGTGCTGTGGCACACTAGTGTGCCGTGACGGACCTCCTGCTGTGCCGCGAGAAAAGCGCTCCGCACCCGTTCATCCCGTCCTCCGGCCGAACTCCTGCTGCTTTGGGGAGGAGGAAGGGCCAGGCAGTGGCGAAGAAAAAGAAGGGACCGGGTGCCGCCTCCTTCGCCGTTTCCCCAGCCAGCCTCCAATCCGCCATGACTCCCACCATGACTCTCGCCCTCGCTCGCTGAAGCCGCGTGGAGGAGCCCCGCCCACTGAAGCCCGTCCACCGCTCATGCTCCTCATCTGTAGGAGAGCTGAAGCTGGGGGGAGGGGATGGGGCATGGCGCGGCCTGTAGGAGAGCTGAAGCTGGAGGAGGGGGCGGGGCATGGCATGGCCTGGCTCTGCCCCCTCCCCCGGCTTCGGCACTCCCAACAGCTGCTCCCAGCCTTGAGGGACAGTGCCATTCCAGCATTGTGCTGGCTCTGGCCCCGCTGGCATGGCACTGCCCCCTCAAGGCTGGAGCAGCTGCTGGGAGAGGTGAAGCCGGGGGTAGGGGGTGGGGCATGGTGCAGCCTGGCTCCGCCCCCTCCCGGCTTCGGCACTCCCAGCAGCTGCTCCCAGCAGGCCACCATCCCCCAGCCATTCTTTACTGTGTTAGAGTGTCATTTTGGTTGGTGGTGTGCCCCCAGATTTTTTTTAATGTTAAAAGTGTGCCGCGGCTCAAAAAAGGTTGGGAAACACTGAGTTAGCCATCTGTTGTGAGGGCTTTGATGGTGTCTTTCTGGCCCATGAGGTTGGGCTCTTTTGCAAGTAATGTGAGTTGGATTGCAACCCCTATGACCCCTACCCTGGCACCTGCCTCCTTCCCTTGTGCTCTGGGAGTGTGTGTGTGGGATGAAGAGACTTAGTGTGTGTGCAGAGTGTGGCCTCCCTCCCTCTGTTTTTGCCTTCTCTCGCTGTCTCTCTCTCCTCCTCTCCTGCCCTTTTCGTGCTGCTGCCTCCTCGGAGCTCTCCTTTCCCAAGGCCCGGCGCTGTGTGGCTGTCTCTCTCTCTCCTCCCTCCCTCCCTCCCTCCCTCCCTCTCTCTCTCTCCCTCACACACACACACACCAGGGAGGGAAAAGCGCTGCCTGGCTTTGTAATGAGGCAAAGCGCCGCCAGAGCCCCTCCTGTCGCTGCGGGAGAGAGAGAGGGAGAAAAGAAGGTGGCTATGGCTGCATCCACAGCTGGGGCTCCTCTCCAGTAGCACGGGCTTACAGGGGGTTTTTTTTTTTTGGCGGAGATCAGGGAGGGGGAATGCGAGAGAGGCTGAGGCTCTGAGTGCGGCGTGCGTTACAGTCTGTGGGATGGGGCCGCTGTGCGAACGTTCTAAAGAGGCAGGGATGGGAGTTCCGTTGGCCTTTTGGGGGGGGGGGTTCTGTTTGGGGGTGTTGGGAGGTTCGTGGGTCATTTTTTTGGCAGAAGACATACCTCCTTGTATGTAGGAATGTGTTGCCAAGTTTAGTGGTTCTGAGGCTTATAGTTTAGTTGTCTATTTGCCGAGTTGCACGACGTGAAGAAAAATATATAATAGATTAATATTAATAATATATTAAATATACTACTAATAAATATTAGTAGTAGTATTGTATTTAATGTATTAATATTAATTTATATATTATATTGTATCACATTATATTATTAATATTGATGTGTATACATAATAATATATATTAATGTATCGTATTATATTTTAACATTACAGTATTAGTAGTTGTATTATATATAGTATACAATATATTATTAGTATATAATATTACAGTCTTAGTATTATATATTATACTATATAATATTAGTATATATAATGTCAAATATATTATTAGTATAGCAAAATATTAGTATACAATATTATATTATATTGTATTATTTTATTATATTGCAATATTATTAGTAGTATTATATATAGTATTGTTATATTGCAATGTTTCTAATAATAATGAGTCACCTTTCGGTTCGAGAAAAGCAGGATAGAAATACTGTAAATAAAATAAATAAACTATTATTCATATTATACATATATATTTTGTCATTTATTTATTTGTCACGTTTCTATACCGCCCCTCTCAGCCCGAAGGCGACTCGGGACGGTTTACACAGGCAGTCTCTGCCCTCAATACAGCACAGCAACAAGGCAACCCCCTTGTTTGCCTTGTTGCTATATTATTATATTGCAATATAATATCCAATATATTATTAGTATATTGTACAATTAGCATTATACATTATATATCAGGGCTGTCCAACAGGCGGCCCGTGGGCCGTGTACAGCCCACCAGCCCCTTGGATCCGGCCCCCCTACCCTCCTGCAATAAAAATAAAAATTTAAAATTCCCGAATTAAAAAAAAATCCCCCCCAAAAGTGCGCATGTGCGCGCCGCTTCTGCCACCCTGACGCTGTGGGAGGGGCCAAGGGAAGCCCCCCTTAGCTCCGCCCTCCCTCCTACAACGTCAGCCAGGGCGGCAGAACCAGGAGAAATCACCGCTTCTGCCGCCCTGGCTAACGCGGTGGGAGGGAGGGAGGGGCCAAGAGGAGCCCTCCTTAGCTTCGCCCTCCCTCCTACAGCGTCAGCTAGGGCGGCAGAACCAGGAGAAATCGCGCCCCCGGGATCGGCCCCGCCCCCGCGAGGGACCACGCCCCCCGCTGCGGCCCGGCCTGCCACCTGATCAGTCACCGGAATTCCGGCCCTTGGGCTGGTAGAAGTTGGACAGCCCTGTTATATATTATATTGTATCATATTATAATTTGTGTAATATATAATATATTACAACATTATTAGTATTAGTATAATATATTAGTATTGTTATATTACAATGTTATTATTTCTTTTCTTTTTTTAAAAATAGTGTTTATTGAAATTTTCAAAATACCATAAAATACAAAAAAACAAAATTACAACATTGCACACATACCATAACAAAAAAAGCTGAACATATACAAACAAACAAAACAAACATTCACTAACTAACATCTATATAGTCTAATTTATTTAATCTCGCCTTAGTCCCTTCACCTTCTGGTGTGGGATAATTCTTCCACTTACAATTTTAATATTGATATATTTTTTATCACATATAAAAAAGAAGCACACATAACTCTATCTCGGCGAGATAGACTATAAATATCATATATTGAGAGAGAGGCCTAAATCTAATACTTTCAATTCTCATCCGGTCGCCTTCCGTAGATTTTCTTTATCTAGAAGAGCGTTATTATTTTTATATTATTTCTATATATTACTAGCTGTCCCCGGTCATGTGTTCCTGTGGCCCAGTCTGGTTAAATGAAAAAGAAAGAGAAAGAGCAGGTTTCTAATATAATGAACTAGCTGTACCCGGCACGCCTTGCTGTGCCCTTTTTAGGAGATGCGAGAAAGTTCAATCATCCGCGGTGTGCCCTCCTCTAAACTGCAGTTGGATGGAGTGTGGGTCATGGGGGGCATGATGTGCCAAGTTGGGTCTTTATTGGTCTTGGTTCTGGGCCACAGTGGTCTGTGGGGAATGATGGGTTTTGAAGTACTACAAATCCCATTTTCCATTGTGGTACTTCAAGTCCCATCATGCATGGTCGGGGCTCTGTGTGCCAAGGTAGGTTACTGTAAATTCAGGCCATACACAATGTCCCATGAGCTGAGGCCTAGTTAGGAACAGCAAGTTAATGAAGCCTTACTGTCAATTCAGGCCATACACGATGTCCAATGAGCTGAGGCCTAGTCGGGAGAATCAAGTTAATGAAGTCTTACTGTCAATTCAGAGCGTAAACAGCTTCCCAGTAAGTGAGGGCTAGTTAGGGAAATCAAGTTAATGAAGTCTTACTGTCAATTTAGAGCGTAAACAGCTTCCCAGTAAGTGAGGGCTAGTTAGGGAAATCAAGTTAATGAAGCCTTACTGTCAATTTTGGGCGTGGTCTGTGATTTTTTTGGGGTGTAAATTTTAGGTTGCAAGTGATTTCGGGGTTTGTGTTGGCCATTGGCTCAGGCCTTTTCCTTATTCTGTTTTGGCAGTTTATTATGGATTGAATTTTCATGTTGGCTGGCCAGTGCAGCAGTTATGCAAATCCGCCCTTATTGGCAGCCAATCATGTTGTTCAGAATGTAGAGGCTGGGTGAGTCTTTGGCTGCCCGGAGGATGCTGGTAAATGTAGTTTTATTTTTATTCGTTGTTTTGGGGGCTTTTAGGTTTTGGGGGTGAAAGTTTCTTTGCTACAAATGTACCTTGCTTGAGGCCTATTTCTGTTGGCAAGTATTGTGTTTCTGCGTTGTATGGTTTCTTTGTTTCAGGTATACATCACATGACGTGAACCCATTTATATAATAGATTTCACAATGCTCGTGGATATACAAAAATGTTTGTTGTTCCACTGTCTGTGCAGATTGTCTGGTTTGCTGACAGTAGAAGACGCAGCATATAGTTGTCCATGAGAGGAGCCATCCGTGTCTAGATCTGAACTGCAGAATTCTAAAGACAGGCCCTGAGCTTTGTGGGTGGCGATTCCAAATGCCAATCGAATTAGGAATTACAATCTCTCAAATTGGAATGGCATATCCATTGGAATTATAGGAATGAGAACATCTTCAACCCAGAATATTGTTGGTCATGGGGGTTCTGTGTGGGAAGTTTGGCCCAATTCTATCATTGGTGGGGTTCAGAATCCTCTTTGATTGTAGGTGAACGATGAATCCCAGTCACTACAACTCCCAAATGTCAAGGTCTGTTTCCCGCAAACTCCATCTGTGTTCATATTTGGGCATATGGAGTATTCTTGTCAAGTTTGATCCAGATCCATCATTGTTTGAGTCCACTGTGTTCTGGATGTAGGTGAACTACAACTCCAAAACTCAAGGTCAAGGCCCACCAAACCCCTTCCAGTATTTTCTCTTGGTCATGGGAGTTCTGTGTGCCAAGTTTGCTTCAATTCCATCTTTGGTGGAGTTCAGAATGCTCTTTGGTTGTAGGTGAACTATAAATCCCAGCAACTACAACTCTCAAATGACAAAATCGGTTTTTTTGAGTGATGGTCACTCCTTGGGTTAGTAGGTGTCTTGTGGCCAAATTTGGCAGCGGCAATTCGTCCAGTGGATTTCGAGTTATGATGTCATTCAAAACGAACAGAGTGTTTTTATATAAATAGATTGTATTACATTGCAATGTGCCATCTTGAAGTCTGGTGGAGTCTCCTTCTTTAACCAGAGGCAGGATGGCCATCTGTCGGGAGTGCTTTGATGGTGTCTTCCTGCCTAGCAAGAGGGGCTTGGACTGGAGGGTCCTTGGGGTCTTTCCTAGCTCTAGGTTTCCATAATTCGGCTTTTTTCAAAGGATCACGGCCAGCTGACTGAAACCTTTGTCCTTTGGAAAGAGAGTGGTGGCTATTTGGGGTCAGACGGGGCTTCAAGGGCAGCTGGAGGCGCATCCCCTTTTCCACACGTTCCTCTGGACCATCTGGGTGGCTTGTCATGACCACAAGGAATCAAAGGGAAACTTTCGTGCATGTGGCAGAATAGGCAGGGACAGCCCCATGTGAACCGCATGCTTCTGGAGCAAGATTGATTTTTGCTGCTCTGGAGACCAGGATACAATGGAGTTGTAGATTCAAATGGCAGGAAAAAGGGATTCCGCCTAAACATTAAAAAGATCATAAGAGTTGGGAGAGACCACATGGGACATCCAGTCCAACCCGCATCTGCCTTCATGCAGGAAAAGCACAAAACAACCCTGAAAGATGGTAATCCATCCTCTGCTTAAAAGCCTCCAAAGCATTATTTTTGTGTATTTTAATATGTATTTTCTGGAAATATATTTTAATATGTGTATTTTAATGAATATTGTTAGATGAACGTGTGTTTTAATAATGTTGTAACCCACCTCAATCCGTGAGGAAACATGGGCAAGAAATAATAATAATAATAATAATAATAATAATAAGTGTGTACCACTGTGGCCAAGTCTGGCTTCCCAAGGTATTATTTATTTATTTATTTATTTATTATTTATTTATTTTTACCTTGGGAAGTCAGACTTGGCCACGGTGGTACAGGCTCTTGTTACATCCCATATAGATTACTGCAATGCGCTCTATGTGGGGTTGCCTTGGAAGACTGTTCGGAAGCTACACATGGTCCAAAGGGCGCATATAACTCCACTGTTACATCAGCTCCACTGGCTGCCAGTCTCCTACCGAGCACAATTCAAAGTGCTGGCTTTGATCTATAAAGCCCTAAATGGTTCTGGCCCAGCTTACCTGTCCAAACGTATCACCTTCTATGATCTATCACGGAGGTTAAGTTCTTCTGGGGAGGCTCTGCTCTCAATCCCGCCTTCTTCACAGGCACATTTGGCGGGGATGAGAAACAGGGCCTTCTCAATGGTGGCCCCTTGGCTATGGAAAAATTAGAGCAGCCCCCTCCCTCCTGACCTTCAGGAAGAAAGTTACAACTGGGTTACGGAACCAAGCTTTTGGCTAACAAGCTAGTGCAATATGAGTATACTAAACTGTATACTGTAATGGAATGGCCTTGTATTTGACTCTGGATAACATGATTTTAGTAATTGTTTTAATGCTGCTGGGTTTTTAAAAAGGTTTTAATGCATATGTTTATTTTTTATTTTCTTCTCTCTCTCTCTCTCTCTCTCTCTCTATATATATATATATATATTGCTGCATTTTATGAGCTGCTTTGAGTCCCCCTGCTGGGGTGAGAAGGGCAGGATATAAACATAGTAAATAAATTATTATTATTATTATTATTATTTAAGAAGGAGCATCCACCGCACTCCCAAGACAGTGAGTTCCACTGCAAGAAAGGCTCGTCTTACAGTCAAGAATGCAGGTTATAGATCAGGCATGGGCAAACTTGGGCCCTCCAGGTGTTTTGGACTCAAACTCCCGCCTTCCTATGGACTGTTAGGAAATAATAATAATAATAATAATAATAATAATAAATAACTCAGACGTTATCAAGACCTCAAAATTGAACTGCCGAAAGATCTCAGCCGGCATTTGGAAACAATAAACATTGACAAAATCATAATCTGTCAACTGCAAATGACCACCTTACTTGGATCTGTGCACATCATTCGGAAATACATCACACAATCCTAGATGCTTGGGAAGTGTTCGACTTGTGATTTTGTGATACGAAATCCAGCATATAGATCTTTTTTGCTGTGACAGACTGTGGTTTTGTGTCAGCAAAACAGTAATAATAATAATAATAATAACTTCATTTTTATACTGTGCCTCCATCTCCCCAAAGGGACTCGGGACGGCTTCTATGGGACCAAGCCCAAACAACAAAGTTAAAAATAACATATTTAACTACATAACATCAGTATAAAAAAACTCATAAAAAACAACATTATAACAATATATGGAACAAGCATTTAAGGGAAGCATCTAGGCTTCAGCCTGGCCCAGAGAGCAAATAGGGAAAGTGTGGAAATTTACAAGTAAATTTTGTATTCCCCTACTGCAGTGTTTTTCAGCCTTTTTTGAGCCGCGGCACATTTTTTACATTTACAAAATCCTGGGGCACACCACCAACCAAAATGACACAAAATGATACTCTAGCACAGTGATACATATAGTTAATATGTTTTAAAATGTATTTATACACTCAGTGTGAAACCTGGGCCTGTTTCGATGAACACAACTTATATATGACTTCCTCTCACATACTTATACATGGCTATCATGTCTTCTCTCAGCCTTCTCTTCTTCAGGCTACACATGCCCAGCTCTTCAAGCTGCTCCTCATAGGGCTTGTTCTCCAGACCCTTGTGAAATTTCACCCTGAGTGAAACTTGCTTCCAGTTAACTATGGATGTCATGATGATCTATGAAACGTATTGGGAGGCTGAAGCAGTCCTGAGCGGGAGCTGGAGCCATGCTGAGTAGAGGCTCCTGAAGGCTTCCTCAAGGCGGGCCTGGCCCTGGCATTCGGCGGAGCCCTTCCTTTGCCTCGGGGAGGATCTTTGGGGAGGGAAAGAGGGAGAAAGAGCTGCTAGGAGGGGGAAGTGTGCCAATTTCCCATGGCACACCTGATGATCACTCACGGCACACTAGTGTGCCATGGCACACTGGTTGGGAAACACTGCCCTACTTCTATCTCACCCAGGGTTTTATCATTTTTTTATCTTGCCCACTTGGCCTGCCCATCCTATTCGGTTTTTATTGTGCAAATTTCTTGTATCATTTTATTTGTTATTGTAATTGTATTTTTAATTTTTGTTTTGTTTTGTATTGTATTTTGTATTTTACTGTGTTGTATTGTGTTAGAAGAGCTTGGCCTCATGTTAGCTGCCCCGAGTCCCTATCAGGCAGATGGTGGTGGGGTATAAATAAAGATTATTATTATTATTATTATTATTATAAGACATGCCATGTACAGTGCACACTGCCTGGCTGAAAAATAGCTGAAGATCCTGGACTTTCAACAAATTCCCTGCTTGCTTCACATTTCAAGTTTTGTGAAGACAAAAGTGGAATCCACCCTGAATATTTTGAAATGTGATGCCCAGAGCCTTACAGAGTTAAGGTTTGTGGGATAGACAGGGGGAAGGGAGGGAAAGGATGCCCCTAAAGCCAGGTATGCGCCAACTGCTTCATCAGGAGGGAACTCCGCAGGAGAGATACTCATATCAAATGTATGCTTTGTATAGATTGTTAAAAATACACTTCTTTCTCTGTTTCAGAGATCTCTCAGGAGTTGAAGTCCAAACACCTGGAGGGCCAACGTTTGCCCATGCCTGGTTTAAAGGCTGCCACAGTTATGCTGCCGCGCATGCTGGGATGTCTCTCAATCCCCTCCCTTTCAAAGCTAAGGGTGTCCAGGCACCGACCATCATCCCAGCTGGGTTCCTGTGTGCCCATCGAACCGTATGTCCCTCCGACTGTGCCATGACAATCCTCATTTGTCACAAGCCGAAGGAGACAAAAGGCCTTGTTCTCCGAACACTGGAGCCAATGTTGTGTCATGCGTCAGGAGCACCGCCCGGCCTGGTTGGCGCTCCCACGTCGCTTGCCAGCTGACGAAAGAGGTGGAGCGAGAGGCTTTTCCTTCCCTTTCCCTATCCTGCTGTCAATGTGCCAGAAAAGCACACACCGCCAGAGAAAAGAAGAGCACACTCAGGAAGAGATCTAGCTTTGCATGTCTGTATTTGCTCATCTGAAAGGACACTCAAGCCTGGCCATTGTGACATAGCCAGGGTTCTGCTGCTTGGCTTTGCCCTGGACACAAGGCTCTCCTAGCTGCGGCCAAGAAGGACTTGTTTCTCTCTCCTGGCATTCAAAGGCAGGTGCCCAGTCACCTGTGACCTTGCTTAGCTGCACCTTCTCCTTTGGAGTTTGGATGAAGAAGGGAGAATCGCTCACCGAGACGCAGGCGTCCGGCTGACCTTGGGCCATGGGCAATGGCATGAATAAGGTAACAGGGGCATCAGGGGTAAGGAAACACCTTCCTGCTACGAATCCATATATTGATCTCCCTGCTGTCAAAACTGTTTATTCTTCTTCTTTATTGTTATGGAATTCCTTTATGTGTAGGCTGGAGCTTCACTCTCATAGAATACAGTTTGACTGCACCAGGGCTGGCCCTAGGTCATTTTCAAGTGTAAGCAAATAGTATTTTGGTGCCCCCCCCCCCCCCACAACCAATCACTGAAAAATAAAAGGTAGAAGTTAGAGGTAAATAAAAGAGTTACCTTACAAACTAGAAGTTTACTTACAACATTATGATGCAGAAGGGGCATCAGCCTGAGTTTGCAAGGCATCTGTGCTGCAGAAGGGTCATTTATTTATTTATTTATTCAGTCTTATATTCCGCTCCTCCCTGCAGGCTCGGGGCGGATCACAACATACAATAAAACATGCTGCGTGCGCAAAACTTGCAGCCATACAATAAAAGCATAAAAAACAGGAGACAATTACAGAAGTAACATTCAAAGGGGTTACAATTCCTTAAAACCTCAGGCACAGAAAACGCCAGACAGGCCGGACTAATTAAAAGCCAGTCTGAAGAGGGCAGTCTTGCAAGCCCTACGAAAGGGGGCAAGCTCTGGAATCGCTCGGGTGTCATCAGGAAGAGAGTTCCATAACATCGGGGCCGCCACAGAGAAAGCTCTCTGCCTGGTTGTGGACAGATGGCAGGAGCGGATTGATGGCACAAGTAACAGATTCTGTTCTTCTGAACGTAGTGATCTCGGGGGAACATACGGGGTAAGGCGGTCCCTCAGGTATGCAGGCCCTAGACCGTGCAAGGCCTTAAAGGTTAAAACCAACACCTTGAAGGCAATTCGGTACTCAATAGGAAGCCAGTGCAGTTGCCGGAGGATGGGAGTGATGTGCTCCCTGACTGGTGCTCCCACCAGCAAGCGAGCAGCGGCATTCTGCACCAGCTTGAGTTTCCGGATTGTCGACAAGGGAAGGCCAACGTAGAGGACTCCGATAAGCCCGTTCAAAGCAGATATTGTGGGATCTTCTGCCTTGATATTCTGGGATAGAGGGCTGTGTGGAATGGCCCAATGAATGACAGAATTGGAAGAGACCTCGTGGGCCATCCAGTCCAACCCCCTGCCAAGAAGCAGAAAAATCGCATTCAAAACACCCCTGGCAGATGGCCATCCAACCTAACCCCCCCCCCCCAGCCCTTTTGTCTGATTTATGTTTTGGGCAGCATTCAGATGACAAGATACAAAGGGCAATCTTTCTAGGCTGGCCAACAAAAACACACCTTGCAGGTAAAACTTGAGCGACGAGAAAGAACGGAAGGAAGGAAGGAAGGAAGGAGAAAGGAGGGAGAAGGGAGGGACGGAGGGAGAAAGGGAGGGCAGGGGTACTTCCTTTCTCCCTCACTTTCAGGGCTTTTCTGGGTGAACAAAGAGAAAGCAAGCCCTGCGGTGCAAGAGAAGGAAGGAAGGAAGGAAGGAAGGAAGGAAGGAAGGAAGGAAGGAAGGAAGGGGCCGTGCTTGTCCTTCGCCTCCTGAAGGCGTCCCAGGAGAGCACTTATCCTGGGATGGAGGCGAGGCTGCGTCAGGTATGGCGAGCCCTAACCCGTCGCTGTCCCTTTGGGGGCTGTTGGTCCGGCTCCTCCTGTGTGCCTGGGTCCCCTCAAGAGCACCCCCTGGGAATGCAGCGCCCTACGCAAAGGCTTAATTGGCTTAATGGTTCAGCCGCCCCTGGACTGCATTGAAGTGCATTGTGTGAGATCCAGCCACAGGCCCCATCTATCCTGCCATATAATGCAGTTAAAGGTAAAGGTAAAGCTTTCCCCTGACATTAAGTCTAGTCGTGTCCAACTCTGAAGATAGTGCTCATCTCCATTTCTAAGGTGAAGAGCCAGTGTTGTCCATAGACACCTCCAAGATCATGTGGCCGGCATGACTGTATGGAGCGCCGTTACCTTCCCGCCAAAGCAGTACCTATTGACCTACTCACATTGCATGTTTTCAAACTGCTAAGTTGGCAGAAGCTGGGCCTAACAGCGGGAACTCGTTCCACTCCCCGGATTTGAACCGCTGACATTCCAGCCAGCAAGTTCAGCAGCTCAGTGGTTTAACCCGCTGCACCACCAGGGGCCCCAATATAAGTTTACTAGCCGTCCCGTGCCACGTGTTGCTGTGGCCCAGTCTGTGCATATGTGTTTTGTGTGCGGTGACTATGTAACCTGTTTATTTTTATAGTGTAAGTCACCCAGAGCACCTTTGGTGGAGGGCGACTCATAAGAAATAAAGTTAGTTAGTTAGTTAGTGTATATATCTATATTTGTGTATATGTGTATACAATGTTCCCTTCATTTATTGCTGGGATTAGATTCCAGGACCTCCCACAATAAGAGAAAAACTGCGATGTTAGGATACTCTATTTATTTTAATATTTATACATTATTTTAGTAGTTATACACTACTTTAAGTCTTTATAAACTTAAGATAAAGTGAAGGAAAGGCCCTTCAAGGCTGGAGGGAGAGAAGACTGAGGAGGGAAAGCGCCTCAGAGAGCAGCTGTGGCAAAACCCCACAAAACAGTGAAAATACCATGATATATATTTTAAATTAATATTTTTTAAAATCTGCGAAACAGCGAGTCCGCAATAAGCGAACCGCGAAGTAGCGAAAGAACACTGTATATGTTTTTGTGCATGCGTTGTAATGTAGTACTAATATTGTGCTATGCTAATAATTATAATATATTTTATGTACATATAATATTGATTATAATACCGCAATACAATATAATACTAATAAAACAAAAAATACAATATAATAAGTATATTTTATATTACATGCAATATTACTAATAATATTGCAGTATAGTGGTATAGTACAATATAGTAATATATCATACTAATATTGTGCTATGCTAATAATATAATATACTAGCCGCCCACTGCCACCCGTTGCTGTGGTCCAGTCTGTGTATATATGTTTCATGTGTGTATATTTGTGTATATGTGTATATAGTGGTTTTGCACATGCGTTGTAATGTATTTTTATTATTTGGCTTTTTAAGTCCCTTCCACTGTGTTTTTCAGTGTTTTATGAGTGATGGTCACTCATTGGCCTGATAAGTGTCTTGTCAGGCCAACTGCATTATATGGCCATTTGAATGCATCCTTAGTCAGTAAAGGTAAAGGTTTCCCCCAGGCATTGTCTAGTCATGTCTGACTCTGAGGGTTGGTGCTCATCTCCATTTCTAAGCTGAAGAGCTGACATTGTCGGTAGACACCTCCTAGGTCATGTGGCTGGCATGACTGCATGGAGCACCATTACCTTCCCACTAGAGTGGTACCTATTGATCTACTCACATTTGCATGTTTTCGAACTGCCAGGTTGGCAAAAGCTGGGGCTAACAGCGAGAACTCATTCTGCTCCCCGGATCTGCACCACCGACCTTTTGGTCAGCAAGTTCAGCACTCAGCGGATTAACCCACTGCACCGCTGGGGGCTCCATCTACACTGCCAGATAATCCAGTTCAAATCAGATAATCTGGATTTTATATGGCAGTGTAGAAGGGGACTCAGGCTGGATCTATACTTCCATATAATGCAGTTTGACATTGAATTATGTGGTCAATATAGACCCATAAAATGCAGTAAAACCACAACTCCCATGGCACTGAGCCATGGCAATGGAAGTAGTGTCAAACCAGGGTGAAACTGGGCTGGTTAGGAAAGGTTTAATGTCAAGATATCCTTTTCCTAAGACCCCAGAACTACATCTCACCCGAGTTTTCTTTTTCTATCTCACAGGTTCTTCCTGGACTTTTCCTTGGAAACTTCATTGGTGAGTGAGCTGCAGAAAGAAGCGTTTTTTTGTCCCTTATATGGACTTAATGGAATTCCAGGCAACCTTAACCCCCTTATACACTGCCATATAATCCAGAATATCTACTTTGAACTAGACTATATGGCAGCGTATATGGGGCCTAAGATGCTGTCACCAAACTACAACTCCCAAGATTCCATAGCACTGAGCCGTGGCAATCAAAGTGGTCTCAAACTGCATCCTGTTCGGTTTTATTGTGTGAATTTCTTACATCACTTTATTTGTTATTGTAATTGTATTTTTAGTATTATTATTTCTAATGTATTTTGTTTTGTATTTTGTATTTTACTGTGTCGTATTGTATTTTAAAAGAGCTCAGCCTCATGTTAGCTGCCCCGAGTCCCCATTGGGGAGATGTGGCGGGGTACAAATAAAGATTATTATTATTATTATTATTTATTTCGACTTGATAAACCGCCCTTCCTGAGGCTCAGGGCGGTTTACAACATATAAAAACAGCATATAAAAACAGCAAATAAAACATTATTGATTCTACACCTTCAAATGGTGTCAGATCCCGGCAATGGTATGGCATATTGACCGGGTTGCACATGCTGTCCTCAGCACTTACTGTGGAAAGAATGCCGGGCACATAGCGGAGGCAAAGTAAAACCACCCTTGGTTCCTGCTGTTCCTGAAATATTACACTGGGCATTTGTCCATCTGGATTTCTAAGAACCCGCTTCTGCTCTTGCTTTGAACAGGTGTGTGCAAAAGAAGCCCACAATGCAAGCGTTAGCAAGATGCAATCTTTTACTCTCAAGCAGTTGGCACAGAGAGGTGTGGCTTCTTGAGTGGATTGCCACCCTGTACATGCTCAGGCAATGCTTTGATATCCCTTCTGGCTGCTCGAAGCAGTACCTAACAATCTTTGCACCTTTCAGGGTGATGCCTGAGCATTTCATCCATGTGTAACATAGAGTTCTGCTGGACATGTGACAAACACCTGGGACATGATTGAGAGGCTGTGAAGGCATATTATTATTATTATTTATTCTACATTTATACCCCGCTCTTCTCACCCCAGTGGGGGACTCAGGGCGGCTTACAATCCATAGCATATAATGCCACATTCTCTCTCTCTGGCATTACTCCGGGAACAAAGATTCTTAGGAAGGACTCATCCCTCGCTTTCTACAAGCGCATTGATGATGGAGGTTGGACGTGTCATTTGAGCCTGTGCAATTGATTTTTCTGGTGGAGCGCAGTGTGCGCAGAACTGGCTTCACCCTTTAAAGCAAAGGTTCATCTGCTGGGGCCTAGCAAGCTTGGACAGTGGCAGCAAGGTCCTCAGGTTGTAGGTTTGGTTTGAGTTTCCTTCTCTCGATGGTTGACCTTACAAGGTTAAACAAGCACCATCTGTCTGGGTTTGAAATTAGAGTTTTCCTTCTCCTAGGATGGTTGCCAAAAGGCTAGAGAGCCCATCCTGCCCATTGATGCTCTTTGTCAGACCCTTCGGTTGTGACCTGTCTGGCGTGGGAGGCCCTACTGGTGGCTATTATGCCACCGCCAGCATAGCTCACAACTTCATTAGGGTACGCAAGCCTCTTCCCCACGACAAGGCCTTGTATGGTCTAGGGCCGGTGTACCCGAAGGCCTGCCTTACAAAGCCAGATACACAAAGCCAGATACACAACCGCCAGGGCCGTAGCCAGGATTTTGTTTCGGGGGCTGAGTTTGTTTCTTGGGTTCAGGGGGGGCTGAGACTGGGTGGAAGAGGATCCGAAAAAGTTCTCGGTTCTTTCTTCTCTCCTTGCATCTCTCTCTCTCTTACACACACACATTCTCTCCATCCCTCCCACAGGGGTACCCTAGCAAACCTTTTGTATTGTTTTCCCAATAACCCCATTAATGTGGGATATAATGAGCATGGTGATCAGATGATGATATGAATAAACATAACAGTATAAATAGTGTACCAGTAAGGCATTTTCATGGACCCCCCAGAGATCCAGCTGGGGGGCTGAAGCCCCTTAGCCCCCTGGCTACATGCCTGACAACTGCCATCTAAGTTTGGCCAGATACACAATCGTCATCTAAGTTTTGGAGACTTTTGAGGTTGGGGAGTGACACTTTCCAAAGCCAGATACACAACTACCATCTAAGTTTGAAGGCTGTCAGTGTCATTCCATGATATGGGAACTTATATAGATCCAGCCCAAGAGGGAAAGACAATATTGTTTGCATTCCCTTCACGTTTTATTAAGGGGGGGGGGGGGGGCACTTTGCAAGAAGATGATGAAGAGAGTCCAACTTGTACATTGTGAAGTCTGGGAAAAGTTTGGCAACTGGGGAAATGTCCCTTTGTGTATCTAATGAATTGCAAAGCCTTCGACAATGAATTGCAAAGAGTTCTTGGTTTATGCGTTTCAATTAAAGTTGGTTTTTGAGCATCCAAAAAAAAAAAGAAGTATAAATGCACTCACTGAAGCCCGTAAGTCATACTTCTTTACTAAAGTCCAAACAGCAACATGCATCGAACTCTACTGACATCTGATGCAAACTGAATACAAAATTGGGTCCTGTGTCTGAAGCCCCTCCCACACCAAAGAGGTGCAGCCAAACTGGCAAACCAAAATAGAGATGAACAATTCTACACATTTACAAACAGTTGGGGGAGGCTTGGAAGGTTGCTATTTCCAACATTTCCAACCTACATGTTCTGATTTGCCATGAGGTCAGCAGCACTGTGCCTATGTGGCTGTGTGCGGAGAATGAATAACGCTGCCTGAAATGACCTCTCTTTTCATCCTCCTCCTCTTTCTTCTAGATGCCAAGGATTTTGATCAGCTGAGCCGGCACAACATCACCCACATCATTTCCATCCATGAATCCCCACAGCCATATATTCCGGTACGGACTCCAACAATGGTTGTGGGTGGATCAGGGAAGCGGTTTTAGCCTGGAAACTCACAGTGGGCAAGGCACACTCTCTCAGCCTCAGAGGAAGGCAATGGCAAACACTCCAAACAGATTTTTTTCCCAAGAAAGCCTAGCAATAAAGTTGCCTTAGGGTTGCAACAGTGTAAAGGCACACAATAAAAAGCTACAATCCTTATATGTATGTACAAGTATAAACACCAAAAAGAAAGTTAGAAGCAACTTTCATTTTTGTTTGTATTACTTTCCTATTTTGGTTTCCCTCCCCCACTCTCTCCTTTCCTTCTTTCTTTTGTAATTTCCTCTTTCTTTCTTTCTTTTCCTTTGTTTCCTTGCTTTCCCTCCCTCTTTCTTTCTTTCTTTCCTTCCTTCCTTCCTTCCTTCCTTCCTTCCTTCCTTCCTTCCTTCCTTCCTTCCTTCCTTCCTTCCTTCCTTCCTTCCCTTCCTCCTTTCCTTCCCTTCCTTCCCTTTCCCCTTCCTTCCTTCCTTCCTTCCTTCCTTCCTTCCTTCCTTCCTTCCTTCCTTCCTTCCTTCCTTCCTTCCTTTTTCTTCTTTTCCCTTACTTTCCTTCTTTCCTTCTTTCCATCTACAGTTGTCCTCAGGATGCACTTTCCGCTGTCCTTAATAAAGGCCAAACCCCACTGCTGCTCCTCCTCCTTGGGCTCCTCCCTCACAAATACATTTTTTCTATTCCTACCTCACCCAGGGTTTAAACATTTTATCTCGTTCATTTGGCCCGTCCTTTGTGTTTGATTTTTATTATGTTATTTTGCACTGTTTATTTTATTCTGTTGTTTTATGTATTTTGTTGTGATGTATTTTTCGTTGTTTTGTGTCTAATTTTGCTTCTATTATTTTTGGGCTTGGCCTCATGTTAACCTCCCCGAGTCCCATTCGGGAGATGGTAGCGGGTTATAAATAAGGTTTATTATTATTATTATTATTCCGTCCTCTCTTCCTTCCTTCCTTCCTTCCTTCCTTCCTTCCTTTCCTTCCCTTCCCTTCCCTTCCTTCCTTTACCTTCCCTTCATTTCCTTTTCCTTCCTTCCTTCCTTCCTTTTTCTTTCTTTCTCTTCCTTGCTTCCTTTCTTGCTTTTCCTTCCTTCCAGTCCTTCCTTCATTCTTTCTTTCTTTCCTTCCTTCCTTCCTCCTCTCCCTCCCCCATCTCTTTCCTTCCTTCCTTCCTTCCTTCCTTCCTTCCTTCCTTCCTTCCTTCTTTCTTTCTTTCCCTTCCTTTCCCTTCCGTTCATTTCCTTTCTTCTCTTTCTTTCTTTCTTTCTTTATTTCTTTTCCTTCCTTCCTTCCTTCCAGTCCGTCCTTCATTCTTTCCTTCCTTCCTTCCTTCCTTCCTTCCTTCCTTCCTTCCTTCCTTCCTTCCTCCTCTCCCTCCCCCATCCCTTTCCTTCTTTCTTTCTTTCTTTCTTTCCCTTCCTTTCCCTTCCGTTCATTTCCTTATCTTCTCTTCCTTCCTTTTTCTCTTTCTTTCTTTCTTTTCCTTCCTTCCTTCCAGTCCGTCCGTCCATCCGTCCTTCATTCTTTCCTTCCTTCCTTCCTCCCTCCTCTTCCTCCCCCCATCCCTTTCCTTCCTTCCTTCCTTCCTTCCTTCCTTCCTTCT
The DNA here is from genome assembly GCA_030556195.1 of Anolis apletophallus. Lineage (NCBI taxonomy): Eukaryota > Metazoa > Chordata > Lepidosauria > Squamata > Anolidae > Anolis > Anolis apletophallus. The sequence continues at coordinate 7,583,049 of JARBWK010000005.1, forward strand.
TTCTTTCTTTCCCTTCCGTTCATTTCCTTATCTTCTCTTCCTCTCTTTTTCTCTTTCTTTCTTTCTTTTCCTTCCTTCCAGTCCTTCCTTCATTCTTTTCCCCCTTTCCTTTCTTCTTTCCTCCGCTCCTTCCTTCCTTTTCCTTCCTCCCCTCCCTTCCTCCTCTCCCTACCTCTTTCTTTCTTTCCCCTTTCCTTTCCCTCCCCCCTTCCTTCCTTTCTTTTCCTTCCTTCCCTCCCTCCCTCCCTTCCTCCTTTCCTTCTTCTCTTCTTTCTTTTCTCCCCCCCCTCCCTGGTTTCTTCTTCTCTTCTTTTACTATTTGTAATCTTTAATTGTTGTTGGAAAACACTTTCAGCAATTAGTATGAAAATGAAAATTAAAAACCCCATTAGATGGTCCCTAGGGCATGTCGCATTCTCTCTGCCTCAGAGGAAGACAAACCCCCTCTGAACAAATCTTGCCAAGAAAACCCCTTGATAGATTCGCTTTAGGTTTGCCGTTAAGTCAGAAATTACCTATGGACAATCTTGTCCAGGAGATTCTGGCCACTGTGGTATTCTAAAAAGCAATATTTCCATCCCCCAATCTCTGCTGTGCCTTTGCTTGTCCAGAGAATGAGTGAATGAATGTTTTGTTTTCCAGGGGATTACGTACCTCCGCATCGTGCTTGCGGACACTCCGGAGGCAAACATGTAAGTAACGACACACAATACAAGCAGGAGCGTGGCAATAATTTGGGAAACAAAAATGAGTAATAGAATCTTAGAGTTGGAAAGGGACCCTAAAGGCCATCTAGCCCCACCACATTCTATTATGAAGGATTACAAACAGAAAAATGCTCATCCAAACACTATTTACAGAGCTCCAAAGAAGGGCAGGCTATCATCGTCCGAAGCCCCATGTACACTGCCATGATAGTGCAGATTGAAGTGGAGTATTTGGCAGTGTAGATGCAGACTGCATTAATTCTACAGCGTAGATCAGGCATGGGCAAACTTGGACCCTTTCAGGTGTTTTGGACTTCAACTCCTACCATTCCTAACATCCTCAGGTCCCTTCCTTTTCCCCCTCAGCCACTTAAGCGGCTGAGGGGGGAAAGGAAAAGGCCTGAGGCTGTTAGGAATGCTGGGAGTTGAAGTCCAAAACACTTGGAGGGCCCGGATTACCCAATCCTGGTGTAGATGCTAGGCCTAGGCAATCATGGTTCTAAATGGTTCTAAAGTACTCACAAATCTAAAGTTCTGGTGGTGACAGCTAGGTGGCGCTGGTGCTTTGCTTCTACAGTGTTGCTAAAGTTCTGTTGGTGAAAACTAGGTGGCGCTGGTGCTTTGCTTCTACAGTGTTGCTAAAGTTCTGGTGGTGAACACTAGGTGGCGCTGGTGCTTTGCTTCTACAGTGTTGCTAAAGTTCAGGTAGTGAACACTAGGTGGCTAGGTGGCGCTGGTGCTTTGCTTCTACAGTGTTGCTAAAGTTCTGGTGGTGAAAACTAGGTGGTGCTGGTGCTTTGCTTCTACAGTGTTGCTAAAGTTCTGGTGGTGAACACTAGGTGGCTCTGGTGCTTTGCTTCTACAGTGTTGCTAGAGTTCTGTGGTGACTTCTAGGTGGCGCTGTTCTGGTGTGTTGAAAAGTTCTGGTGGAACACTAGGTGGCGGTGGTGCTTTGCTTCTACAGTGTTGCTAAAGTTCTGGTGGTGAACACTAGGTGGCACTGGTGCTTTGCTCCTACAGTGTTGCTAAAGTTCTGGTGGTGAACATTTCAGAACTCTAACAAAACTTTCAAAACTTCATTATTATTTCATTATTGGAGATTTTTAAGACAGAACCAATTAGGAACTGCCATTTATAACGAAATTTTGAAAGTTTTGTTAGAGTTCTTAAATGTTCACCACCAGAACTTTAGCAACACTGTAGAAGCAAAACACCAGCACCTCTTGGTTTTTACCACCAGAACTTTAGTTTTGTAAGTACTTTAGAACCATGATTGCCCAGGCCTAGATGCATCCCAACTTGTTGGGCTGGATCCTGCCTCTTGTTTTGCAAATCCTTCTATCTGTCTTGTTTTTACTGGCCATTGAGTGACCCTTGGCTTCTTGACCGCCAGGCTGCGAATCTCCCATGCTGCTTATCTCCTGTGCTAGGAAATTGCAACCAATGTGAAAGAGAAAGCGGAGTGGTTGCCAAATGCACCAGTTCTTTGCCTCATCCGCACAAAGGGTTGCTTTCTTTGGCGTTACAAAGCACGCTTGTGCACATGTGTGCAGGTTACACCTTAACAGTAACCAGAGGCGAAGTTGGCAAGGGAATTTTTTTTATGGTCATGACAAAGAACAAGTATCTCTGTTACTGCATTTCCAACCGCTGCTAAGGCGAAAAAATCACATCCAAACATAGAAGATAAGCAATGGTTCAGGGTTTGGGCAGCCTTGGGCTTTGTCTCCATAGACTCCTAATTGGGAGGGGTCCCCAGAGGCCAGGCATGTAGCCAGGGGGGGCTAAGGGGGCTTCAGCCCCCCCCCCCCCAAATTCTCAGGGTGGTCCGCGAAAAGGCCTTACTGGTACATTATTTAAACTGTTATGTTTATTTATATCATGATCTGATCACCATGCTCATTATATCCCACATTAATGGGGTTATTGGGATAACAATACAAAAGGTTTGCTAGGGTAGACCCTTTTCCACCCAGTCTCAGCCCCCCCAACCAAACTCAGCCCCCCCCGAACCAAAATCCTGGCTACGGCCCTGCCAGAGGCCATCTAGTCCAGCCCCATCTCAGTACAAGAGCTCTGCCTTAAGCTTCCTCAGCAAGGAGCTTTCCAGTCTCTTCTCGAAGTCATCCGGAGAAGAAGAAGTAATTGCTTCCATTGCTGAACCATTCTTACTGTCAAAAGGTTGAAGAATTTAAATCTGTCCTCCTGCAATTCAAAGCCTTTAGATCTGGTTCCTATTGTTTCAATAGCATAAAGTCACACTGGAGGACCTAAGGATGTGTCCCTACACTGTAGAATTAATACAGGTTAATATCACTTTAATTGGGTTGCTGTGTGTTATCCAGGTTGTATGGCCATGTTTTAGAAGCATTCTCTCCTGATGTTTCTCCTACATCTATGGCAGGCATCCCCAGAGGTTGTGGAAACAAGTCAAGTGGGGTTTATATATCTGTGGAATGTCCCGGGTGGGAGAAAGAACTCTTGTCCGTTGGAGGCCACCTTGATTAGCATTTGATGGCCTTGCAGCTTCAAAGCCTGACTGCTTCCTGCCTGGGGGAATCCTATATACATCTGTGGAATGTCCGTAGGACTGTTTCAATTGGCCACCTTGATTAGCATTTGATGGCCTTGCAGCTTCAAAGCCTGACTGCTTCCTGCCTGGGGGAATCCTATATACATCTGTGGAATGTCCAGGGTGGGATAAAGAACTCTTGTCTGTTGGAGGCAAGTAGGACTGTTTCAATTGGCCACCTTGATTAGCATTTGATGGCCTTGCAGCTTCAAAGCCTGACTGCTTCCTGCCTGAAGTAAGACATCCTTTGTTGGGAGGTATTAGCTGGTCCTGATTGTTTCTTCTCTGGAATCCCTCTGTATTGTTCTTTATTTACTGTCCTGATTTTGGAGTTTTTCAATACTCGGGGTGCCTGCCATAGATGGGGGCGAAACGTCAGGAGAAAATGCTTCTGGAACATGGCCCATGCAGCCCGGAAAAATCACAGCAACTCAGTCATTCTGGCCACGAAAGCCTTCAAACAACACATGACTTTAACTGCTATGTCTCAGTGCTAATGGAAGTTGTAGTTTTGCAAGGTCTTTAGCTTTCTCTGCCGAAGAGGGCCGGAGCCATTGCAGTTAAAGTCATGTCAAATCTCATTCCTTCTACTGTGTGGATTCAGCATGTTCCGGGTGCCTTTTTGTAAGTATTCCTCCTAAGCCCATATCCTTGCGTATGAGGGAATGAGCACAAAACTCACCCCGATGCCAAGTCTCAATGAAGAAGGGAACTTACCTCATCCAGTTTCTGGGAGCAGCAAATTTCCACACTATCCTTTTACTCTCGTTTTGCAATCTAGGTTTCTGTTCCAGGCCCACAAAGCCAAGCAGAAATCATTGGTGTTTCTGTTCCCAGGAGATCGTATGCCAAGTTCCTCCAAAACCTGGGTCCAACTCTCGATAGGAATATCCATGTTTGCTTTCAGCTTAGTATCCGAGAGATACGGGACTTATTCGGAAAGTCCCTGAAAGCATTGAGAGCATTCCCAGCTTTTTTTTTTCCATTTCCCTGTTGTCGCATTCATGACTTTCTATCCAAACGCTTCTCGAAAACATTAGTTCAGTTGTGTTTAAACTATTGTTTGGTTTGACAGTACAATATTTATATTCTGCCCTTCTCACCCCGCAGGGGACTCTGGCCGGATTACAATGTACACATACATGGCAAACATTCAATGCCATAGACATACAACACATATAGACAGTCAGAGGCTATTTAACATTCCAACTTCTGGCCACTAGGGGAGCTGTCGCTTCACCGTCCATCTGCGACACTGATTAAGAACTTTCTGCATTCCCTACATGCTTTCGCTGGAGATTTTTAACGGCCTCATTAATTTGTTAAATTAGCCTCCCCACACATAGGTGGTACCTAAATTTCCTACTTGACAGATGCAACTGTCTTTCGGGTTGCAAAGGTCGACAACAAGCTACACAAAATTGGCCGGAAGCTCACTCCCACCTGGGCTGGCTTCAAACTCATGATCTTTTGGTCAGTAGTGATCTTAATGCAGCTGACACCCAGCCAGCTGTGCCACAGTCCTATTGAAATGAACCACTTCCAGTGGAAGTATACCATAGAATTGCACCAGAATACCAAGAAAAGGCATCAGTCTTTACCGTATACTCCTCACGGTCCCTTGTGTCTGAGTCTGATTGCTTTCCAGGTGTAGTGTCTTGACGGTGGGCCCATAGGTGACCATAGAGACCTATTCTTGGCCCGCATGTCCTTCCACTGTGAGAATATTGGTTTCCAGGTGGAAGGCGGTCCCGGTCCCAGGCCCGGATTACCCATAAGGCTACCCTAGGCCATGGCCTCGGGCGGCACTTTTGGGGGGGCAGCAGATAAGGACCCCCCCAATTTTTTAAAAAAAAATCCCCCAAAAAATTTGAAAACAAAATTCAATTTTTTTTTAAAAGGGCGCATGCGCGGCCGCCCCCTCCCTTTGCTCTGCTCCCCTCGGCTCTACTTTAGGAGGGAGGGAGGATCGGCTCCGCCCCTGACTCCGCCCCTCCTCGCCTCCAGCTCCGCCCCCGCCTCCTCGCCGGCGCGGAGCCGATCCTCCCTCCCTCCTAAAGCCGGCCTGAAAAGGGCGATTTCGGCCGCTTCTCAGGCCAGCATGGTGGCTGAGGGAGGGAGGGAGGAGCAGCCGTGGGGAGTTCCCGCATTGGCTCCGGGGGTGGGGCTTTCCTTTCTCCTCCTCCTCGCGCCAGCGAGGAGGTGGGGGCGGGGAGGGGCGGGGAGGGGCGGGGAGAAGCTGTGCCACCGCCACTCCTCCCTTGCGTGGTATGACGACGCAAGGGAGGAGGGCCGGCGGCGCGGCTTCTTTCTGTCTCCTCCTCCTCCCTGCCTTGCAACCCCAAGCCAGGGAGGCGGAGAGAAACCGTGCCGCCGGCCCTCCTCCCTTGCGTCGTCACGCCACACAAGGGAGGAGGGGCGGTGGCGCGGCTTCTCTCCGCCTCCTCCCTGGCGTGGCGTCGCCAGGCAGGGAGGAGGAGGCGAGAAGCCATGCCGCCACCCCTCCTCCCTTGTGTCGCGCCATCCCCGCCCTCCTTCCTTCAATCTGGCAAGGAGGCGGGGGGCGGGGAGGGGCGGAGCTGGGGGCGGGGAGGGGCGGAGCCAGGGGCAGGGAGGGGCGGAGGCAGACCCTTTGGCCTTGGGCAGCAAAATGGCCTGATCCGGGCCTGCCCGGTCCGGGTTGGTATGACGTGCTTTCCTCTTGACACATTTCTCCATTTCACCCTCCATTCGTGCCTCTTCAAATTCCACAGCATTGCTAGTCACAGCTGACCTCCAGTTAGATGCTTGAGAGCCAGGACTTCCCAGTTCCCCTCAGTGTCTATGCCACAGTTTTTAAGGTTAGCTTTAAGCCCATCTTTAAATCTTTTTTCCCCCAGTCCACCAACATTATGTTTCCCATTCTTGAGTTGGGAATAAAGCTACTGCTTTGGGAGATGGTGATCTTTGGGCATTTGGACAACATGGCATGCAGTCCAGCGGAGTTGATGATGTAGGAGCATCGCTTCAGTGCTGGCGGTCTTTGCTTCTTCCAGATGCTGACATTTTCTGCCTGTCTTTCCAAGAGATTTGCAGGATTTTTCAGAGCCAACACTGATAGAAAGACCAGTGGTCACCACCGGACTTATAAGTAATATTAAGCCTTTGGCTTACTAGAGGTACCTTAGGCAAGAATGCTCTGGACTTGCATTCAGGCCTGTGCACTGAGGTAATACTGGAGATATTATTTCTTCAAGATGTACGCTGCCACCATTAGACTTTTGTGATTGCTTCAGGAAACTGCTTTAAAACTCTTTTGTCAGAGGCACACGTGAGGCACAACAAAACAATTAAGTTTATTTAAGAGAACTTACAAAATAGGCATTAAGCTTAGTGGTTTAGAAATATGGCATAAAAGCGTATGGTTCCTTTAAGCCAGCGGTGCTCATTAGGTAGATCGCGATTGGATTCGTGCCATGTTTGGTCCATCTCCATCATTATTTGAGTCCACAGTGCTCTCTGGATGTAGGTGAACTACAACTCCCAAACGTCAAGGTCTATTTTCCCCAAACTCCATGTGTGTTCATAGTTGGGCATATTGAGTACACATGCCAAGTTTGGTCCAGATCCATCATTGTTTGAGTCCACAGTGCTCTCTGGATGTAGGTGAACTACAATTCCCAATCTCAAGGTCAATTCCCACCAAACCTTTCTAGTGTTTTCTGTTGGTCATAGGGGTCCTGTGTGCCTCATTTGGTTCAATTCTATTGTTCGTGGAATTCATAATGCTCTTTGATTGTAGGTTAACTATAAATCCCAGCAACTACAACTCCCAAATGACAAAATCTTTTTTTTAGTGGTGGTCATTCCTTGTAGGTGTCTTGTGGCCAAATTTGACAGCAATTCATTCAGTAGTAAGAAATCAGTTTGTGTGTGTCAACTGTAAAATAGGATACGTGGAAGGGCCCTGGCAGAAGGAGGTTGGACTGGATGACCCTTGGAGGTCTCCTCCTATTCTAGGAACCAGGCATGTAGCCAGGGGGGGGCTAAGGGGGCTTCAGCCCCCCGGAAATTCTCAGGGTGGTCCGCGAAAAGGCCTTACTGGTACAGTATTTAAACTGTTATGTTTATTCATATCATGATCTGATCACCATGCTCATTATATCCCACATTAATGGGGTTATTGGGATAACAATACAAAAGGTTTGCTAGGGTAGACCCTCTTCCACCCAGTCTCAGCCCCCGAACCAAACTCAGCCCCCTGAATCAAAATCCTGGCTACAGCCCTGCTAGGAACCCATTGTTGTTATTACTATCAGAGGCTGGATGGCCATCTGTGAGGAATGCTTTGATTGTGTTTTGCCCTTATGGCAGAAGGAGGTTGGACTGGATGACCCTTGGAGGTCTCCTCCTATTCTAGGAACCCATTGTTATTATTACTATCAGAGGCTGAATGGCCATCTGTGAGGAATGCTTTGATTGTGTTTTTCCCTTATGGCAGAAGGAGGTTGGACTGGATGACCCTTGGAGGTCTCCTCCTATTCTAGGAACCCATTGTTATTATTACTATCAGAGGCTGAATGGCCATCTGTGAGGAATGCTTTGATTGTGTTTTTCCCTTATGGCAGAAGGAGGTTGGACTGGATGACCCTTGGAGGTCTCCTCCTATTCTAGGAACCCATTGTTATTATTACTATCAGAGGCTGAATGGCCATCTGTGAGGAATGCTTTGATTGTGTTTTTCCCTTATGGCAGAAGGAGGTTGGACTGGATGACCCTTGGAGGTCTCCTCCTATTCTAGGAACCCATTGTTATTATTACTATCAGAGGCTGAATGGCCATCTGTGAGGAATGCTTTGATTGTGTTTTGCCCTTATGGCAGAAGGAGGTTGGACTGGATGACCCTTGGAGGTCTCCTCCTATTCTAGGAACCCATTGTTATTATTACTATCAGAGGCTGAATGGCCATCTGTGAGGAATGCTTTGATTGTGTTTTACCCTTATGGCAGAAGGAGGTTGGACTGGATGACCCTTGGAGGTCTCCTCCTATTCTAGGAACCCATTGTTATTATTACTATCAGAGGCTGAATGGCCATCTGTGAGGAATGCTTTGATTGTGTTTTGCCCTTATGGCAGAAGGAGGTTGGACTGGATGACCCTTGGAGGTCTCCTCCTATTCTAGGAACCCATTGTTATTATTACTATCAGAGGCTGAATGGCCATCTGTGAGGAATGCTTTGATTGTGTTTTGCCCTTATGGCAGAAGGAGGTTGGACTGGATGACCCTTGGAGGTCTCCTCCTATTCTAGGAACCCATTGTTATTATTACTATCAGAGGCTGAATGGCCATCTGTGAGGAATGCTTTGATTGTGTTTTGCCCTTATGGCAGAAGGAGGTTGGACTGGATGACCTTTGGAGGTCTCCTCCTATTCTAGGAACCCATTGTTGTTATTACTATCAGAGGCTGAATGGCCATCTGTGAGGAATGCTTTGATTGTGTTTTGCCCTTATGGCAGAAGGAGGTTGGACTGGATGACCCTTGAAGGTCTCCTCCTATTCTAGGAACCCATTGTTGTTATTATTATCAGAGGCTGAATGGCCATCTGTGAGGAATGCTTTGATTGTGTTTTGCCCTTATGGCAGAAGGAGGTTGGACTGGATGACCCTTGGAGGTCTCCTTCTACTCTAGGAACCTGTTGTTGTTACTATTATTATTATTAGCAGAGGCTGAATGAATATTATCATCATTATTATTATGAATGAATTCAGGGGCTTATTATACTCACATTTAGTTGAATTCAGTCTTAAAATATATTGTATGGCTCTCACTGAAATACATTTCTAAATATTTTGCTTTTATGGCTCTCTGAGTAGTGGGTAAGGAGATCATTTTGACTTGGTTGTTTTATAAGTAGCTCGCATGCTGAAAAAGTGTGAGCACCCCTGCTTTAAGCAGTTCAAATCTTTGTTACAAAATACCACTCCTTTCTACCTCCAAGAATTTACTGACAGGATTTCCTCTCTGCCTAGCAAATCTTAACTCCAACACAGATAGTCCTTCCCTGGATTTATCTCTCCACTCCTCTACCAATGATCGCCCTGATAGCTGTAGACCAGGGGTGCTCACACTTTTTCAGCATGGGAGCTACTGATTAAAAAACCAAGTCCCAAAGATCACCTGCCCAGAAATGTAAAACGTATAACTATTTTCTTATTTATTTATTTATATGTATTATTCATTTTTATGAACCGCTCCTTCCAGCAGGCTCGGGGCAGTTTACATAAAATGAAGTTATAAAACATCAACATTTCAATTTAATAACAACAATATAAAACAGAGCATAAAAATACATCCAACCACCCCATTTCTCCCACACTGCCATATTACCACACATGTTATCAGCCAGAAAGTAAAAAGAGAGGCTTTTGAACTGCAAGGCCATTTAATACTCAGCAAGGTAAACAAAGGGGCATGCAAAAATACACCCAACCACCCCATTTCTCCCACATTTCCATATTCCCCAACATATATTTCTCAAGGAACAAAGCAAGCAGAGAGGCTTTGGAGCTAAAATGCCATTTTTAAACATAAAAAATAAACAAAAAGACATGCCACAGAACAATCAAGCACCCACCCCAAAGTAAAAAGACCGACCTTTGAGATGCGGTAAGGAAATGACCCCAAAGCGTCCTCCTTCTTCTCCTCCGTCGTTGCTCCTATTTCCACACCGCCAGCATGCGTGCCGCCTCCAAGAGCTCACGAGAAGTCCGAGAGGCAGAATGGGCGCTTCTGCGCATGCGCGCAGGGCCAACTATGCATCACGTCATCCAGGCCCACCCCCTTTGGTCTCCTATGACTCTGAGTGGCTAGAGAAGGACGGAGGGAGGAGGGGGAATCCAAAAGAGGGGGCCCATTCTGCCTCCTGGACTCTGGAGCTTTTGGCGGCGCGAGCGAGCAGGAGCGGGGGAGCAACGACGGAGGACTTCTTTGCAGCGTGCAAGGGCCCGTGATAGAGGACCAACAGCAAAAAACCTGGTCAGGAGCCTGAAGATCACCAGGATGAGGCCCGAAGATCACCCTGGTGATCGAGATCACCATTCTGAGCACCCCTGCTGTAGAATCTCCTACACTAGCTAACTCTGCTAGCTACCTGACCAATTTCAGGCTTCTGCTCTCTAACTCCCACAGCTGCTCCCTTACACTCCCTCCAACAGACTCCTTCGCTCAACTGATAAGACTCTGACAGGGTTTTCAAAACACCCCCTTTCAAGTATTTTTTTTCTTTTCCTAAGTTAGGCTCCGCCCCTTCTCTACCAGCCAATCCTAACTCCCCTCATGTCCCTCCAAACGTAGTCTTAGACACGCCCCTTTTTGGAAATGAGATCCAAATGGATGCCCCCTGGCACCTATCTAAAAAGGGCTGCCAATTTCTTGGGCCTACTTTTTCTAGGATTTACCTAGCCCACCAGGTAGGGAATTCATCATAGAGACCAAGCCTTTTGTATGCTTCTGCAAAGGTGTTGAGGATGGTGTGTATGTTTTTTTCCCTGAATGAGCGCAGACTACATTATCATCAGCATACTGGAGTTCTATAACAAATGTTGTTGTGACCTTGATTTTGGCTTTGTATCTGCTTGCCATCTGTCTGACAGATGATCTCCATGCTGGTGGGATGGAAGTTTCCCATCAACAAGGTGCAGAATCAAAGCGATGAAGATGGAGAATAAAGTTGGAGCAATAACACATCACTGTTTGACACCTGATTCCACCTTAAATGGGTGACTTTGAGAGCCAATGCCTCAATCTTGATACTATACTGCCACAAATGCCATCTAGGATGAGACTGACTTTTTGAGCTGCGGCATCACACTGTTGTCTCTCATGTCTGGTTTGTGGTCTCTTTAAGACAGTGTTTTTCAACCTTTTTTGAGCCACGGCACATTTTTTGTGTGCGTGTGTGTGCGTGGAGAGAGAGAGAGAGAGAGAGAGAGAGAGAGAGAGAGAGAGCATTTAATATATTATTATTATTTAGGAAGGAGCATCCACCGTACTGAGTTCCACTGCAGGAAGGGCTCTTCTTACAGTCAAGAAAGCAGGTTATAGACCAGGCATGGGCAAACTTGGGCCCTCCAGGTGTTTTGGACTCAAACTCTCGCCTTCCTACAGGCTGTTAGGAATTTTATATATATATATATATATATATATATATATATATATATATATAAAAACACTCAGCCAATATCAAGACCTCAAAATCAAACTGCCAAAAGATCTCATCCGGCATTTGGAAACAATAAACATTGACAAAATCATGATCTGTCAACTGCAAAAGGCCACCTTACTTGGATCTACACGCATCATTCAAAAATACATCACACAGTCGCTAGACGCTTGGGAAGTGTTCAACTTGTGATTTTGTGATACGAAATCCAACATATAGATCTTTTTTGCTGTGACATACTGTGGTTTTGTGTCAGCAAAACAGTAATAATAATAATAATAATAACAACAACTTCATTTTTATACTCTGCCTCCATCTCCCCAAAGGGACTCGGGACGGCTTCTATGGGACCAAGCCCAAACAACAAAGTTAAAACATAACATATTTAACTACATAACATCAGTATAAAAAAACTCATAAAAAACAACATTATAACAATATATGGAACAAGCATTTAAGGGAAGCATCTAGGCTTCGGCCTGGCCCAGAGAGCAAATAGGGAAAGTGTGGAAATTTACAAGTAAATTTTGTATTCCCCTACTGCAGTGTTTTTCAACCTTTTTTGAGCCGCGGCACATTATTTACATTTACAAAATCCTGGGGCACACCACCAACCAAAATGACACAAAATGACACTCTAACACAGTGATACATATAGTTAATATGTTTTAAACTGTATTTATACACTCAGTGTGAAACCTGGGCCTGTTTCGATGAACACAACATAGATATCCTGGCAGGAATGGCAGAAAGACACACACGAAGGTCTTGCTCAACAGCTGTCAGTCATGGGAAAACTTCGGCCCTCTGGGTGCTTTGGACTTCAACTCCCACCATTCCTAACAGCCTGAGGCCCTTTCCTGCTTAAGTGGCTGAGAGGAAAAAGGAAACGGGCCTGAGGCTGCTAGGAATGGTGGGATTTGGAGTCCAAAACACCTGGAAGGTCCAAGTTTGCCCATGCCAGCTTTCGATTCCATCGCCACATCTATCTTCAGCCTCTGGCAGTTTGAATATATGTGATGATTATCTATGTGATTTTCTACCTTGCCGCTATGATTATGGTGCTGCTTCTTTAAATTGTCCGCAAACTGACTGTGTTATTGTGCGGATCCCGGAACTGACATTGGATAACATCGTGAGGATACACTTTGTTTTTTGCGCTCACTTCCGTGATTTCATCAACTATCGCGGGTTTTCCGTAGAGGAGCGCTCCGTGAACTCGCTACTTCCTGGTTCGCAACTCCTTTGCTCTCTGTGGCGACCACGGCGAACTACCTTATGTAAGACTTTTGATTTTCTCCAGCAGGTTTGGGTACTTTGAATGTGTTTTTTGCGTATGATTATGTATGATTGATTGTGCATTTTGTACTGTGACACAGCAGCGCTCCTTTAATAAGTAAGGGTATTGAAGGTTCCAATTTCCCACGGCACATCTGATGATCGCTCACGGCACACTAGTGTGCCCCGGCACACTGGTTGGGAAACACTGCTTTAAGACTCCTAGATCCCTGCCTTGACGTTGGTTTGCCTCTTCCCCTCCAGCAAGAAGCACTTTAAGAAATGCATCCACTTCATCCACTCCTGCCGCCTGCACGGAGGAAACTGCCTTGTCCACTGGTAAGGTCTGCTTCTGCAAGGGGGGGCTCTTGCATGTTGCTCGTACCATTTCATTTTCATTGCTTCCCTTTGGTTAAGGAAACTTTTAAAGTTACCATGAGCTGATTCTTTTCACCCCTTCCAGCTTGTATACTAAGATTCTTTGTTTGTTTACAAGTGTTTTATTTCTTTTTCACAGTGTTCTAACACAGGGCTGACCAACACGGCCCGCCAGCCCCTTGGCTGTGGCCCTCCTACCCTCCTGCAAAAAATATTATTAAAAATAAAAAATTTAAAAATCCCGGGGGAAAAAAATCCCGAAAAAAGTGCTCATGCGCGTGGTTTCGCCCCCGTGGCTCCACCGTCCCTCCCAAAGCGTCATGCCAGCGTCAGAAGCGGGCGAAACCGGAGGAGAAGGAGGCGGCCGCGGCACGTCAGAGGCCTGGCTGTGACACGCCGCCCTTCTCGCCGCCTATTGGTCCTTCTCGGTCAGGGGGGACCGAGAAGGACCAATAGGCGGCACGAAGGGCGGCGCGTCAGAGGCCTGTCTGTGACGTGCCGCCCTTCCCGCCACCTATTGGTCCTTCTCCGGGGGGACCGAGAAGGACCAATAGGCAGCAGGAAGGGCGGTGCGTCAGAGGCCTGTCTGTGACGCGCCGCCCTTCCCGCCACCTATTGGTCCTTCTCCGGGGGGACCGAGAAGGACCAATAGGCAGCAGGAAGGGCGGTGCGTCAGAGGCCTGTCTGTGACGTGCTGCCCTTCCCGCCGCCTATTGGTCCTTCTCCGGGGGGACCGAGAAGGACCAATAGGCAGCAGGAAGGGCGGTGCGTCAGAGGCCTGTCTCAGACGTGCTGCCCTTCGCCGCCTATTGGTCCTTCTCCGGGGGACCGAGAAGGACCAATAGGCAGCAGGAAGGGCGGTGCGTCAGAGGCCTGTCTGTGACGCGCCGCACTTCCCGCCACCTATTGGTCCTTCTCCGGGGGGACCGAGAAGGACCAATAGGCAGCGAGAAGGGCGGCGCGTCAGAGGCCTGGCTGATCACGGAGAGAAGCAGAAAGGGACGCCCCGCCTCCGGAGCAATGCTGGGCATGCGCAGCAGAGCCCGGGGGCGGGGCGTTCCTTCCTGCTTCTCTCCGTGACTGGTCATGCGCAGCAGAGCCCCGGGGCGCAGCTTCTCCTGCGGCCCCCCAGGTGATCAGTGACCGGAATTCCGGCCCTTGGGCCGGTAGAAGTTGGACAGCCCTGTTCTAACATAAAAGAAAGGGGGGGAAGGATGAGAGATGGTGGGAAAATATGGCATGTTGGTCACAAAATTTTGTTAGTAAATGAATTGTATACATGAGTCTATTGTATCAACGAAGAGGTGTGAAGAGGGGGGAATTATTATACACTAGCTTGGGGACCCAGCGGTGCCCAGGTCATTTGAGAAGTGCAGCAGGATGTAGAGTGGGTTATGGGGGCTCTGTGTGCCAAGTTTGGTCTTGCTCCATCATTATTGGGAGTTGCAGTGGTATCATAAAATTACTGAAGGTAGTGCAAGTCCCATCATCTCTGGTCCACCCTCCCCCAAAGTGTAGTAGGATGTAGATTGGGTCATGGGGGCTCTGTGTGCTAGGTTTGGTCTGTATTGGTGAATGGATGAGGGTTGCATTGTTTTTAGGAAGTGAGTGAAGGTACTTCAAGTCCCATCATCCGTGGTCCATCTCACACAAAACTGCACCAGAGTGGGTCATGAGGGCTCGGTGTGCCAGGTTTGGTGTTGATCAGTCATTGGATTAGGTTTGTAGCAGTCTTGGAAAGTGAGGGAAGGTGCTGCAAGTCCCATCATCCATGTTCTGCCCCCCTCCAAACTTCAGTAGGATGTAGAGGGGGTCACTGGGGCGCTGTGTGCCAAGTGGTGTCTTTATCGATGTTTGTTGGGGGCCGCAGTGGTCTGTGGGAACAGAGGGGTGTGTAAGTACTACAAATCCCATCATCCATTGTCAGTCCTCCCCTAACCTCACCAGGACGTGAAGGCAGTCATGGGGGTTATGTATGCCAAGTTTGGTCTCAATCAGTGATTGGATGAGGGTTGCAGCAGACTTGGGAAGTGAGTAGAGGTACTTCAAGTCCCATCATCCATGGTCCACCCTCCTTCGATCTGCACCAGGATGTAGAGTGGGTCATGAGGGCTCTGTGTGGCAGATTTGGTGTTGATCAGTGATAGGATTAGGTTTGTAGCAGTCTTGGAAAGTGAGGGAAGGTACTGCAAGACCCATCATCCATGTTCTGGCCCCCTCCAAACTTCAGTAGGATGTAGAGTGGGTCACTGGGGCTCTGTGTGCCAAGTGTGGTTTTTATCAGTGTTTGTTGGGGGCCACAGTGGTCTGTGGGAACAGAGGGGTGTGTAAGTACTACAAATCCCATCATCCATTGTCAGTCCTCCCCCAAACATCACCGGGACGTGAAGGCAGTCATGGGGGTTATGTATGGCAAGTTTGGTCTCGATCAGTGATTGGATGAGGGTTGCAGCAGACTTGGGAAGTGAGTAGAGGTACTTTAAGTCCCTCCTCCGAACTGCACCAGGACGTAGAGTGGGTGATGGGGGCTGTGTGTGCTAAGTGTGGTCTGTATTGGTCGTTTTTGGTTGCCTCAGTGGTCTGTGGGAACAAAAGTGTTTGAAAGTACTACAAATCCCAAAATCCGTGGGTCATGTCCCCCGAACCGCACCAGGACGTAAAGGGGGTTAGGGGGGTTATGTGTACCAAGTTTGGGGTAGGTCCATCACCTGCACTGGTCGCTGTGGCCTGTGAAAGTGGCTGCCACATATCCGCTCTTCCGCCCTCCCGCCCTTCCGCCCTCCGCACACATACAAACATTCCGCTTTATAAAGGTACTAGCTTGGGGACCCGGCGGTGCCCGGGTCATTTGAGAAGTGCAGCAGGATGTAGAGTGGGTCATGGGGGCTTTGTGTGGCAAGTTTTGTCTTGATCCATCATTATTGGGAGTTGCAGTGGTGTCATGAAATTACTGAAGGTAGTGCAAGTCCCATCATCTCTGGTCCACCCTCCCCAAAGTGTAGTAGGATGTAGATTGGGTCATGGGGGCTCTGTGTGCTAAGTTTGGTCTGTATTGGTGAATGGATGAGGGTTGCCTTGTTTTTAGGAAGTGAGTGAAGGTACTTCAAGTCCCATCATTCGTGGTCCGTCTCACACAAAACAGCACCAGGATGTAGAGTGGGTCATGAGGGCTCTGTGTGCCAGGTTTGGTGTTGATCAGTCATTGGATTAGGTTTCTAGCAGGCTTGGAAAGTGAGGGAAGGTACTGCAAGTCCCATCATCCATGTTCTGGCCCCCTCCAAAGTTCAGTAGGATGTAGAGTGGGTCACTGGGGCTCTGTGTGCCAAGTGTGGTCTTTCTCGGTGTTTGTTGGTGGCCGCAGTTGTCTGTGGGAACAGAGGGGTGTGAAAGTACTACAAATCCCATCATCCATTGTCAGTCCTCCCCCTAACCTCACCAGGACATGAAGGCAGTCATGGGCACTATGTGTGCCAAGTATGGTCTCGATCAGTAATTGGATGAGGGTCGCAGCGGACTTGGGAAGTGAGTAGAGGTACTTCAAGTCCCATCATCCATGGTCCACCCTCCTCCGATCTGCATCAGGATGTAGAGTGGATCATGAGGGCTCTGTGTGGCAGGTTTCGTGTTGATTAGTCATAGGATTAGGTTTGTAGCAGTCTTGGAAAGTGAGGGAAGGTACTGCAAGTCCCATAATCCATGTTCTGGCCCCCTCCAAACTTCAGTAGTATGTAGAGTGGGTCACTGGGGCTCTGTGTGCCAAGTGTGGTCTTTATCAGTGTTTGTTGGGGGCCACAGTAGTCTGTGGGAACAGAGGGATGTGAAAGTACTACAAACCCCATCATCCATTGTCAGTCCTCCCCAAAACCTCACCTGGACGTGAAGGCAGTCATAGGGGTTATGTATGCCAAGTTTGGTCTCGATCAGTGATTGGATGAGGGTTGCAGCGGACTTGGGAAGTGAGTAGAGGTACTTCAAGTCCCATCATCCATGGTCCACCCTCCTCCAAACTGCACCAGGACGTAGAGTGGGTCATGGGGGTTGTGTGTGCTAAGTGTGGTCTGTATTGGTCCTTTTTGGTGGCCTCAGTGGTCTGTGGGAACCAAAGTGTTTGAAAGTACTACAAATCCCATAATCCGTGGGTCATGTCCCCCGAACCGCACCAAGACGTAAAGGGGGTTGGGGGGGGGGGTTATGTGTACCAATTTTGGTGCAGGTCCATCACCCGCACTGGTCGCTGTGGCCTGTGATAGTGGCTGCCACATATCCGCCCTTCTGCCCTTCCGCCCTCCCGCCCTCCGCATACACACATACATACAAACATTCCGCTTTATAAAGGTATACAGATACAGATATTCTCTAACACAGTGGTTCTCAACCTTTCTAATGCCGCGACCCCTAAATAAAGTTCCTCATGTTGTGGTGACCCCCAACCATATTTTCGTTGCTACTTCATAACGGTAATTTTGCGACTCTTATGAAGCATAATGGAAATATCTGATATGCTGGATGTATTTTCATTGTTATAAATCGAACATAATTAAAGCATAATGACTGATCACAAAAACAATATGCTCGGGGAGTATGGACAATGGATGATGGGATTTGCAGTACCTTCAACCGATTCAGCTTTACCTGGTTCTGCCCCTCCTGAGCTCGGCAGGGGTTGAGTGCCGGGCAGCCATGGCACTCCATGGATGGCCAGGCCATGAGGGCAGCCCTCTGCTGGGCCCCCGCACCCTTCCCGGCTGGGAAAGGGGCGTGGGCCAGGCTGAAAGGCTGCCCAAACGGCAGGCCCATGAGGGCAGCCCTCTCCGCCTTGCACCTGCAACCTTCCCAACTGGGAAGGGCACGGGGGGCGGGCAGAAAGGCTGCCCAAAAGGCATGGTGAACCTTCTTCCCGTACACGTCTTTTCCTGCAAGCTCCTTTTCTTGACACCCCACAGCCCTGTGGGAAGCGTAGGAGGAGACGCTGACCAGGAGTTCTAGCTTTTTGGCTGGCACAGGGGGTCGGCAGCCATTTTGGAGGGGGCGGGGACAACCTAGGCAGCTTTGTGAAAATGGCCCAATGACCCCCCTGGGGGTCACGACCCCCAGGTTGAGAACCGCTGCTCTAACATATAAAGGAGTTCCATTTACAATATCTCCTATTCCAAAAGCAAACAGATTCTTATCATTTGGCTTTCCATACCACCCTGGTTTGTGATTTGGAAAGGCTTGGGCTTAGAATCAGCATGTGTCAATTCCCGTCCTCATTCGTGCCTGCCTAGTGGGAGCACAACTCATCAAGAAGCGATCATGCACTTGGCCCCAGACCAGGGGCGGTCCTACAAGATAGGCCAAGTAGGCGGCCGCCTAGGGCGCCATCTGGGAAGGGGGCGCCATCCTGGCCGCATGGGGCGCCATCCTGGCCCTGCCGATGTTCCTCAGACAGTGCTGCAGCTGCCTGCTTTTTGACCCCGGCCTTGTGCGCTCCGACGCCGCTTCTGGGCACGCGCGGAGGTTTTCACGCAGGCGCAGTTGCTCTGGAGCTAAAGTTGAGCGCAGGAGCAACTGCACATGCGCGAAAACCTCCGCGCATGCCCAGTAGCTCCCTTGCGCAGAAGCCTGTAAGCAAAGCACTCCCTATCGGGCAGGCAGGGAGTGCTTCCCTCTCCCTTTGTCTCCGCCGTGCGCGCGCGTTTGCAGGGAAGGAGAAAAGAATCAGTGAAGGAAGTGTAAGTGAAGGAATGAATGAAGGGCTTTCCTCCTCCTCCTCCTCTGTGACCATTTCTCTCCCTCCTTCCTTTCTTCGGCTCTATTTCTGTCTAGACCTGAGGGGCCTGAGGCTATGAGGAGTTGTGGGAGTTGGAGGCCAAAACACCTAGAGGGAGGGAGGGAGGGCCCAAGTTTGCCCAGGCCGCGCTGCCTGTATTTGACCTCATTTGAACATTTTGGCTGTTTTTCTATTTACATTTACATTGGGATCCTAATTTTGGACTTATGGGAGACTCCTATGGATTATGAGTCGGGTGGTAGGTAATCTATTCTGATTTTGACGCATTTACATTGCATTTCTTGTTGATTATTATACAGTTCTGCTTAATATTGTCATACAATATAATACAAATACAATATAACAATAGAATAATGATATATTTTATATTACATGTAATATTACAAACAATATTGCAGTATAGTGGTATTGTACAAAATAGTAATATATAATATTTTATTTTACTTTATTTTGGGTTATTTGAGTTTTATAGGAGTAATGAAAATATTTAGTAGAGGATAATTTTATTTAAATAAATACTTTTATTATTTTATAATAATAATATAATAGAATGTTACATTAATTATAATGTCAATATATTATAATATAATTATATTGTAATGTAGTATAATATAATTATGATATAATATAGTATGAGTATGGTATAATATATTGTATATACATTGATACAATATAATACTACTAATGGTATTGTGATATTATAATTGTATATTTGTTTTACATGGGGGGCGGCAAAATAATGTTTGGGGGGGGCACCAAAATAATGTTCGCCTACCATTTAAAATTACCTTAGACCGCCCCTGCCCCAGACAACTTGCCTCTCTTCTCTCCTCCATAGCCTTGCTGGCATCTCCCGCAGCACCACCTTGGTCTTGGCCTACATCATGACTGTGACGCAGGCCAGTTGGCGCGAAGCTCTGCAGGCGGTCAAGGCTGTCCGGCCAGTGGCCAACCCCAACCCGGGTTTCCGTCAGCAGCTGGAGAAGTACGAGGGAAGCCACACCGAGCAGAAGGTGAAAGCGAAGCCGTCTGCGTTTTGATATGGACATGTCTCTGGGTGCAACTACACCAGGCATGGGCCAACTTCGGCCCTGCCTCCAAGTGTTTTGGACTTCAACTCCCATAATTCCTAACAACTGTGGGATTTGGAGTCCAAAACACCTGGAGGGCCCAAGTTTGCTCATGTTTCTATATCAAGAGATAGAAATAAACTAATAATTATCCAATATGCCGTTTCCAGATCCGCCGGCGACTCGAGCGCAAGTATGGAGAGAACCCATTTAACGATGTGGAGGAAATCGGGGCCTTGCTGAGTGGCAAAAGGAGGGAGACCTTCAGGGATGAAGACGCAACACAGACGGCGATGCCCCAGAGCAAAGGCGCCACCAAGCGCACGGATCCGTTCCTCTTGCGCATGAGAGAGACCTTCTTCTGCTTCCCAGGGTGTCTGAAATGAGACCCTCCCAAAGCACTCTGAGCATGCGCAGAGGCTCGGGTCACCACATCAGACTGGCCAAGGGTGCAACCCCTGGCACAGAGATGCTCCCTCCAGCGGAGAGAGGGCAAATATGTGATAGAGGACATACTGTAGTTTCATAAAGAAGGACACTAATGGGTGACAATGTCCAGCCTGCTTTGTCTCCCATGTTTCTATTTTTGCAGATTTGGAGAGGGGAACCCCAGGGGTCATCTAGTCTGACCTTTCATCAAGTGCAGGAATCCACAACTAAAGTCCACCCCGCTTCCCTTTTTTGCTGGCTATCTAACTTTTACTTAAACAGCCCAATATGGGTAGTCCAGAAGTAACTTTTGAAAGTAACTTAAGGAAGTAACTTTTGGAAGATTCGACGTCCCTTAAGAAAGCATATGTGCGTCCTGAAGTCCCTTAAGACTCAATAGGACAACCTTCAATGCTAGGCCATAGATCAAGGGTCAGAAATTTCCCAAAAGAGATCCTTTGGAAGGAATTTAACCAAAGAATGATGATGATAATTATTATTATTATTGTTTTACTGACACAAAAACACATTATGACATAGCAAACGATATATCTATCTTTTTCTATCTCCATCCATCCCCTGGATTTCCTGGCACAAAATCTTATTATTATTATTATTTCAAGAGAAGGATAGATAGCCCAGGGAGACTGTTATTGCATGGCAACGAGCATCCTTCTTCAATGTCTATGTGTCTTTGGTTGCATCTACATTAATGCAGTTTGTCACCGCTTCAACTACTACGGCTCAGTGCAATGGCATCAAGGGAGTTGTAGTTTTGCAAAGTCTTTCACCTTCCCTGTCAAAGAGCGCAGGTGCCTCACCAAACAGCAAATCCCAGGATTCCATAAAATAGAGTTAAAGTGGCACTTAAAGTGGTGTGTCAAACTGCATTAATTCTACAGTGTAGACGAACCCCAAGACTCTTTGCTGTGTCTGGCTTTCCTTGGCTTTTCTAGAAATGAATGTATTTTTGATGCCACTTTAATTGCTGCAGAATAGCGGGATTTGTAGTTTGGTAGAGAAAGCTGACGGCCTTGTAAAACTACATCTCCCGTGGCAGCTAAAAGTGGTGTCAGGCTGCATTCTTTCTTCACTGCTGATGCTCGGTTGCCTGCTTTGCCTTGTGTGCTTTCACTTGCGATGCCTAAACTAAATTTCCACATGCCCAAAAGCGAAACTTGATGCAGAGATCGACACAGAACTCTTATTTGGGAAAGCAATGCTCTCGTGCTGCCCTTCCTTCCATGTTGCTGCAGCATTTGTGTGCATGTGCCTGTAAGTGAGGAAGGTATCAGATTAGAAACCGAAAGAGAGCCTTATCAGGGCAAACAAAGGCGTGGTGTTTGCACAGTCATGTCCTTTCCTTTTCTGGGTTTGGAACCCACAATGTCTTTCATGCTTTCCTAAGCACAAATGTGTGGCTGGGTCTGTACTGCCATATACCTGTAGCTGCAGTTTGAACCTGCATTTATGGGTTGTTGTAGATTTTTTTGGGGCTGTATGGCCATGTTCTAGAAGCATTCCCTCCTGACGTTTCGCCTGCATCTATGGCAGGCAGAGACCTCACAACCTCTCAGGTACTCCTGGTCAGTCGTAAGGCCAAACAGGGCATAGGATTACAGCCTGTGCTTGACGGGGTTACACTCCAGGTTCGCAGTCTGGGAGCGAAACTGGATTCATCGCTGAGCCTGGAAGCCCAGGTCTTGAGCCTGGAAGCCCAGGTCTCGTCGGTGGCCAGGAGAGCTTTTGCACAATGAAAACTTGTGCGCCAGTTGCGCCCGTACCTTGTTAAGTCTGACTTGGCCACGGTGGTCCACGCCCTCGTTACATCCCGTATAGACTACTGCAATGCTCTCTACATGGGGTTGCCTCAGAAGACTGCTCTGAATCTGCAATTAGTCCAACGCTCGGCAGCCAGGTTACTAACAGGAGCGGGGTACAGGGAGCGCACAACTCCCTTGCTACACCAGCTCCACTGGCTGCCAATTAGCTTCCGAGCACAATTCAAAGTGCTGGTTTTAACCTATAAATCCCTATTCGGTTCCGGCCCAGTTTACCTGTCTGAGCGTATTCTCCCCTATGAACCATCAAGGATGCTAAGATCCTCCGGAAAGGCCCTGCTCTCGGTCCCGCCACCTTCGCAAGTACGTATGGTGGGGATGAGAGACGGGGCCTTCTCTGTGGTGGCACCTGCGCCCTTCTACCTTGCACCTGCGCCCTTCCCAGCTGATCAGATCTGCCCCCTCCCTCTTGTCCTTCAGGGGGTGAGTGAATACCTGGCTATGGAACGAAGCATTCCCAGAATAATGGCTGAGACTGGCTATAGACCAAAATGAGTGTGACCACATATGCGGACTGAGTTGATCATGTTTTATTTGGCGATTTGGCTTTTATGTATTTTATCTATATGTTTTTTAATCTTGTATGTGTAGGATGTTTTTAATTTGTCTCATTAGCATTGAATCCTTGCTGTAAGTCGGTCTGAGTCCCTCCACAGAGGTGAAAAGATCGGGATATAAAACATCATAATAACATAACAATAATAGTGGGTTGCTGTGAGTTTTCTGGGCTGCCTGGCCATGTTCCAGAAGCATTCTCTCCTGATGTTTCACCCACACCTACGGCAGACATCTTCAGAGGTTGTGAGGTCTGTTGGAAATTTACCACTTCATCACACTAGAGGAAAAATACACTTAAAATCCAGTTTCTGCCTCCTGCAGAATTCTGGGGTTTGTAGTTTAGTGAGGTTGTTAAAGCCTCCTCCTCAAATTACAAACTCCAGAATTCTGCAGGAGGCAGAACCCTGATTTAAAGTAGATTAATTCTCTGGTGTGATGAAGCTCTATATACTTACTTACTTACTTACTTACTTAGGTGATCCCTCATAGCTCAAGGATGATGGTCCTCCAAGTGCAGGGTCTTGGCAGTGGGTTTGTATGTGGCTGTGGAGCCCGATTCTTGATCCGCATGTTCTCCCCCAGTGAGGACATCGGTTTCCAGGTGGAAGGTGGTCCTGGTCAAGGCTGGCTTGATGCACCTTCCTCTTGGCACGTTTGTCCCTTTCGCCCTCCATTTGTGCCTCTTCGAATTCTACAAGCACTGCTGGTCACAGCTGACCTCCATTTAGAGCGCTTAAGGGCCAGGGCACTGATAGCAGAGCACAAATGACAAAGCCCAGCGAACAATGCAGATGATGCGCGGGATGCCAGCTATTGTCAAAACGGGCTCATGAAAAAAGATCAGCGTACAGCTGAATCTTTAATTCTTATTTCATGCCAACAGTCTCAGAGGAATTGAGGTATTGTTAGTAAATTGCAAAGATGTGTAATGGTTTAAGAGTGCTTCAATGTGCCTCAGGCTGTTCATCGCTATAGTATGTGCACACATCAGGATCCTATTGTGCATCAGTCCCTATCCAGTGTCTCAGTGTTTATCAACAATGGGTTCAAACTGCATTATTTCTGCAGTGCAAATGCACCAAATACCTTTCCTTACCCTTCTCATGAATCCGGGACATCAACACGGCTCCCGTTGCTTTTTGGATAACAGAAAGACTAATTTAAATAAATAATAATATCAATAATGCTTCTAGAACATAGCCATACAGCCCAAAAAAATCTACAACAATCCAGTGATTCCAGCCACGAAAGCCTTCGACAATACACTGCACATATGGTCAGTGTCGGCTCTTCAAGGCAGTGCACTTCAATGCAGGGTTTTTTTGTATTTGGTTCTGCATAACGTTTCCATCTGCTCCTTGTTTGTATTTGTTTGGAGTCTAACAAAACAAAGCAGAGGAAGAGAGAACAAAATTTCAGAGCAGGAAGATGTGTATAAAAGAGCGGCTTCGATTGTGAATTGCTCTACAGATTTCAGGGATTTATTGGAAGGCAGAAAAATGCAACAGCCCTGCAATAGAAATTCAGTGCAGCCTTCCTTCGAAGCAAGCCAGAAATTGATGCCTTGTGCATGTCTAAGGGAGAATTCGCACCATTGCTTTAACTGCCCCAGCTCCATTCTGTGAAGTGCTGGGATTTGTAGTTTGTTGTGGCCTCGGAACTCCCCTCAACAAAAAGGTAGACACTGCAAAACTACAAATCCCAGCAGTGGATCTCTCTGCCCCAGGGTGTGGTGGAGGCTCGTTCTTTGGAGGCTTTTAAACAGAGGCTGGGTGGCCATCTGTCGGGGGTGCTTTGAATGCGATTTTCCTGCTTCTTGGCAGAATGGGGTTGGACTGGATGTCCCATGAGGTCTCTCCCAACTCAAGGATTCTATGATTCTCTGATTCCATAGCAATTAATGTGGTGTCAAACTGCTATAATTCTGCAGTGTAGATGTACTCTAAGGCTTGAGTCCACACTGAGGAATTGTAGCGGTTTGGCACCACTTCAACTCCGATGGAATCCTGGGTTTTGTAGTTTGCTGTGGTCCCAGCGCCTTAGGACACAGAGAGGTTAATAATACCTCACAAAACTACAAATCCCAAGTGGTGTGAAACTGCTATAATCCTGCAGTGTATATCTACTCTAAGGCTTGAATCCACACTGAAGAATTGTAGCAGTTTGGCACCACTTTAACGCCTATGGAATCCTGGGTTTTGTAGTTTACTGTGGTCCCAGCACCTTAGGACACAGAGAGGTTAATAATATTTTACCCAACTACAAATCCCAAGTGGTGTGACACTGCTATAATTCTGCAGTGTAGAATTACTCTAAGGCTTGAATCCACACTGAGGAATTGTAGCGGTTTGACACCACTTTAACTACCATGACTCCATCCTATGGCATCCTGGATTTTGTAGTTTGCTGTGGTCCCAGCACTTTAGGGCACAGAGAGGTCCATACCTCACAAAACTACAAATCCAAAGTGGTGTGAAACTGCTATAATTCTGCTGTGTAAACATCCAACGTTTTCTGGCAGAAAGGACTGGACCAAATCCACATTCAGTGCAAGGAGAGTTGGACCCGAAGGATCAGAGTTCTTGGAGACCAGCATTTCATCGTCGTCATCGGCCATAATTCCTTACCTTGAGTAAGTTGACACATAATTTGTAGGGCTGGTTTATCCTCCCACCTCCAAAAAGGTTCAAAACTCATTTCGGATGTCGGGGGCGCTGGCGCATCGAATATGATTGACTTCCGAAATTTTTTGGGAGAAATTAAAAATTAATTTACTAAAATTCCGAAATTTAGGAATGGCTTCGTTAATGGCCACATCCAAACAGGTGTTCAGAAGCGGAGGGAAGACCTGGGCTTTCAAACTGGGTTCTGAATGGTTCGGAACGCTTCTGAACGGCCCGGTTCAGATGCAGAAGGAAGGAGTGGGCACAGCTTTCCTTCCCGGCGCCGGGGGAAAGGAAGCCGCGTCCAAACCGGGTGGTTTGAACACAGCTTTCTGAACCCTTTTCGAATATGGCGGACACGGCTTCAAATTGGCAAATTACTCCCTGTTTGCTTAAAGCGCTTCAAAATCGTGTCGAAATAAATTTAGAAACTAATTTAAAACTAATTCAGTAGCTTTACGAAAAACCTAACCAGGCCTGATAATTTGTAATGCCAGAGTAGGACTGAAATATCCGCCCCAAGCCCATGAGCAGAAGGCAAAGAGACAATAGAAATACATTTAGGCTGAAGGACCTACCAAGCCCAGGACGGTTTTGAGTCCAGTTTGAGTCCAAGCATCCGTGTTTTATAGACATTTAGAACCAAATAGAAGAGGACAATGTGCACAAGAGCAATGCATGATGAACATGTAGCCGTCCTTATCGAAGGTCTTACGTCCGCAACACAGAATGCACCCACAACTTCTGGTTGATGGGCACATGGCACTTATACTTACTTAGGCAATCCCTTGTAGTTCGAGGATGATGGTCCTCCAAGGGTAGTGTCTTGGCGGTGGGTCTGTAGTTGGCCGTGGAGCCTTATTCTTGATCCGCATGTTCTCCCACAGTGAGGACATTGGTTTCCAAATGGAAGGTGGTCCCGGTCAGGGTTGGCTTGGCACGCCTTCTTCCTCTTGGCACGTTTCTCCCTTTTGCCCTCCAGAAGGTTTGCTGAAGCTGGGGCTAACAGTGGGAGCTCACCTCTCTCCCCAGATTTGAACCTGCAACCTTTCGGTCAGCAAGTTCAGCAGCTCAGCAGTTTAACTATTACCAGTAGTAAAAGTAATGGATTCACTATGAGTTTTCCGTTGCTGCCTGGCCATGTTCCAGAAGCATTCTCTCCTGATGTTTCGCCTGCATTGATGGCCGGCATCCCCAGAGGTTGTGAGGTCTCTTGGAAACTAGGAAAATGGAGGTATCTTGACTTCCTTACTGAGCTGCCTTATCAGTGTAGTTTGAAATCATAATAACATAACAATAATAGTGGGTTGCTGTGAATTTTCTGGGCTGCCTGGCCATGTTCCAGAAGCATTCTCTCCTGATGTTTCACCCACACCTACGGCAGACATCTTCAGAGGTTGTGAGGTCTGTTGGAAATTTACCACTTCATCACACTAGGGGAAAAATACACTTAAAATCCAGTTTCTGCCTCCTGCAGAATTCTGGGGTTTGTAGTTTAGTGAGGTTGTTAAAGCCTCCTCCTCAAACTACAAACTCCAGAATTCTGAAGGAGGCAGAACCCCGATTTAAAGTAGATTAATTCTCTGGTATGATGAAGCTCTATATACTTACTTACTTACTTACTTACTTACTTACTTACTTAGGTGATCCCTCATAGCTCAAGGATGATGGTCCTCCAAGTGCAGGGTCTTGGCAGTGGGTTTGTAGGTGGCTGTGGAGCCCGATTCTTGATCCGCATGTTCTCCCCCAGTGAGGACATCAGTTTCCAGGTGGAAGGTGGTCCTGGTCAAGGCTGGCTTGATGCACCTTCCTCTTGGCACGTTTGTCCCTTTCGCCCTCCATTTGTGCCTCTTCGAATTCTACAAGCACTGCTGGTCACAGCTGACCTCCATTTAGAGCACTTAAGGGCCAGGGCACTGATAGTAGAGCACAAATGACAAAGCCCAGTGAACAATGCAGATGATGCGTGGGATGCCAGCTATTGTCAAAACGGGCTCATGAAAAAAGATCAGCGTACAGCTGAATCTTTAATTCTTATTTCATGCCAACAGTCTCAGAGGAATTGAGGTATTGTTAGTAAATTGCAAAGATGTGTAATGGATTTAAGAGTGCTTCAATGTGCCTCAGGCTGTTCATCGCTATAGTATGTGCACACATCAGGATCCTATTGTGCATCAGTCCCTATCCAGTGTCTCAGTGTTTATCAACAATGGGTTCAAACTGCATTATTTCTGCAGTGCAAATGCACCAAATACCTTTCCTTACCCTTCTCATGAATCCGGGACATCAACACGGCTCCCGTTGCTTTTTGGATAACAGAAAGACTAGTATTAATCCGTGATCCTGTGACAGGACTTCTGTCTTGGCGTTAACAACATGACTAAATAGGCTTGAAAAGCAGAACAATTCTTTGTAGCACTGATCCCAGAGATAACCGGTGATATTTATTTTTTACAAACAGAGAAGTGCTAATAAATAAAGAAAAATATGCTTAAATACTATAGAAGGAAACGCGTTGTTGTTGTTTTTATTTCATGCAGTTTCCTCTATGGTGTGTATGGCGTCTTGTATATGTTTATGTGTGCATAAATGTATCTCCAAGGTGTGAATCTCAGTCAACCCAAAGGAAAAACACTGACTTTATGATACTAACCGTCCCCTGCCACGCGTTCCTGTGGCCCAGTCTGTGTATATGTATTTTGTGTGTATATATGTGTATTTATATGTGTGTGTATATTTGTGTAAATGTGTGTTTGCGTGTGTATATGTATATCAGTGTATGTTTGTGTATTTCTGTTTATATGTGCATATGTACATTGTGAATATGTATGTGTTTGTGTATAAGCATATATATGTGTGTATGTATATATGTGTGTAAGTGTATATTTGTATATGTATGTATGGATGTGTAAAGGTATATGAGTATGTTTGTGTATATGTGTATATGTATATTTTATATGTGTATATATATGTGTGCATGTGTATATGTATGTGTGTGTATATATGTATGTGTGCGTGTGGATACATGTATATGAGTGTATGTGTATTTCTGTGTTTATATGTGTATATGTGTGTGCTTGTGTATGTGTGTATATTTGTGTGTGCGTGTGTATATTTATGTGTATGTGCCTGTATATATGTGTGCATGAGTGTATGTATATATGTATACTGTATATTGTTTTTTTTTGTTGGTTTTTAAGTCTGTTCTGCTGGGGGTTTTGTGTGTTTTTAGGGGTGATGGATACTCTTGGACTGTTAGGTGTATTGTGTCAACATTTCATGCCAGTTCATCCAGTGGTTTCTGAGTTAAGTTTCCCCCACAAACGAACATTACATTTATATATACAGTATATAGATTGTCTACTGCAGGCATGGACAAACTTGGGCCCTCCGGGTGTGTTGGACTTCTGACTATTAGGAATTGTGGGAGTTGAAGTCCAAAACACCTGGCTATTAGGAATTGTGGGAGTTGAAGTCCAAAACACCTGGCTATTAGGAATTGTGGGAGTTGAAGTCCAAAACACCTGGAGGGCCCAAGTTTGCACATATCTGGTCTACTGCTCTGGAACTGTTGTTTGCCTTGAAACCCGGCCAACATTATGCAGCTGCCAGGAATTCAAACTACAGGCTGGTTGTGACATGGAGAAACATGTCGGGAGCTGCGCGGAAGTATGTCCTTGGTGCGTTAAATGCACAGCACTGCTATAGGAGAGCATGATACTCCCTCTGCTCCACTGCAGTTCTTCTGACAAATGCTTGGAATTGCACTGCATTCAGAGGTGTAAAGACAGTACTCCTGGTGCTTCATATTCCCAGCTCACTCAAGGATGTGGCTGGAAGCATGTAATTAGTATTTTTACATTTATTTTCAATGCATATTCATAAGAGTTTTGACACGGATTGTTCCCTCTTTCCAACATGCCATGACTCCAAAAGACACGGAGAAGCTGCAAACAAAAACAACTATAAGTAAAAGTTTCCCTTTGACATTCAGTCTAGTTAGGTCCAATTCTGGAGGGTGGTGCTCATCTCCATTTCTGCGCCGAAGAGCCGGCATTGTGCATAGACACTTCCTGGGTCATGTGGCCAGCATGACCGCTGTTACCTTCCCACCAGAGCACTACCTATTGATCTACTCACATTTGCATGTTTTCAAACTGCTAGGTTTGCAGAAGCTGGGGCTAATGATGGGGAATTTACCTGCTCCGCAGATTCAAACCGCTGACCCTTTGGTCAGCAAGTTCTGCAGCTCAGCGGTTTCACCCGCTGTGCCACCATGGCCCCAAAAACAGATGCGTTGGATTGCAAGTCCTGTCTGGAGGATGACGGGACTTGCAATCCAACGCATCCGCAGGCTCTCTAAGAAGGACATTTGCAAGCCATAAGTAAACACTGGAGTCTCCTTATCTCAAATCCTTGGTGCCAGAACTCTTTTTAGATTACATTATGCAACAAAATTTGAAAAATAAAATCTGTTCCTGGTATGAAACTATTATTTCCTGTTTAATTTGAAAGTAGTTGTTCTACTCCAGAAACTTTGTTTTTGTGGCGGCCACAAACTATGTTGAATTGGTTGAGATTCTATGAGGTATTCATCGAAAAACTAGAGCAAAATGTGCTGCAGGATTATGTGCTTCTCACAAAAACAACGTTTTTGCAGTCTAATAATCCCCCCCCCATGTTTTGTGATAGAACCAATTAGGAAATACCACTGATAACTCAGGAACATAGATTGTGTTACATAAGTATAACCTGGAGGATGACGGGACTTGCAATCCAACCCATGTGGAGGCTCTCTAAGAAGGACATTTGCAATTTATAAGTAAGCACTGGATGAGTCTCCCTTATCTGAAATCCATGGTACCAGAAGATTTTTTAAGATGATGGAATATCTGTATTTTCCTATATAGTGAATGAATGGATGATGGGAAAGAGGGCTAGTCATACATCTGGTGGTGGCTATTGCAGTTTTCTCTGGGAAAAGGGGAGGACTTTACTCACTCAGAGGCCCCATAAAAAGCAGACATCCCCTATATTCCTGCAGCTGTGAGCACACTTTACATCCTTTCAGCAAAGTAACTGGAAAAAGAGGGGAAATCCTCCTCTTCCTGTAAATATTTTCCTGTTTACCGTATTTTTTGGCATATAAGACTACTTTTTTTTAAAATTAAAGATTTTATTTACATACAAAAACAACTTACAATGTAGACAGAATACAAAACAGTGAACATTTTACATACACATAACCCACCACCAAGGCCTGAACTTTGCCATATCTTTATAAATCAACTCTTAAACTAAATGTCAAATCCAAAATTCCTGACCAACAGGGTTATATTGTATTCTATTTTCACTCTCTAAAGTGTATTTAATAAAAACCGACCAGTATGCTTCAAAATCTGATCTATTAGTTTCCCCCCTGAATAACTTCATTTCCATTGTTAGTTTATCATTTAAGGCTATGTTCCATACCTCCCTATACCAAGCTTCCAGTGTAAGATTAGTTATTATTTTCCAATTCCTTGCTATTATAATTCTTGCCACAGTGAATAAAATAATCATCAACTCTTTCTTTTCCTTTTCTAAATTCAACATTGTGGCATCCATTAGTAATGCTAACCTAGCATCCGGAGTAATATTTAGCCCTATAATATTGCTTATTTCGATAAATATAGCCTTCCAAAAATTCTTCACTTGGGGGCATTCCCACCATAAATGAAAATATGTCCCTTTGTGCATGCCACATCTCCAGCAGAGGTTGCTTTGCTTGCTGTCCATCTGATGTTGTTTGACCGGTGTGGTATACCATCTCCATATAACTTTAAATACATTTTCTTTTAATCTTGTTGATAAATTCTTAACCACTCTCCACTTCAGAACCCTTTTCCAATCGAAATCTATAAGACTACTTTTTAACCCAAGAAAATATTCTCAAAAGTCAGGGGGTCGACTTATATGCGGGAGTCGATTTATATGCCGGGAGTTGTCTTATAGAGCGGGTGCTGAAACTTCCAATCCGGATTGGAGAATCTGTGGTTGCCGCATATAGTGGGCGGAGTTCAAAAATGGCAGTGGCCTTAATGGGGTGATTGACCCAAAAATGGATAAAAATCCCGCCAGGTTGGGCAAAAAGGGACAAAATGGAAAGTTACCGAAAAGCTTCTTCAGTTTAAAAGATAAATTGGACATAAGAGACGCTTGGAGGGTGGCCAACCCCCAGGGAAAAGATTTCACCTTTTTCTCTAACCGCCACAAGTCCTGGTCAAGGATAGATGCAATTTGGACCTCTAAGGGTCTGCTACCCAAAATACAAAAAATTTAAATAATGACGAGATATTTGTCGGATCACTGTATGATACTGATGGATTTTAATGCGAGAAGGCCAGAATTCCGATGGAGATATCCAACAGAAATTATAAGAGATGGAGAGGCGCTAGAGTACACAAGAAAGGAAATGAAGGAATTTTTTGAGATAAACAGTAAAGAAAATGAGAACCTAAATTTAATTTGGGATACGGGGAAAGCATTTATGAGGGGACTCTATATGAGACAACAATCTTTCTGGAGGAAAAAAAGGGATAAAGAATCCCAGGAAATAAAGGGCAGGATAGAGGCGTTGGAGAAAGGCCTGAAAGCGAAACCGGGAAACAAAAAATTAAAAAATGAAATAGAATTGTGGAGGAAACAATTGGACACAATTGAATTAAGAAAGCTAGAAATTAATCTGAAGTATTTAAAGCAGAAGTACTTCGAATCAGACAACAAACCAGGCAGGTTGTTGGCGTGGCCACTGAAACAAAAAAGAAAGCGAAATTGGATAGAGAGATTAAGAATAGATCAAAAGGATTACACTACCGCAGAGGAAGGAAATTAAGGAAGGGATAGAAACATACTTCTCCGGTCTATACAAAAAGGATGAAATAAGAGAGGAAGAGGTGGTGAAGTACATTAGCGAGAAGAAATTGGGAAAAATTACAGATGAGGAGAGAGAGAACCTCAATAGAAAGATAGCTCTGTGTGCTAAGTTTGGTCTGTATTGGTGAATGGATGAGGGATGCATTCTTTTTCGGAAGTGAGTGAAGGTACTTCAAGTCCCATCATCCGTGGTCCGTCTCACAGTAAAGTGCACCAGGCTGTAGAGTGGGTCATGAGGGCTCTGTGTGCCAGATTTGGTGTTGATCAGTCATTGGATTAGGTTTGTAGCAGGATTGGGAAGTGAGGGAAGGTACTGCAAGTCCCATCATCCATGTTCTCTCCCTCCAAACTTCAGTAGGATGTAGAGTGGGTCACTGGGGCTCTGTGTGCCAAGTGTGGACTTTCTCGGTGTTTTTGGGGGCCACAGTGGTCTGTGGGAACAGAGGGGTGTGAAAATACTACAAATTCCATCATTCATTTTCAGTCCTCCCGA
The DNA here is from genome assembly GCA_030556195.1 of Anolis apletophallus. NCBI lineage: Eukaryota > Metazoa > Chordata > Lepidosauria > Squamata > Anolidae > Anolis > Anolis apletophallus. The sequence goes on from JARBWK010000005.1 coordinate 7,615,928, forward strand.
GCCTCACCAGGACGTGAAGGCAGTCATGGGGGTTATGTGTGCCAAGTTTGGTCTCAATCGGTAATTGGATGAGGGTCGCAGAAGACTTGGGAAGTGAGTAGAGGTACTTCAAGTCCCATCATCCATGGTCCACCCTCCTCCAAACTGCACCAGAATGTAGAGTGGGTCATGAGGGCTCTGTGTGGCAAGTTTGGTGTTGATCAATCATAGGATTAGGTTTGTAGCAGTCTTGGAAAGTGAGGGAAGGTACTGCAAGACCCATAATCTATGTTCTGTCCCCCTCCAAACTTCAGTAGGATGTGGACTGGGTCACTGGGGCTCTGTGTGCCAAGTGTGGTCTTTATCAGTGTTTGTTGGGGGCCACAGTGGTCTGTGGGAACAGAGGGGTGTAAAAAGTACTACAAATACCATCATACATTGTCAGTCCTCCCCCCAACCTCACCAGGACGTGAAGGCAGTCATGGGGGTTATGTATGCCAAGTTTGGTCTCGATCAGTGATTGGATGAGGGTTGCAGCGGACTCGGGAAGTGAGTAGAGGCACTTCAAGTCCCATCATCCATGGTCCACCCTCCTCCGAACTGCACCAGGACGTAGAGTGGGTCATGGGGGCTGCGTGTGCTGAGTGTGGTCTGTATTGGTCCTTTTTGGTGGCCTCAGTGGTCTGTGGGAACCAAAGTGTTGGAAAGTACTACAAATCCCATAATCCGTGGGTCATGTCCCCCGAACCGCACCAAGACGTAAAGGGGGTTAGGGGGGTTCTGTGTACCAAGTTTGGTGCAGGTCCATCACCCGCGCTGGTCGCTGTGGCCTGTGAAAGTGGCTGCCACATATCCGCCCTGGCCTGTGAAAGTGGCTGCTTCCGCCCTTCTGCCCTCCCGCCCTCCGCATACACACATACAAACATTCCGTTTTATAAAGGTATACAGATTTACGCATATCATTGCAGAAAGATTCAAAATATTTTTGAATAATTGGATAAAAGAGGATCAAAATGGCTTTTTGCCTAAAAGACAACTAGCCACAAATGTAAGAATCATACTAGGCTTATTAGACTATTATGACAAAAATATTAGCAGGGAGATTGCAATGGTGTTTGTGGACGCGGAAAAAGCGTTTGACAAGATCAACTGGGTCTAGCTGAGAGAACTCCTGAGGGAAATAGATGTTGGATTCTCGTTCATGAAGATTATACAAGCTATTTATACTGAACAATCAGGCAGGGTAATAGTAAACCAAGAGAGGACAAACAAGATTAATATACAAAAAGGGGTGAGACAAGGGTGTCCCCTTTCCCCCCTACTGTTCATTTTTTATGTTAGAAACCCTCTTGGAGGAAATTAGGGTAGACGGAAACCTTTAGGGGCCAACATAAAGAAAAACTCAATAAAAGTTCTTGCTTTCGCAGATGATTTGGCCTTGATTGTAGAGAACCCAAGGGACCATATCGAACAGTGGATCGACAAAATTGAAAGATTCGGAAAGGTGGCGGGATTTAAAATTAATAAGGAAAAAACCCAAATTCTAGTAAAAAACTTGACGGAGGAAGCAAAACAGCAGCTCCAGGAAAAGACGGGGATGAAAATAACGAACAAGGTGAAATACTTGGGGGTGACCTTAACCCCCCAAAAACTCCAAGCTTTTCAAAAACAACTACAAACCAAAATGGGAGGAGATTAGAAAAGACCTGAACAATTGGTCAAAGCTTAATCTATCGTTTCTTGGAAGAGTGGCATCTGTCAAGATGATGGTGCTGCCCAAGTTAAATTTTCTTTTTGCATCCCTCCCCATAGTCAGGAACGAGGCGCAATTCAATATCTGGGACAAGGAGCTTTCGAAGTTTATATGGGGTGGAAAAAAACCCAGAGTAAGATGGAAAATATTACAGCAAACAAAGGAAAAGGGGGGGATAGGCATCCCAAACCTGAGATGCTACTTCGAAGCCAATTGCCTCAACTGGCTGGGGGAGTGGTGCAAACTAAAAAACGATAGACTTTTGGATCTGGAAGGCTTCGACCTGAAGTTCGGGCTACATGGATATTTGCATTATGACAAATTGAAAGTGGATAGGAACTTTATAAATCATAGTACAAGAAATATCTTGCTAAAAATTTGGAACAAATATATAAAAAAAATTTGGAGCAAAAATCCCATTATGGACGTCTCCGATGGAAGCGTATAGAATCCGTCAACTTGACAATAAGAGATGGCTGACATACAAGGACTCTCTGAGATGGAATGGTAATATCTACGAGCTACGGACCAAAGAACAAATCGAGGCTGACAGAGAAATTGATTGGTCCTCTTACCTGCAGCTAAGAGAAAAATATAGGGAGGACATAAAAATTGGATTTGAGGAAACTCTAAATGAAATCGAAGAGATAATCTTCGATGAAAAAAAGAAAAAAGTTGGACGAATATATAAAATCATGCTAACCTGGGATCAATTAGGGAAAAACGGGGAGAACTACAAAATACAATGGTCCAGAAACATAGGATTTAAGATAAAGGATGAGACCTGCAGAGCTATATGGAAAAACAATGTCAACATCTCTTACTGCCATAAATACAAGGAAAGCTGGATTAAACTAATATATAGGTGGTACCTCACACCAAACAAACTAGGCAAAATATATAAAAATCAAAAACCAGATTGCTGGAACTGTAAAAAAAAGAATGCAGGCACATACTTCCATTTATGGTGGATGTGCCCCAGAGCAGAAAGATTTTGGTGTGAGATACATACCGAATTGGAGAAAATACTTAAAAGGTCGATCGAGAAAAGCCCAGAATTATTCCTCTTAGGAATAGTGGATCCCTCCTGGGAAAAGAAAGATAGGGATTTATTCATTCTTTTTTTAATGGTTCTTTATTGAGTTTTCCAAAGTATTAAAAGAGTTACAAAAAAAAGAACATGCAAACAAACATTACAAAGCGAAAAGCAAAAGAACAGAGCGATCTCGCTGTCGCTCTGAGAGGAATAGGGTACAGTTAAGATGATAGAAAAGTGTGTATTAAGAAAATGTGCGGGTGAAAGTATTGCAGGTTGGAGATTGAGATTGTTCTATCTTTTCTTTTTTCCTTCCCTTCTCGCCGTTGTTAAGCTTTCCCTTCACACTGCCTGTGTAGATATAGAGAAGAGCAGGTGTTTTATTCAGTCCAATATCAAGTCGACATTATATTCTAATCTACTATATTGTCGTATTGATCCCCAGTCTGTTTTTTCGTAACTATTACTGTCTTGGTTACGTATCTTTTCAGTTAAGCATTCCATCTGTACTGTTTCCAACACCTTTGAAAACCACTCCTCTTTTGTTGGTATTATTGGGGTTTTCCAGTGTTTTGCATAGAGGATCCTAGCTGCTGTTATTACCATGAGTATTATTTTCTTTTCTGTGGGCGGGATTGTTCCTTCGAGTATTCCTAACAAGAAGATTTCTGGTCTTTTTTCTAACCTAGATGTTACCATTTTTTTAAGCTCCTTATGGATCATTGTCCAAAATTTAAGTGCTTTAGGGCAAGTCCACCAGAGGTGGAAGACAGTGCCGTTTTTGTTATTGCATTTCCAGCAATTGGGATCCGCGTCTTTGTATATCCTAGAGATCTTCTCGGGGGGATATATACCACCGGTATATCATTTTTATCCAGTTTTCTTTGAATGAAGTACTTAGTGTTTTTTTAACTGTGTTACACCAGATGTTGTTCCACATTCTATTATTTATCTTGAATCCTACGTTTCTAGACCACTTATCCATATATTCCCTTTTCTGGTTATTCTCCGTATCCATCTTAAGTAGCGTATTATAGATTTATTCATTCTGACCACTACAGCGGCCAAAATGGTTATGGCCAAACACTGGAAATCACAGGAGGTCCCGACAAGGGAAGAATGGCAGATGAAAATTATCGAGACGGTTCAGATGGAAGCTATGACGGAGGCTCTCAGAGAGGAACGAAAGACAAATAAGGCAGAGGAAAGAAATAACAAATGGGATTGGTTAGATCTGATAGACTATTTTAGGAAAGAGAGATATAGAGCTTAAGGTGAAAAGCCTGTAAAGGGGGGAAGGAGGGAGATAAAAGAGGAGACGGAGGGTCAACAAGGGGAAAAATTAAATGTACTGGGGGAGACAATGGAGGGATATGTTTGTAATATCTGACTTTCATATATAGAGGACAACATCCAAATACCCTGAATGAGTCAACGGACAAAAGAAAGGAGGCCAACCAGCCACAGAAGTCGAGAGGAAGAGAAGTCCTGTCAAGCCTTCAAACGTCTAACACTCAGTAAAAGCAAGGGGGTCATTCACCCCTAGCTTCTTTCACACTCTAATGCACACACTTTTTTCTTTTTTGTCCTTTAAATCTCAAATGGATTTTCTGTTTCTATTTCCGCCACCCAGAGCGAAGAACTCTGGGGGCCCATTTATATCACTGCTACATGGTTTTAATCTTTCTGTCATATGTCTGAAATACTCAATAAAGACTTCTTTTTTTAAATAAAAAAATGGCAGTGGCCGCGTCCCTGCCGTATGCAGTGACTGTATGAAAGCATTAAGGGCGACGCTGTACAAGTACGGTAGAAGAAAATCCAATCATCAGGATTCGTGGACTTAATGCGATCACGATGGTGAGGTGAAGGGGCGCCTCACCAGGAAGGTGTAAGTGAAGGGCGGAGCAAGCTGCAGGCGTCTGGTGCACCTGGGGTATGGAAATGTCACGATGCAAGACCTAGGCCGGCCCCTTAATCACACACACAGAGACGATAATCAGCTAACTACTTTATTGAAGTATAAAAACAGTTGAAAAGGTAATTGTCCATAAAAGTATCAAAGTAATCCAAAAGTAAAGATATAGTCCAAAAGGCAAACTTGGCAGTACTTCCAAAAAATTGGCAAGGCTCCGCTTAGCTAGCGGATCAGGAACCAAGCAAGGTTACAAGATAAAACTCTTCTTGGCAGGCCACTAGCCCCAAACTTAGCTACGTGGTCTTGGCTTCGCTACACATCTGCATAGGTGAGACGTGGCCGAAGTACTGAGGATCCGTTCCCACGGATCCTATACTTAATCCCCTTGACGAGGCCCCGACGCTCTAGGCTTCTCCTCCTCCAATCTGTGCTGCGAGCCCTCGGTCTGTCTAGGCTGTGGAACCAACCCCTCCTGCTCGACTCAATGCTCCGTCTCCTATCAAAGGTTCGACCTTGCCTCCCAGCACCTGGTTCCCTATCTTCGTGAGAGTCAAACTCCCCATCTGCTTCCCGGGCCTCTCCCTCGGTTGTTTCCCACATTCTTTCTTGTGAGCCTCGCCCCCCCCGGCCGCTCGTAATCTTCACTATAACTGCTTTCGAATTCCGACTGGCCTTCCTGCTGTTCGTAAGGGTCAGGCCAGCCGTCATCCCAGGCCAGACTTTCTGTGGGAGAAGAAGGCCAAGCTATCTCAAAATCCCCTTCTTCTAGCCCCTCCAAATCCTCTTCCGAATCAACTGGCTCCAATGCTAGTGGGACCCCCGGTGCTGCCCCCTGCCCTCCAGGCACAAACGAGAACTGGTGTGCTACAGGAAAAAAGAGATAGAGTGACTCTGGGCCCAGGAAAACACACCTCTCTTACCTGTCTGGCCTGCCCTTGCATCCTATTACTGCACCTCCTCCTCTGCCTCTCAGATCTCGCTCCTGAAGATGGCAGGGAAGTGCTGTAGGTGCGCATGTGTGAGATCTGAGAGGCAGAGAAGGAGGTGAAGTAATAGGAAAATTGCCATATTGAAATCAAATCTGATGCTTTTTAAAGTTTTATTTGGTGTGCGTTGGAAGAGGGATAGCCTTATACAGCGAGTATATTTATTTATTTATTTACTTCATTTATATTCATTTATATTCCACCCTTCTCACCCCGCAGGGGACTCAGGATGGATTACAATGTACACGTTACATTTAGACACACAAACACAAGACAGACAGAGGCAATTTACCATCTGGCCACCAGGGGGAGCTGTTGCACTCCATTCCTCAGCGTGTTTCCTGGAGATCTTTATGGCCTCGTAAATCAGTGAAATTTAGTCTCCCCACTAAGTGGAACCTTAATTTCCTACTTGACAGATGCAACTGTCTTTCGGGTTGCAAAGGTCGACAATAGGCTACACAATAGGTCGAGAGCCCACCTCGACCCGGGCAGGCCTCAAACTCATGACCTTCTGGTTAGTAGAGCTCCTATGCAGCTGACACCCAGCCAGCTGTGCCACATTCCTGATATATCCCAAACTCTATGTTTTAACTGGAAAAGTTGGGGGTCGTCTTATACACCCAGTCGTCTTATATGCTGAAAAATACGGTATTTGGGTTTCAACACAGGTGGCGACTGATGGGTTTGCCCCATGCTTGCCCTCTTGGGCATTTCCAGGGCTTTCCCCCCAATGCATGCCCACATTGATCATGTGGAAGGCAAGCACAGAATGGGATGTGTAACTAGCCCCCTTTCTCATAATTTTTGGGTCTCTTCTGACTCTCCGGAGGAATCAGACTCCTCCTTGACACCATCTTTTTCTTCCTTACAATCTGGGCAGGGGGCTTGTGGCATTTGCATTCAAAAGTCATTGCAAGTGGGGAAGAAAGCCTTCAATTATTCATTCCCAGCTAATTGCCATGCGGAGCCCAAAAGGCACATGAAAAGGCATCGCACCATAATTGCCTCATCAGCCCTAGGAGATGAGGATATCTGCTAAGACGAAGTGGTACCATGCCCCTAATGATCAAAACTCTTTGCAATGGCTGAGTTTTGACCTTTGGCCTCCAGGCAAATGGACCTTGAAAGGCCAAAGAGGGCTTTTGAAGGCATTGCTTTACTCTCCTTAACACTGTTTTGGTTTCATCCAAAAGTCACCTTTCCTTCAAGCAAAGAGACAGTTGTCTTGTGCATTGAAGTCATTTCTGACCTATGGCAGCCCTAAGGCGAACCTATTGCAGGGCTTACTTGGCTCAGTTGGAGAAGCAGCCATTGAATAAAGCCAGGATTCCTACCCAGCCTTGTTGAACACACGACATCAGAATAAATCATAGAATTATAGAATCCTAGAGTTGGAAGAGACCTCGTGGGCCATCCAGTCCAACCCCATTCTGCCAAGAAGCAGGAAAGTTGCATTCAAAGCACCCCTGACAGATGGCCATCCAGCCTCTGTATAAAAGTCTCCAAAGAAGGAGCCTCCACCACCTCTGTGTTGATGGAGGCAGGCAGGATTTTCCCCGGGTACTGGTTGTGGGGGGTCGGGAGCAGGTGAGGGTTTTGCCCTCCTTTCTGCTAGAGATCCCTGTGTACAGCTGGTGGGCCACTGTGGTGACATAGAATGCTGGACTAGATGGGCTGAGGCCCGATTCAGCATGGCTCTTCTTGTGTTCTTATGTTCTTACACTCCAGGGCAGAGAGTTCCACTGCTGAACAGCTCTCACAGTCAGGAAGTTCTTCCTAATGTTCAGGTGGAATCTCCTTTCCTGTAGTTTGAAGCCATTGCTCCATTGCGTCCTAGTCTCCAGGGCAGCAGAAAACAAGCTTGCTCCCTCCTCCCTAGGACTTCCCCGCACATATTTATACATGGCTATCATGTCTCCTGTCCACCTTCTCTTCTGAAGGCTAAACATGCCCAGCTCTTTAAGCCGCTCCTCATAGGATTTGTTCTCCAGACCCTTGCTCATTTGAGTCACCCTCCTCTGGACTCATTCCAGCTTAGAGTCAACCTCTCCCTTCAATTGTGGTGCTCAGAATTGGACACATTACTCCAGATGTGGTCTAACCAAGGCAGAAGAGAGCATGGGGAGCATGACTTCCTGGATCTAGACTAGGGGTGGGCAACCTATGGCCCGCGGGCCGGATGCGGACTGGCAGCTGATTCTGTCCGGCCCGGGGAGAAGGGCGTCGAGGGCGGGGCCAAGAGGAAGGGGTGCCACTGCCGCCATCCCATCGCGGGCTCTATGGGGCCTGTGTCGGCAGATAGGCCAGAGGAGCAGCGGCTTTGGAGTGCCTACATCCCTGGAGGCCTGCGGGGGCTGATTGCCCTGGCGACCCGGAAGACTTGATCGTCTTCCGGGTCGCCAGGTCGAATAAGCCGCCTCAGATCTCCGTGTGCTCCCCCTGCAGGCCCGGATTGCCTCCAGGGATGCAGGCACTCCATAGCAGGGCGATCAGCTGGGGAACGGCTGGGGTTGAGAGCGGGCGGAGGCCTGCAGCCTCCGATCACCTGCTGCTCTGCTCTGCTCTTTCAGCCACTCCTCATAGGGTGGGTCTGCTTTGCCATCCTCTGGGCTGGGGCCATTGGGCCATTCCATCTTGGGATCCTTCCTCTCTTGAGGATGTCAGCCTTCATCTTGGTTCGCATCTTGTCTTCTTGAATTTAATTTAATTTTAGTGGTTTTTATTATTATTTTATAATAATTTTATAATAATATAATAATATAATTAATAATATAGTATAATAATGTTATATTATAATTTCAATATATTATGTCTATATAGATATAGTAACTATAATATAATAATTATATTAATACTAATAATATATGAATATTTCTTGATATATTAATATGTTAATATTAATGATGTGTAATATATAGTAAATATAATAAATAAATAAATAAATAAATAAATAAATAATGTAGATTAGAATGTAGTTCAGCCTTTAGGTGCGGCCCTCCATAATATTTTTTGGCTCTTGTGTGGCCCTTTGGAAAAAATAATTGCCCACCCCTGATCTAGACACTAGACTCCTATTGATGCAGGCCAAAATCCCATTGGCATTTTTTTGCTGCCGCATCACATTATTGGCTCATGTTTAACTTGTTGTCCACAAGGGCTCCAAGATCTTTTTCACACGTACTGCTCTCGAGCCAGGCATCGTCCCCCACTCTGTATCTATGCATTTCTTTTTTTCTAATCATGGATTATTGTGTGCTTTTCAAGTCATGGCAAGGTTAATCCAAGGGAGGTTTGCCATTGTCTGAGGCTGAGAGAGTGTGACCTGCCCAAGGGCATTCAATGGATTTCCATAGCTGATAATTTCTCCGTCTCAGAGGAAGGCCAAGGCAAGAACCCGTCTAAAAAGGTGGAAAATCTAGCTCTGTCTTCATTACGCCACCCATTACATTGCAACATCTGCTTGTACTTCTTGGGAGGCTTCATTAGATGGGCGGGTTGCCAGATACTATTTGTGATCTGTTGAGAAATCATTATACATCCATGATACTCAAGGTTGCCAGTTTTGCAATCGCAGCAGTGGAGTGCAAATGGGATCCAGCTGTTGTAGCTGCTATTGTTGTTACCTTCACTGCGATCATTTAGTAAAGTTAATGTAAGTATATCAGTAGCACACGATGCTGTTGCACTCCTCCCAACCATGCTATACACCTGCGAAACATGGACTTTCTACAGATGTCAGACGCAACTCCTGGAACAATTGCATCAGCGTTGCGTCCGAAAAAATCCTGCAAATCTCTTGGGAAGACAGGCGGGGAAATGTCAGCATGCTGGAAGAAGCAAAGATCACCAGCATTGAAGCGATGCTCCTCCGCCATCAACTCCGCTGGACTGGTCACGTTGTCCGAATGCCAAAAGATCACTGTCTCCCGAAGCAGTTACTCTACTCCGAACTCAAGAATGGAAAACAAAATGTTGGTGAACAGGAAAAGAGATTTAAAGATAGGTTTAAAGCCAACCTCAAAAACTGTGGCATAGACACGGAGAACTGGGAAGCCCTGGCCCTTGAGCGCTCTAACTGGAGGTCAGCTGTGACCAGCAGTGCTGCAGAATTGTAGGCAGGAATGGAGGGCAAAAGGGAGAAACGTGCCAAGAAGAAGGCGTGTCAAACCAACCCTGACCGGGACCGCCTTCCGTCTGGAAACCGATGTCCTCACTGTGGGAGAAGATGCGGATCAAGAATAGAGCTCTACAGCCGCCTATGGACCCACTTCCAAGACACCACATCTGGAAGATCATCATCCTCGAGCTACGAGGGATCACCTAAGTGAGTAAGTAAATATCAATAGCACACGATCTTCTGAAAGGGGCACAGACAGTAAAGGAAACTCCACAGGTGTGTTCACCCTCTATACTTTCAACATCTCTCAATTGAAGTTCCCACAGGGCTCTCTTTGCACGCAAGGAGCCTCATTCAAATGAATGCACATTTGTCGGGATGGCTTGGTCAGTGCCTTTCTGTCTGGAAGAAAAGAAGGAGGGTGGACAAGATGGCCTTTGGGGGTCCCTTCCAATTGCTTCTCCCCTAGAACTGGATGGTCTTTGGGAGTCCCTTCCAATTCAAGGACTCTATACTTTGAACGTCTCCCCTTTGGGGCTGTGTCTTTGCACACACGGAGCCTCCTTCTAATGGATGCGCAATTTGTCAAGAGGGCTTGAGATGTGTCTTTCTTCCTGGCAGGAAAGGAGGGTGGACTGGATGGCCTCTGGGGGTCCCTTCCAACTCGGGGACTCTATCATTTGAACATCTCTCCTTTGGGGCTGTCTTGGCACATTGAAGTTCTCAGAGGGCTGTTTCTTTGCATACAAGAGGCCTCCTTCTCTGGATGTGCAATTTGTCGGGAAGGCTTAGGACATGCCTTTCTGCTTGGCAGAAAAGAAGGAAGCTGGACTGGATGGCCTTTAGAGATCCCTTCCAATTGCTTCTCCCCTAGGACTGGATGGCCTTTGGGGTTCCCTTCCAACTTACATCCTTTGAACGTCGCTCCATTGGGACTGTCTTGGCACACAAGAATCCTCCTTCTCTGGATGCACATATGTCGGAAGGGCTTGGATGGTGTTTTCCTGCCTGTCAGAAAAGGAGGGTGGACTGAATGGTCTTTGGGGGCTCCCTTCCAGGTCAAGGACTCTATGCTTAAAACATCTTTCCATTGGGGCTATGTCTTTGCACACAAGGAGCCTCCTTCAGATGGATTTGCAATCTGTCAGGAAGGCTTGAGACGCACCTTCCTGCCTGGCAGATAATGAGGCTGGACTGGATGGTCTTTGGGGGTCCCTTCCAACTTGGGGACTCTATCCTTTGAACATCTCTCCTTTGGGACTGTCTTTGCACACAAGGAGGCTCCTTTTTTGGATGTGCAACATGTCGGGAAGGCTTGGGACATGGCTTCCTGCCTGGCAGAAAATAAGGAGGCTGGACTGGATGGCCTTTAGGGCTCCCTTCCAATTGCTTCTCCCCTAGAACTGGATGGCTTTGGGGGTTCCCTTCCAAGTCAAGGACTCTGCTTAAAACATCTCTCCATTGGGGCTGTCTTGGCACACAAGGAGCCTCCTTCAAATGGATGTGCAATTTCTCGGGAAGGCTTGAGATGCACCTTCCTGCCTGGCGGAAAAGAAGGAGGGTGGACTGGATGGCCTAGGAGGTTCCCTTCCAACTCGGGGACTCTATCCTTTGAACATCTCCCCATTGAAGTTTTCAGAGGGCTGTGTCTTTGCACACAAGAGGCCTCCTTCTCTGGTTGTGCAATTTGTCAGGAAGGCTTGGGACACGCTTTCTACCTGGCAGAAAAGGAGGGTGGACTGGGTGGCCTTTGGGGATCCCTTCCAATTGCTTCTCCCCTAGGACTGGATGGCCTTGGGGGTTTTGCTTCCAACTTCCATCCTTTGAACGTCCTTCCATTGGGGCTCTCTTGGCACCCAAGGGGCCTCCTTCTCTGGATGCACATTTGTCGGAAGGGCTTGGATGGTGTTTTCCTGCCTGGCAGTGAAGGGGGGTGGACTGGATGGCCTTTGGGGGTCCCTACCCACTCGATAACTCTATACTTTGATCATCAATCTTCCCATTGAAGTTCTCAGGGGGCTGTGTCTTTGCACACAAGGAGTCTCCTTCTCTGGATGCGCAATTTGTCGGGAAGACTTGGGACGCGCCTTCCTGTCTGGCAGAAAAGGAGACTGGACTGGATGGCCTTTGGGGGGGGGGGGGTTCCCTTCCAATTTGAGGACTCTGAATGTCCCTCCATTGGGGTTGTGTCTTTGCACACAAGGAGCCTCCTTCTCTGGATGCGCAATTTGTCGGGAAGGCTTGGGATGCGCCTTCTTGCCTGGCAGAGAAGGGGTGTGTGCGTGGATTGGATGGCCTTTGGGGGTCCCTTCCCACTCGAGAACTCTATACTTTGATCATCTCCCCATTGAAGTTCTCAGAGGGCTGTGTCTTTGCACACAAGGCGTCTCCTTCTCTGGATGCGCAATTTGTCGGGAAGGCTTGGGACGCGCTTTCCTGCCTGACAGAGAAGGGGGGTGGGGTGGACTGGATGGCCTTTGGGGGTCCCTTCCCACTTGAGAACTCTATACTTTGATCCAGTGTTTCCCAACCTTTTTTGAGCCACGGCACACCAAAATTTTACATTTGTTTTTAAAAATACACTCAGGGGACACTGGGCCCGATGAACCAACATAGATATCCTGTCAGTAATGGAAGAAAGACACAAACTCCACACAGAACTCCCATAACCAAGAGAAAATGCTATAATAGTTTGGTGGGCATTGACCTTGAGTTTTGGAGTTGTAGTTCACCTATATCCAGAGAGCACTGTGGACTGAAACAATGTTGGATCAGGACCAAACTTGGCATGAATACTCAATATGTCCAAATATGAACGCAGATGGAGTTCAGGGGAAATAGACCCTGACATTTGAGAGTTAGTTTCTGGGATTTATAGTTCCCCTACAATTAAAGAGCATTCTGAACCCCACCAATGATAGAACTGGGCCAAACTTCCCACACAGAACCCCCAGGAGGCAAGAGGAGGTCCCTACTTGGGGAAAGGGAGGCGGGCCTTCCCAATGCATGGAGAGGGAGAGATCAAGTAGACAACGGGTGGGGAGGGGGGTGTTTGTAATTTTGTGCCTTTATCGAGGTAGGTTTCTTAGGGTTTTTATACTTCAACACACTAGACTCCCCCCCCCCTTTCCTGGAGGTTGCAATTTCCCACGGCACACCTGATGATCGCTCACGGCACACTAGTGTGCCCCGGCACACTGGTTGAGAAACACTGCTTTGATCATCTCCCCATTGAAGTTCTCAGAGGGCTGTGTCTTTGCACACAAGGAGCCTCCTTCTCTGGATGCGCAATTTGTCGGGAAGGCTTGGGACACACTTTCTACCCGGCGGAAAAGGAGGGTGGACTGGATGGCCTTGAGAGATCCCTTCCAATTGCTTATCCCCTGGGATTGGATGGCCTTGGGGGTTCCTTCCAATTTGAGGATTCTGTGTGTCCCTCCATTGGGGTTGTGTCTTTGTACACAAGAGACCTCCTTCTCTGGATGCGTAATTTGTCGGGAAGGCTTGGGACGCGCCTTCCTTCCTTCCTTCCTGGCAGAAAAGAGGGAGGGTGGACTGGATGGCCTTTGGGGGTCCCTTCCAATAGAACAGTGGTTCTCAACCTTCTTAACGCCGCGACCCCTTAATACAGTTCCTCATGTTTTGGTGACCCCCAACCATAACATTATTTTCGTCGCTACTTCATAACTGTAATTTTGCTACTTTTATGAACCGTCATGTAAATGCAGGATATATTTTCATTCACTGGACCAAATTTGCCACAAATACCTAAATTTGAATACTAGTGGGATTGCGGACCGGGTTGATTTTGACATTTGGGACTTGCTGGGATTTATAGTTCACCTACCATCAAACAGCATTCTGAACTCCACCAACTTGCACCAAACTTGGCACACAGAACTCCCATGACCAACAGGGAATACTGGAAGGGTCTGGTGGACATTGAGTTTGGGAGTTGTAGTTCACCTACAGAGAGCACTGTGGACTCAGACAATGATAGATCTGGACCAAATTTGGCACAGATACTCAATATGCCCAGACGTGAACATTGGTGGAGTTTGGGGAAAATAGACATTGACATGTGTGAGTTGTAGTTGCTGGGATTTATAGTTCACCTACAATCTACAATCAAAGAGAATTCTGAACCCCACCAAGGATAGAATTGGGCCAGACTTCCCACACAGAACCCCCATGACCAACAGAAAATACTGTGTTTTTTCTGATTGACTTTGGAGACCCCTCTGACACTCCCTCGCGACCCCTCCAGGGGTCCCGACCCCCAGGTTGAGAAACACTGCAATAGAAGGAAGGCTCTTCTTCTCTCCTGCAGGCAGTTCTGGGGCAGAAGAAGGAGAAGGCGGAGAAGGCAGAGAAGGAGGGGAAAGAGGGCAGGATGGAAAGCGAAACCGCCCCGGGGAGTTTCGGTTTCTCCTCCTGCAGCAGCAGCAGCGGCCCGCGTGTCCCGACGAGGCGGAGAGGCGGCGGGAGGAGAAGCGGGCCCTTCTTCTTCCCCTCTGGCCGGGCCATGTCGTGCCCTCCGCTGCGGCTGAAGGAGTGGCTGGTGGCGCAAGTGGAGAGCGGGCGCTTCCCGGGCCTGTGCTGGGAGGACCGCGGGCGGGGGGTCTTCCGCATCCCCTGGAAGCACGCCGCCAAGCAGGACTACCAGCAGCGCCACGACGCCGCCCTCTTCAAGGTCTGCCGCTGGGGAGCCCACCCAGGGGAGGGGTCCCGAGCAGTGACGTCACTGGGGAAGGGGCTCAAGCCGGGGCCGGGGGGAGTTTCTGCCCACAGTTAGCCCTAGGCTTGCCACTTTTGGATAGAAGAAATAAGGGACATTTACGGGATTTTTCACAAAAATAAGGGTCACTTCATTAAAAAAAATTGAAACTCAAACGTTAGGTAGAAATAGTTTTATCAACAGAATAAGATAATGATTGAAACACACAAAAGAAACTGACTCATACCCTCTTAACAGCACATGGGATGTTTCTGCATGCTTTGTCATGCAGAAAAAACATTATCAGAACTACCTAATTTTCTCCATCTGTATTTAGTACTTGACTTTGCTGACTTTAAAAGTTGGGAGTGATCCTGGACTCATCGCTGAGCCTGGAACCCCAGGTCTCGGCGGTGGCCGGGAGAGCTTTTGCACAGTTAAGACTCGTGTGCCAGTTGCGCCCGTACCTTGGGAAGGCTGATCTGGCTACGGTCGTCCACGCTCTGGTCACATCCCGAATAGATTACTGCAATGCACTCTACGTGGGGCTGCCTTTGAAGACAGTTCGGAAGCTACAACTAGTCCAACGGGCGGCAGCCAGACTACTAACCGGAGCTACATACAGGGAGCATACCACCCCCCTGTTGTGTCGGCTCCACTGGCTGCCTGTCCAATTCCGAGCTCAATTCAAAGTGCTGGTTTTGACCTTTAAAGCTCTATACCAGTGTTTCTCAACCTTCCCAATACCACGACCCCTTAATACAGTTCCTCATGTTGCGGTGACCCCCAACCATAAAATCATTTTCGTTGCTGCTTCATAACTGTAATTTTGCTACTGTTATGAATCATCATGTAAAATGTATTTTCGTTCACCGGACCACCTTTGGCACAAATACCTGATAGACCCAAATTTGAATACTGGTGGGGTTGTGGGGGGTGATTTTGTCATTTGGGACGTGTAGTTGCTGGGATGTACAATCAAAGAGCTTTCTGAACTCCACTAAAAATTGAGTTGAATCAAACTTGGCACACAGAACTCCCATGACACAAAAGAAAATACTGGAAGGGTTTGGTGGACATTGACCTTGAGTTTGGGAGTTGGAGTTCACCTACATCCAGGGAGCACTGTGGACTCAAATAATGATAGATCTGGATCAAACTTGGCGCAAATACTCAATATATCCAAATGTGAACACGGGTGGAGTTTGGGGAAAATACACATCGATATTTGGGAATTGTAGTTGCTGGGATTTATAGTTCACATGCAACCAAAGAGCTTTCTGAACTCCCCCAACAATGGAATTGAACCAAACTTCCCATACAGAACCCCCATGGCCAATAGAAAATAATGTATTTTCTGATTGTCTTTGGCGACCCCTCTGACACCCTCGCGACCCCCATAGGGGTCCCGACCCCCAGGTTGAGAAACACTGCTCTATACGGTTCTGGCCCAGCTTACTTGTCCGAACGCATCGGCCTCTATGTCCCACCTCGTAATTTAAGATCATCCGGGGGGGGCCCTGCTCTCGCTCCCGCCAACCTCTCAAATGCGGTTGGCGGGGACGAGAGGGAGGGCCTCTCGGTGGCCCCGTCTGTGGAACACTCCCCTATTGATATTCGATCAGCTTCATCCTCCTAACATTCAGAAAAAGAGTGAAATACTGGCTTTGGGACCAAGCGTTTGCACCCTAGCACGACACGGCACTTTAGACTGGTCAGTTGGCAAATTGGTGGTTAAGATCTAAGACTTTGGATGGAACATTGTTTTAATGGTGATGAATGTATATGATGTTTTTAATATTAACTGTATTTTAATGTATTGAATTCTAGGTGTATTTTAATGTATTTTAATTTTAACTGTGTTTTACTATGTATTGTGTGGCATCGAATTGTTGCCGTCTGTTAGGCCGCACTGAGTCCCCCCTCGGGGGTTGAGAAGTAGCGGGGTATAAACACTGGAAATAAATAAATAAATAAATAGGTAGAAATAGTTTTATCAACAGAATAAGATAATGATTGAAACTCTCAAAAGAAATTGACTTACACCCTCTTAACAGGACATGGTATGTTTCTGCATGCTTTGTCATGCAGAAAAAACATTATCAGAACTACCTACTTTTCTCCGTCTGTATTTAGTACATGACTTTGCTGACTTTAAAAGTGCACTGTCTAAACATTAAAATAAAATAAATTTTATGAGACAGTACATCTTCATGATTATTATGTCAATAGTTAATAGTATAGTATACTATGGGATACCCGGTATTGTATAGGATTGGGACGAAATGGCAGGTGTAAAGATGCACTGGCGGTTGTGCTTTCTGCAACCGAACTTGCCTATCTCAGATTGGCCTTTTAAGTCATCAACGTGCTTGTAAAAAGCATGGGATGAGTCCTTCCTGAATCTTCGTTCGCAAAATAATGCCGAGAGAGAGAGAGAGAGAGAGAGGAGATAGTATTGGGATAGACAGCTAGGCCTATTTTAAGAGTAACTCTCAAGCAACCAGAAACTATCTTTATCCAACATGAGCTAACATTCCCCTTGGGTAACGGTTAATTGAGTCTACTGTACTTTGAAAAAGTCCTGTATCGCCTCTTCCTTTCAACGGGGACGCAGGCAGGCACACATTCGCAAGCGCGTGACTGTCAGCCTGCACTGCGAGTTGGAATCCCCAGGCAGGCATTGCCGCGCGCACCTTCCTCTGGTCAACCCCGCCAGGTTCTGTCCTGTTAGTCAATAATAAGGGACAGGGCCTGAAAAAACGGGACATAAAATTTTAGGGCCAAAATAAGGGACATCCCTTAGAATAAGGGACATATGGCAACCCTAGTTAGCCCATGCCCAGTCTAGATGGAAGGAAGCCCTAGCCCCACTCTCTTCTGCTTTGGCCAGACCTCTTGACCTGGAATAATAATAACCCTGTGTCCAGTTCTGGGCAAAGCCATCCAAGAGGGAAGCGGACAACCTGGGAAGAGTCCAGAGAAGAAGGGCCACAAAAATGGCCAAAGGATTGGAAACCTCCCACAGAGGGAGAACCAAGAAACGCAATCTACTATTTCAATATTTCTTCTAAGAGGGGCTTTAAGGCAGAATGGATACAATGAATACATTTCAGGATACTTTATTAGTTTACAACAGTGTTTCCCAACCAGTGTGCCGTGGCACACTAGTGTGCCGTGAGAGATCATCGGGTGTGCCGTGGGAAATTTGAACCTCCAATACCCTTTCTTCCCCCTCCTGCCGAACATAGAAAACAAACAACAACATAACATAACATTGTTTGAGTCCACAGTGCTCTCTGGGCGTAGGTGAACTACAACTTCCAAACTCAAGGTCAATTCCCAAGCAAACCCTTTCAGTACTTCCTGTTGGTAATGAGAGTTCAATATGCCAAGTTTGGTTCAATTCCATTGTTGCAAGAGTTCAGGATGCTCTTTGATTGTGTGTTAACTATAAATCCCAGAAACTGTAACTCCCAAATGTCAAGGTCTATTTCCCCCAAACTCCACCTGTCTTCACATTTGGGCATATTGAGTATTCATGCCAAGTTTGGTCCTGATCCAACATTGTTTGAGTCCACAGTGCTCTCTGGATATAGGTGAACTACAACTCCAAAACTCAAGGTCAATGCCCACCAAACTCCTATATTTTCTCTTGGTTATGGGAGTTCTGTGTGGGAAGTTTGATTCCATTCCATCATTGGTGGAGTTCAGAGTGCTCTTTGATTGCCGGTGAACTATAACTCCCAGCTGTTGAGCAAGACCTTCGTGTGTGTCTTTCTGCCATTCCTGCCAGGATATCTATGTTGTGTTCATCGAAACAGGCCCAGGTTTCACACTGAGTGTATAAATACATTTAAAAACATATTAACTATATGTATTACTGTGTTAGAGTGTCATTTTGTGTCGTTTTGGTTGGTGGCGTGCCCCAGGATTTTGTAAATGTAAAAAATGTGCCGCAGCTCAAAAAAGGTTGAAAAACACTGGTTTACAAAATTGCACCTTCTGCATACCTGTTGGTATGGATATCTGTTGTATACCTGTTAGTGTGGCTGGATGGGAGCATAGAGCACTGGAGGAGGTCCCTAAAGGTCATCTAGTCCCACCTTTTGGAGTCAGACTCCTTGCATGCCTGTCAGTCTGTGTAATACTGGCTTGAAGGGAGCATAGAACTCTGGAAGAGGTCCCTAAAGGTCATCTAGTCCAGTGGTTCCCAAACTTTTTTGGCCTACCGCCCCCTTTCCAGAAAAAAATTTACTCACCACCCCCCTAGAATTTTTTTAAAAAATGTAATAGTAATTAAGCAGAAAGGTATATGTATTAATGCAGTGGTTCTCAACCTTTCTAATGTCGTGACCCCTAAATAAGGTTCCTCGTGTCGTGGTGACCCCCATCCATATTTTCGTTGCTACTTCATAAATAATTTTGCTACTCTTATGAATTCTAATGCAAATACCTAATACGCAGGATGTATTTTCATTGTTACAAATTGAACCTAATTAAAGCATAGTGATTAATCACAAAAACAATATGTATGGGGGAGTATGGGCAATGGATGATGGGATTTGTAGTACCTTTGAACAATTCCGCTCTGACGTCCACAGCCGAGACCCCTTGATTGACAGACCTGGACCAAACTTGGCACACAGAACCCCCATGACCAACAGAAAATACTGGAGGGGTTTGGGAGGAATTGACAGTGATTTAGGGGAGATGTAGTTTGCCTACATTTGGAGAGCACTCTGAACCCAAACAACCCTGGATCTGGACCAAATTTGGCACAAATACTCAATATGCCCAAATTTGAATACTGGTGGGGTTGGGGGGATTGATTTTGTCATTTGGGAGTTGCAGTTGCTGAGATTTATAGTTCACCTACAATCAAAGAGCATTTTGAACTCCACCAACAATGGAATTGAGCCAAACTTGGCACAGATAACTCCCATGACCAACAGAAAATACTGGAGGGCTTTGGAAGGAATCCACAGTGAGTTAGGGGAGATGTAGTTCACCTACATTTGGAGACCACTCTGAACCGAAATAACCATGGATTTGGATGAAACTTGTCACAAATAATCAATATGCCCAAATTTGAACACTGGTGGAGTTGTGGGGAATTGATTTTGTCATTTGGGAGTTGTAGCTGCTGGGATTTATAGTTCACCTATAATCAAAGAGCATTTTGAACTCCCAACTGCAATGGGATTGAACTAAACTTGAGCAATAGAGAATACTGGACCTTGGAAATCGGGAGCTGCTTGCATTTTCCTTCGTGCCACGGCCATCTCCCAAGAGGCGCCTGCAAACGCCGCAGCGACTCAGGGGTCATTTGCAGACGCGGAGGCTTTCCTTCTTCACTGGACCAACTGGCAGGCACACACTTGCAAGCGCGCAACTGTCTCAGCCTGCCAGTTGGAATCCCTGGGCAGGCATTGCCTGGAAACTGCAGCACCCCCCCCTCTCTCCTCAACTTCGCCCACGGTGCAGTCCCATATCGCCCCTTCCTTCCAAGGGACCCGATGGATTGGAAGGGGTGATACAGGACTGCGCCGTAGGTGGAGTTCAGGAGAGGAAGGGGGTTCGCGCTGTGGTTTCCAGGCAGCGCCTGCACAGGGTTTCCAACTAACAGGCGCGCACTCGTGCACTTGCGAGTTGGAATCTCGCCACCGCCCCCTTACAGGGCTTCAGGGCCCCTCAAATTCTCCTGAGCCTCCCACCGCCCCCTTGGATCGCCTCACTGCCCACTAGAAGGTGGTACCGCCCACTTTGGGAACCACGGATCTAGTCCAACCTTTTGGAGCAAGACTCCTTGCATGCTTATCCGTGTGTGTAATACTGGCTTGAAGGAAGCATAGAACACTGGAAGATGTCCCTAAAGGTCATCTAGTCCAGCCCCAAGCCGGTGCAATAAATTCACAGGTAACGTAATCCCTGAGAAACAACTGTTCGGCTTTAGCTGAAGTCCTCTTCAAGGAAAGGCCCTCGGTCTCCATACCTGGTGTTGAATGTGCCTGTTTGAGGCTGACTCTGCCCCTTCTTCTCCCTTTCTGTCCAGGCCTGGGCCATCTACAAGGGCAAGTACCACGAAGGGCAGGACAAGGCCGACCCCTCTGTGTGGAAGACCCGGCTCCGGTGCGCCTTGAACAAGAGCACCGACTTCAAGGAAATCCCGGAACTGAGCCACTTGGACATTTCGGAACCATACAAAGTGTACCAGGTTGTGACCAGCTCTTTTCCTCCTGAATCCCAGCAAGAAACAGGTACCTTCATCTCAGCGCTTGATAGTTGTGGCCCTGGGTTGCTGTGAGTTTTCCGGACTGTCTGGCCATGTTCCAGCAGCATTCTCTCCCAACATTTCGCCTACATCTGTGGCCGACATTTTCAGAGGTCTGTTGGAAATTATGCCAGTGCAGTATGTGTGTGTGTGTGTGTGTGTGTGTGTGTGTGTATACACATACATACACCCAACTGTGGTATAATGTCCAGGGTGGGAGAAAGAATCCTTGTCTATCTGAAGAAAGGGAATATTGCAATTAGCAAGCTTCAATAGCATTGAGTAGCCATGAAGCTGCAAAGTCAATCAATGAGGGTATCTGCATAGAGGTAGCCTGACCTCTGTTTCCTGGAGGCATCTTCTATTTGGAAGGTGTTCACTGGCACTTGACTGCTTGCTGTCTGGAGTCCTCTTTGGATAGTGTTGACTATTTATTGTCTTGATTCTGGTGTTTTTAAATACTGGTAACCTCCGAAACAGAGGGAGTCTCCAGGCAACAAAGGTCAGGCAATCTCTATGCAGATACCCTCACTAATTTACTTTGCAGCTTCACAGCTACTCAAATTCTAATTCAAGCTTGCCTATTGCAACATTCTCACTTGCTATAACACACAAGGGTTCTTTCTCCCACCCTGGACATTACTCCACAGATATGTATACAGTGTTCCCTCGCTACTTCGCGGTTTGCTTATGGCGGGCTTGCTGTTTCGCGGGTTTTTTCCTCCCTCCCGGGGAGCCGCAGGGAGGGTGAGCAGGATAAGAGGGGGAGCCAGGCGCTGGGGCTTGTTTCTGGGCTAGGCCTCAGCGAGGCCCTTTTCGGCAGCCTCCTCCTCCTCCTCACCACTTCCGCTTCTTACCACTCCTTTCCCGGAGGCCCCTTGGGCGCCATTGACGCCACTGCCGGCTGGACTGATGCCTCGGACCAGATCTCATCCCAGCCTGGCAGTGGCGCCAAAGGTGCCCAAGGGGCCCCTGAGGTGGGGAACAGGGAGCAGTGGAGGCGGCGAGGAGGAAGCTGCCACCGAAGAAGGCTGTGCCAAGTGGGCGGAGCATCCCTACTTAGTGGATTTTCACTTACCGCGGATGGTTATTATTATTATTATTATTATTATTAAATGAGACACCCACTTGCCTCATTTAATAATAATAATAATAATAAAACTTTATTTATACCCCACCACCATCTACCCAAGGGGACTTGGGGCGGCTTACATGAGGCCAAGCCCAATAACACATCAGTAACACAACACAGCAGCAAATAATAAGACAATACAATCAATATAACTCACATATAAGCAATAGTACACAAAGTTTAAAACCATAATGGCCGGGTCAGATGTAATATATTAAAATTTAAAATAAATAACACTGGACGTGAACAGAGGTAGAATGTATCTGGCAGGAGGGTTTTAAAGGGTAATGTGGGGAGATCAACTCAGCCGGAAGTAAAAGTGCTTCTGAGGGCATTTTGCAAGGAATTGATCAAATCAGGGCGTTGTTTACTTTATTCAGGGAAGGCACATTGGAATAGCTGCATTTTCAGGCTCCTCCTAAAAACTGCCAATGTGGGGGCTTGTCTGATATCCAGGGGCGTCCATGTAAGCAAACTACGCGGCCGCGTGGGGTGCCGTGTTGGATGGGCGCCGCCACGCCGGCTGCGCCACCGTAGCAAACCTCCCTGCTGCTGTCTGCAGCAGCTTCTGAGCATGCGCGGACATTTTCACGGATGCCCAGAGCCTCCGGAGCTGAACTTCAGCTCCGGCAGTTCTGGGCATGCGCGAAAATGTCCGCGCATGCTCAGAAGCTTCTGCAGGCAGCAGCAAGGATCGGTGCCGGCCACGCCGCCGTAGCAAACATCCGTGCTGCTGCCTGCAGGAGCTTCTGAGCATGCGCGGACATTTTCGCGCATGCCCAGAACCTCCGGAGCTGAACTTCAGCTCCGGCAGTTCTGGGCATGCGCAAAATGTCCGCAATGCCCTGCTGCAGGCAGCAGCAGATCGGTGCCGGCCACGCGCCGTAGCAAACCTCCTGCTGCTGCCTGCAGCAGCTTCTGAGCATGCGCGGACATTTTCACGGATGCCCAGAGCCTCCGGAGCTGAAGTTCAGCTCCGGCAGTTCTGGGCATGTGCGAAAATGGCTGCGCATGCTCAGAAGCTCCTGCAGGCAGCAGGCTAGCAGCAGGGAGGTCTGTTATGGCGTTGCGGCGGCACGGCCGGCGCGGCGGCGCCCATGCAAGTAGGCAGGGGGCGGAGGCAAAGTAGGCAGGGGGCGGAGGCAAAGGGAGAGGAGGCGGAGACGAGGGGGCGCCAAATAATGTTTGCTTACTATATAAAATAACCTTAGACCGCCCCTGCTGATATCCTTGGGGAGTGAGTTCCAGAGTCGGGGGGCCACCACAAAGAAGGCCCTCCCTCTCGTCCCCACCAATCGTGCCTGCGAAGGGGGCGGGAGCGAGAGTAGGGCCTCTCCAGATGATCGGAGAGATCGCCTGAGTTCATAGACAGAAATGCGGTCACACAAGTAGGTGGGTCCCAAGCCGTTCAGGGCTTTGTAGGTAAGAACCTGCACCTCGAATTGGGACTGGAAGATGAATGGCAGCCAATGGAGCTCCTTAAACAAGGGGGTTGACCGCTCCCTGTCAGTCCCTCCAGTTAGTAATCTGGCTGCTGTTCCAAGCGAACCTCTGAAGATGCCATTAGCCACAGATGCAGGCAAAATGTCAGGAGAGAATGCTACTGAAACATGGCCACACAGCAATCCGGATTCCAGCCATGAAATCCTTTGACAACATATCCAACTCGTACCTTACAGGAGATGCTGATTTCGTACAGAGCCAGCTTCCTTGAGACAATCTGATGTGTGCATTTGTTGTCATAATTCTTCATATCTCGCTGCTCACGGTGCCTTTTAGCAAGTGTGACACATAGCCCTTCCCGAAAGTTTATCCTTGGTGCGTGTGTTTGGTGTGGGAGTTGGCATTCCACTTCTTTAAAAAAGAAGACGAAAACAGGAACTCGGTTTTGTGTGGGAGCCAAAACATCCTTCGTGTTGTGTTAAAAATGGCAATTGCCGTGCTGTCATTCGGTGGTAGGAAAAAGCACCCGATATATGTTCATATGTTTCTGGTTGCAAGAAACAGCACCTGACAATTACGTCTGTATTTTTAATGCCATTCAGGTGATGAAGAAGAGTCTATGCAAGTAGGGGATCATGGGAGTTGTAGTTTTGATGAGGCAGAGAAGGCTAAAGATGGGTTATTGTGAGTTTTTTAGGCTGCATGGCTATGTTCCAGAAGCATTCTCTCCTGACGTTTCCCCTGCATCTATGGCAGGCATCCTCAGAGGTTGTGAGGTTTGTTGGAAACTAGGAAAATGGGGTTTATATATCTGTGGAATAATGTCCAGGGTGGGAGAAAGAACTCTTTGTCTGTTTGAGGTAGATGTGATTGTTGCAATTGGCCACAAATTATTATTTGTCACGTTTCTATACCGCCCCTCTCAGCCCGAAGGCGACTCGGGACGGTTTACACAAGGCAGTCTCTGCCCTTCAATCAAAAACACAAGCAAAACCAAATCAAACAATAACCATATAACATAACAATTAGCTATTAAAACATGCAAATGCAGTCTCAGCGTCACGTTGAAATCAATTTCCCTCACATCGTCGTCATTCCATAGATCTAATTAAACCGTTATATCTCATCAGCAAATGCCTGCTCAAACAGCCAGGTCAGGAGGGAGGGGGCCGATCTGATGTCTCTAGGGAGGGCGTTCCAAAGCCGAGGAGCCACCACTGAAAAGGCCCTGTCTCTCGTCCCCGCCAATCGCGCCTGTGAAGAAGGCGGGACCGAGAGCAGGGCCTCTGCAGATGATCTTATACATCTCGATGGTTCATAGGGAGAGATGCGTTCGGACAGGTAAGTTGGACCAGAACTGTTTAGGGCTTTAAAGGCTAAAGCCAGCACTTTGAATTGTGCCTGGTAGCAAACTGGCAGCCAGTGGAGCTCCTGTTATCAACCTGGCTGCTGTCCGTTGGACTAGTTGCAGCTTCTGAACAGTCTCAAAAGGCAACACCACGTAGAGAGTGTTGCAGTAATCTATACGGGATGTAACCAGAGCGTGGACCACCGTAGCCAAGTCAGAGTTCCCAAGGTACGGGCGCAGCTGGCACACAAGTTTGAATGGTCTGGGACCAGTGTACCTAAGGGACCACCTCTCCCAGTTCAGTCCCTCACGACCACTGCGATGTGAGTCCCTGAACCTCCTTGTGGTACCCAGTTGCCAATCCATCCACCTGTCTTCAACACAGAGGAGGGCTTTTAGTGCCATCGCACCCGTTTTATGGAACGCTCTTCCCTCCACAATCCGCGCACTGTTAGCCTTCCATAAGGCTTGTAAAACCCTCCTGTTCGTGCAGGCGTTCGGTCTGTAGACAACTCTAGGCCGTTTACTTTGTAATGTTGGCCACAAGAGTTATTTTTAGTGTGCATCTGTCTGTACAATTTTAATGCGTGGACATTGGTCCATTGTTTTATAGTGTTTTTATGGTGTTAAGAACATTTAAGTCGCCCCGAGCCTGTCGGAAGGGGCGACTAACAAATCGAAATAATAAATAAATAAATAAACTGTGCAAATGCTCCCCTGGTCACTGCCGAAACCTGGGGCTCCAGGCTCAGCGATGAGTCCAGGATCACACCCAGACTGCGAACCTGTGTCTTCAGGGGGAGTGTAACCCCGTCAAGCACAGGCTGTAACCCTATGCCCTGTTCAGCCTTTCGACTGACCAGGAGTGCCTCTGTCTTGTCTGGATTCAATTTCAATTTGTTCGCCCTCATCCAGTCCGACACAGCGGCCAAGCACCGGTTCAGGACCTGAACAGATTAGCATTTAATGGCCTAGCCGTTTCAATGTCTGGCTTCTTACAGCCTGGGGAATTATTTGTTGAGAGGTGATAAGAACATAAGAAGAGCCATGCTGAATCGGGCCTCAGCCCATCTAGTCCAGCATTCTGTGTCACACAGTGGCCCACTAGTTGTACACAGGGATCTCTAGCAGAAAGGAGGGCAAAACCCTCACCTGCTCCCGACCCCCCACAACCAGTACCTGGGGAAAATCCTGCCTGCCTCCATCAACACAGAGGTGGCACTTGGATGTCCATTTCAGTAACTACTGATTCCCTTGGTATCCATGAATCTGTCTAATCCTGCCTTGAAGCTGTCCAGGCTGACAGCTGTCACAACCTCCTCTGGAAGTGAGTTCCATAACCCAATGACCCTCTGGGTGAAGAAATATTTCCCTTTATTAGTCCTAATTTTCCTACCTTGGAGCTTCAGGGAGTGCCCTCTAGTCCTAGTGTTTTGTCACAAAGAAAATATTTTTCTTTATTCACCTTTTCTATCCCATGCATGATTTTATACACTTAGATCAAGTCACCTCTTAAACGCCGTCTTTCAAGGCTGAAAAGCCCAAGGCGTTGCAACCTGGTTTCATAAGGGAGCCGCTCCATCCCTTGGATCATTCTTGTTGCCCTTTTCTGTACCTTTTCCAGTTCCGTTATATCCTTCTTGAGGTGCGGTGACCAGAATTGTACACAGTACTCCAGATGTGGCCTCACCATAGATTTGTAGAGAGGCCATACAACATTTGCCGACCTATTTTCGATTCCCTTCCTGATCATGCCAAGCATAGAATTTGCTTTTTCACTGCTGCTGCGCACTGGGTTGACATCTTCATTGAGCTGTCCACCAAAACCCCAAGATCCCTTTCCTGGTTTGTCTCGGAAAGCTTTGACCCCATCAATTGGTAGGTGTAGTTGGGGTTCTTTGCCCCGATGTGCATGACTTTACACTTGTTTAGGTTAAAATGCATTTGCCACTTTGTTGCCCATTCACTCAATTTCGAGAGATCTTTCTGGAGCTCTTTACAATCAGTTTCATTTTTAACTACCCTGAACAATTTAGTGTCGTCTGCAAACTTTGCTACCTCACAATTTACTCCTACATCCAGGTCATTAATGAATAAATTAAAAAGTAACGGACCCAAAACGGAACCTTGGGGTACGCCACTTCTCACCTCTTCCCACCCAGAGAAATGTCCGTTTATTACCACCCTTTGTTTCCTACAGTTTAGCCAGGTTCCAATCCA
The DNA here is from genome assembly GCA_030556195.1 of Anolis apletophallus. Classification (NCBI taxonomy): domain Eukaryota; kingdom Metazoa; phylum Chordata; class Lepidosauria; order Squamata; family Anolidae; genus Anolis; species Anolis apletophallus. The sequence continues at coordinate 7,642,854 of JARBWK010000005.1, forward strand.
GGACAAGACCTGTCCCCTGATTCCATGGCTGAAGAGCTTATTTAGGAGCCTTTGGTGAGGGACTTTGTCAAAAGCCTTTTGAAAGTCAAGGTAAACTATATCATGACTAGCTTGCTCTGATTGTTTCCCGTCTGAAATTGTTTTCCAAAGGCTAAAGACTTTGCAGAACTTCAACTCCCTTGCTTCTGTAGCATTGAGCAGGGTGGATAAAGCAATGACAAGCTGCGTTCATCCTACAGCGCACGCTCCTACATCTGGCATCCTTTTCAATATTTAAACAGGACTTCCATCTCTGCTATTAATCTTCTCCAAGCTAAATATACGCAGCTCCTTACTCCTCAAGGACTTGGCTTCCTGGCCGTTGTTTGGAATGCTTCAAATGATCATTAGCGTGATGCGTTTGTTATGGTTAAGTTGAGTTCAATGCTCTAAGAATGCAAGAACTCAATCTGTAGCCAAAGAGGCTTCTCAGCAGATGAAACTCTTGAAGACGCCAAGGACAGGAGAGAAAGCGAAAGTAAAAGCAGGCAGAAATAGAGAGAGAGCCCTGAATGCAAGAGTTCAAATACTTCTGGGCAAACAGAAAGAGCTACTATAATAACCACAGCAGTGACACAGAAGTTGAAAAACAACAACAAAAAGAGGAACGAGAGGCCTCTTACACAAGATCCGAGAAATAATAGGGAATTTTCAGTCAAGAATTGGGAATGCTTGACCAAGTAGAAATAAAAAAGACGATGGGCTGTCTATCATTCTGTGAAGGGCTAAGGAATTATATTTATTTCTCGTATCAGAAGCAAACTGAGGGCACAGGTAAAGCTTGTGCGCCAGCTGCGCCCGTACCTTGGGAAGTCTGACTTGGCCACTGTGGTCCACACTCTGGGTACATCCCGTATAGACTACTGCAATGCTCTCTACATGGGGTTGCCTCTGAAGACTGTTCGGAAGCTGCAATTATCCAGCGCTCGGCAGCCAGGTTACTGATGGAATCAGGGTACAGGGAGCGCACAACTCCCTTGCTGTGCCAGCTCCCCCGGCTGCCAATTAGCTTCCGAGCACAATTCAAAGTGCTGGTTTTAACCTATAAATCCCTATACGGTTCCGGCCCAGTTTATCTGTTTGAACGTATTCTCCCCTATGAACCATCAAGTACGTTAAAATCTTCTGAAGACACCCTGCTCTCAGTCCCGCCCCCTTCGCAAGCGCGTCTGGTGGGAATGAGAGACGGGGCCTTCTCTGTGGTGGCCCCTCGGCTATAGAACTCTCTCCCGAGTGAGATCAGGTCTGCCCCCTCCCTCCTGTCCTTCAGGAGGCTAGTGAAATCATGGCTATAGAATGAAGCATTTCCAGAATAATGGCCGAGACCTGTTACAGACCAAAGTAAATGACCACATAGGCGGAGTGAGTTGGACTTGATTTTATCTTGGCAATTTGGCTTTATGTATTTTATCTCATAGGTTTTTAATCTTGTATTGTTATATAATGTTTTAGTCTGTATTATTGCATTGAATTCTTGCTGTGAGCCGGTCTGAATTCCTCTACAGAGGTGAGAAGATCGGGTTATAAAAGTTTTAAATAAATAATAAATAAATAAATAATATATTTTAAAAACACGAACAAAGTTTAAAAACTTGGCATTATGCTAAATGTCATTTGATCAGAAGCTGGCCCCTTGGAGTGTCTCTGGTGTTGCTGTAACAAGGTCCTCCATTGTGCATGTGGCAGGGCTCAGGCTGCATTGTAATAGGTGGCCTATGGTTTGCTCTTCTCCGCATTTGCATGTCGTGGACTCCACTTTGTGGCCCCATTTATGAAGGTTGGCTCTGCATCTTGTGGTGGCAGAGTGCAGTCTTTTCAGCACCTTCCAAGTCACCTAGTCTTCTGTGGCACATTTTTTACATTTACAAAATCCTGGGGCACACCACCAACCAAAATGACACAAAATGACACTCTAACACAGTCATACATATAGTTAATATGTTTTTAAATGTATTTATACACTCAGTGTGAAACCTGGGCCTGTTTCGGTGAACACAACATAGATATCCTGGCAGGAATGAGTTTTGGAGTTATAGTTCACCTATATCCAGAGAGCACTGTGGACTCAAACAATGTTGGATCAGGACCAAACTTGGCATGAATACTCAGTATGCCCAAATGTGAACACAGATGGAGTTTGGGAAAAATAGACCTTGACATTTGGGAGGAAGGCTGAGGAAGGCTGGCGAGGGAGTCCCTCACGGAAACACGCCTGCCTTTCCATCCTCCAAGGGGCCTCCTGCCAGACCCTGACCCTTTCCCCCCCGCAAAGGAATGCCCCTTCTCCCCTTCGGGGCCCTTTCTCCCTGAGGGGCTTGGGGGGGTCGGGCCGAGGGGAAGGGCGCCCCGGGGCCTCACCTGAGACACAGCAGGGCTGAGCCGGGGCCCCTCCGGAAGCAGCTGGCCCCTTCGCTTTCTTCACCGCCGCAGGAGGAAGGTGAATGCGTCTGCCACCCCCGGGACCTAGTGCGCATGCTCCCAGACAAGCGTGCTTCTGCTTCCGTTCCCCGCCCTCCCTCGATTGGAAGCTGGCTGGCTGGGGAAATGGCCGAAGGAGGCGGCACCCCGGCCCCTTCTTCTTCTTTGCTGCCGCCCGGTCCTTCCTCCTCCTCCCCCCCCCCCCCAGCAGCAGCAGCAGGAGTTTGGCAGGAGGGGGAAGAAAGGGGGGAAGAGAGGTTTTTCTGCGGCACACCAGGCAATCGCTCACGGCACACTAGTGTGCCGCAGAACAGCGGTTGGGAAACACTGGTATAAGGTATAGACATCCTGTGATAATGTGGCATGTTATCTATATTCATAATAATAATAATAATAATCTTTAGTTATACCCCACCACCATCTCCCCAATGGGGACTCGGGGCGGCTTACATCAGGCCAAGCCCAGAAGTGCATTTCAATACAGTAGCATAAAAGACATAAAGCAACATTGCAATAAAATAATAATAATAGGGGGAAAAATCAAAAATTCAAAACCAAACATAAAATATAATAAACAGTGCAAAATAATACAACGGGGGGAAAACAGACACATAGACATGCCGCTATAAATTATAATGTTGCCGTATACATATGCAAAACAATGTGCAGGACTACACAAATCAGACTGACAAGACTGATGGCAATTCGGACCATCGCAGTGATAGTACTCAAAGGCATCCTTCTTATATGTAAATAAACCTTTGCCGTCTCTGTTTTCAGATAAAGAAAATAGCAAAGATTCCCTCCAGGAGCCAAACATACCCGCGACGTCTGCACAACAAGAACAGAGATCCAATGGCAGATCAAACAAGGTAGAAGTTGTGCCTGTATCATACCCATCCAAATTGTTTAATATTGCCTGGAAGAACAGTATGTGGTGTGTTAAAGCGGGGATAAGTTGAACTTCTGTTCCTCTTTGCTTTTTGCAATTTACGCATAATGCAATTTCAGACTGCATTACATGGCAGTGTAGATTCAGCCTTAGCAGCCTGTTCAACTTCTGCAGTTCAGAGGTTTGCCTTTTTAGAGGTTGAGCAAGGGTTAGCCTTTCCAGATCACAAATCCCACCCCCCAGGCAACATGGTCACACTGTCAGGGGGATCCTGGGCGTTGTGGTCTGCCCAGTACGCCTTGTAAGTTCTGATCATAGATTAGGTGGCCGCATCTCAGGCTCCTTCTGCACTGCCATATACCTGGTTTCTGAGTCCAGAATATCTGCTTTGAACTCATACAAGGGTTGATTGAAAAGTCATGCCTCCACCTTCGTTACTTGGGTTTGGATGGGGATATTTTAATAAATAAAACACAGAAATAATCCTTAGAATGCGCTCTTTAACGACCACTATTCACTTTTCCACACAATCACCAGATAATTGGATACATTTCTGCCAACAATGAACAAGTTTTCCGAAGCTGTCATGGAAGAAGTTGACATTCTGTTTCCGCAACCCATAGCGCACAGATCTTCCGATAGCCAAGCAAAGCAATAATGTGACCCACACATTCTTGCGAAATGCCGATTATGGCATGATGCCAGTGGAAGGCGAGATATCAAGAGGAGGCAGGACAGGGAGGAAAGATCCTGTTGTATTGAGTCTCCACAAAGAAGGTTCTTTCTGAGTGATATGATGATCGTCCTGAATCAATCTGTCAACCTTTTGCTTGTGAAACACGGTGGTTGCTGTCACAGGATGTCCAATTCTTTGTTTGTCATGCAAGTCAGAGTTTCCACCTCGACATCTTTAAACTTACTCGCCCAATGATGCACAATACTCACATCAACACAAATCTCCATAAACAGCTTGCATTCCCTGATGAATGTCCTTTGGGGTGACACCTTCTGCTGTCAAGAATTCAATAACCGTATATCTCTCTCGGCATTACTTCGCGAACGAAGATTCAGGAAGGACTCATCCCACGCTTTTTACAAGCGCGCTGATGACTAAAAAGGCCAATCTGAGATAGGCAAGTTCGGTTGCAGAAAGCGCAGCAGAAAGTCTCCTTGGGTGATGTTTTTCCAAGTTTGCGGTTCTTTCTGCGTTGTCGTTTCTCTTCGAGACCCATTCGGCGTGTCTTCTCGAAAGAGGCCGCAGCATTGTGGATAGTGCTTCTCCATGCCTCCCGATGTGAGGCCAGGGTGGACCATTGTTGGTGATCAATCTGGCCAAGCCTGAGATGTTGTTTCAGGAGTCCTTATATCTCTTTTGGGGGCGCCTCTCTTGCGCTGACCTGTGGCGAGTTCACCGTAGAGTAGTATCTTTGGGAGGCGGTGGTCCTCCATCCTAGAGACGTGTCCTGCCCAGCGCAGCTGTGTTCTCAATAGCATGGCCTCAATGCTGGTGATCCCTGCTTGCTCAAGGACAGCAACATTCGTCACATAGTCGGTCCAGTGTATATTTAGGATTGTGCGAAGACAGCGCTGATGAAAGCGTTCGAGGAGTAAAGGTGTTGGCGATAGGTGACCCATGTTTCAGACCCATAGAGGAGAATGGACAGTATGATAGCTCTGTACACACTGATTTTGGTGCTTTGTCTCAGGTGCTTGTTGCTCCAGACTCTTTTGTGAAGCCTTCCGAATGCACTATATGCCTTTGATAATCTGTGATCTATCTCTTTGTCAATCTTGGCATCTGAAGAGATGATGCTTCCCAGGTAGGTGAACTGCTGAACGGACTTAAGCACAGATGTGCCTATGCTGACGTGAGGATGGTGGTGTTCTTCCTGTGGTGCGGGCTGGTAGAGGACTTCTGTTTTCTTCAGGCTGACTTCCAGCCCAAACAGCTCTGCAGCTGTTGCAAAGCAGGATGTGAGGCGCTGCAGGGCTGCTTCTGAATGGGCGACAAGGGCAGCATCGTCAGCAAAAAGTAGCTCACGGACTAGATAGTTTAGAGTCTTAGTGCGAGCCCTCAGACGGCTTAAGTTGAACAAGCTACCATCAGTACGATAGCGTATATATATGCCGTCTTCTTCTTGTAGGTCTGCCGTAGCCCTTTGGAGCATCATGCTGAAGAAGATTGTAAATAGGGTTGGTGCAAGAACACAACCTTGTTTCACTCCATTAGTTATGAGAAAGGGCTCCGAGAGAGCATCGCCATATCTGACTTGACCGTGCTGGCCCTCATGTAACAGGACAATCATTTTGAGGAACTTGGGGGGACATCCTAGACGTTCCAGGATCTGCCACAGACCTTTCCTGCTCACAGTGTCGAAGGCTTTGGTGAGGTCGACAAATGTTACATAGAGTCCTTTGTTCTGCTCTCTACATTTCTCTTGCAGTTGTCTAAGGGCAAAAACCATATCTGTGGTGCTCCTATTTGCTCTGAAGCCGCATTGGCTTTCAGGGAGAAGTTCTTCTGCAATAGCCGGAACTAATCTGTTCAGGAGTATCCTTGCCAGGATTTTTCCAGCAATGGAGAGCAGTGTTATACCTCGATAGTTTGAGCAATCGGATTTTGTTCCCTTTTTCTTATACAGGGTGATGATAACTGCATCTCGGAGATCTGATGGCAGTTCACCTTTTTCCCAGCAACTCACAAGGAGCTCGTGGAATTTAGCATGCAGTACATGACCTCCCTGTTTCCAAGCTTCAGGTGGGATTCCGTATATACAATGTACATATACAGGCAAACATTCAATGCCATAGACACACAACATATAGACAGACACTCAGAGGCAATTTAACATTCCAGCTTCTGGCCACCAGGGGGAGCTGTTGCATTCTTTCATTCTTTTGCATACTTCCTGGAGAGATTTTATGGCCTTGTAAATCAGTTAAAATTGGCCTCCCCACAAAGTGGTACCTACATTTCCTACTTGGCAGATGCAACTGTCTTTCGGGTTGCAAAGGTCGACAACGAGCTACACAATTTGGTTGAGAGCTCACCCCAACCCGGACAGGCTTCGAACTCATGATCTTCTGGTCAGTAGAGATTTTATGCAGCTGACTCCCAGCCAGCTGTGCCACAGTACACAAGGTTCCATACTTCGCACTTTAACAACAGTACCTGCCGCATACCAGTACTACCATCTGTTGAGAAGTTACGAAGGTAGAGGCATTACTTTTCATTCAACCCTCGTATAATCCAGTTCAATTTGGTCATCTGGATGACATGGCACTGTAGATCCAGCTTCTGGGTTGCTTTAGTTGTGGATTCCCATCCTGCTCAGTGGTTGGACTAGATGTATTTATGGGTTCCTTCCAACTCTGTGATTTTATGAGTATGTCGAGATCCTTATAAGCAGGGACTCCATATCTGCATTGCACTTACACCTTGGGAGAAATCGTCTGTTTAGGAATTTGCTATGTGAAAGGATATCATAAGGAGGAGGAAGCAAGTTTCCTTCCAGCCGCCCTGGAGACTAGGTCTCAATGGAGACATGGGTTCAAATGACAGAAAAGGAGATTCCACCTGAACATTGGGAAGAGCTTCCAGACTGCAAGAAGAGTTTTTCAACAGTGGAACTGCCTGCTTTAAAGTGTGGTGGAAGCTTCTTCCATGGAGGCTTTTTTTTTTTTACAGAGGCTGGATGGCCATCTGTCGGGGGTGCTTCAATTGTGTTTTTCCTCCATGGCAGGGGTTTGCACTTGGATGGCCTTTGGGTCTCTTCCAACTTTGTGATTCTTCTTCTCCTTCCTCCACGTTCAGTGCAAACTCCAGTGTATTATTATTCCAAGGTCTGGATGATGGGATTTTGCATTCCTTCTGTCTTTGCTCCTTCCCAGGCCAGCACGGCATCCTCAGATCCAGGAGAGGAAAGCAAGGACAAGCCCATGCAAACCAACCAGGATCCTTCAGGGCCGGACCAGGCTTCCCCAGAACCAGCCCATGCCGAGCAACAGGGTAAGGCGATGCAATGGGATTGTATTGGGGTTGGATTGAGTTGGCATTTTGGTTTTGCAAAAGGAAAATGTTCTTTCTTGGATTCAAGGGCAATAAGTATGCAAATGGTTAAGACTACAGGAGTTTAGTAAACAGCAGCTAAAAGCTTCAAAGAAAGAAATACTAACCTAGCAAGCAGGGGCGGCCCGACCTAATTTGGGGGGGTACGCGAAGAAATTTTGTCCCCCCCCCCGCCGCCGCGTCACTCACCGCCGCCGCCACGCCCACACCGCCGCCACGCCGCCGCCGCTGCCGGCCCCACCGGCCGCGGCACACCTCCGCGGGCGCACCTTTCTGCTGGCCGCGCATGGGAGCACCTACAGGCGCTATAGCGCCTGTAGATATTTCTGCGCGCGGAATGCTGGCGACACGCACACTCGCTCCCAGCGCGTCTGCCGCTTTGGAGCCAGCGCAAGCGTGCAGTGCAGCTTTTTTTTGCGCATGCGCTGGCTCCAAAGCGGCAGGCGCTTGGGAGCGAGTGCGCGTGCTTGTACATTCGCGCTGGCGCAGAAAGCGTCTACAGGCGCTATAGCGCCTGTAGGTGCTTCTGCGCACGCGGGCGGACGGCGCAGCAGGGGCAGTGCGGTGGCGGTGGGGGCACGGAGTCGGTGCGGTGGCGCCCCTCCCAGCCGGTGGTGCCCCTCCCAGCCGATGGCGCTCTACGCGACCGCGTAGGTCGCGGAATCGCTGGGGCCGCCTCTGCTAGCAAGTTTATTCCTCAATCAACTCCTGGAAGTTGTTGTGGGAAATGTAGATAAGATTGAACATGGTCATATTTATTTTATTTTTATTTACAGCATTTTTACCTCACTCTTCTCAGACTCAGAGCGGCTAACAATGGCAACGATTCGATGGCGCAATAAATTACAATAATAACAATATAAAACATACAATACCATAGATTAAAAACAACATCAATTAAACAATCATAGAGCTTTTCCCATGACAACAATTCCTGCCTTTCTCCATTATCCAGCGGATACGGTACCACACTTTGACAATTCCATGTTCAGGTGCCATTAAATCCATTAGCCAAAAGCCTGGTTCCACAACCATGTCTTCAGTTTTCTTCTGAAAGAAAGGAGGGAGGATGTCAATCTGATTTCGCTGGTGAGCGAATTCCACAGGTGGGGGGTCACCGCCGAGAAGGCCCTGTCCCTCGTTCCCACCAGCCGTGTTTGTGAAGCTGGTGGGACCAAGGGCCTCCCCAGTGGATCTTAGGTTACGAGGCGGAACGTAGAGGGAGATACACTTGGACAAGTAAGTTGGGCCGGAGTCATATAGGGCTTTATAGGCCAAGATCAGCACTTTGGATTGTGCTCAGAAATGGACCGGCTGCCAGTGGAGTTGACGTAACAGCGGGGTGGTATGCTCCTTGTATGATGCTCCAGTGAGCAATCTGGCTGCTGCCCGTTGGACGAGTTGAAGTTTTTGAACAGTCTTCAAAGGCAGTCCCACGTAGAGCGCATTGCAGTAATCTATTTGGGATGTAACCACAGCATGGACCACCGTGGCCAGATCAGACTTCCCAAGGTACGGGCAACAGCTGGCGCACTAGCTTTAACTGTGAAAAAGCTCTCCCGGCCATCGCCGAAACCTGGGGTTTCAGGCTCAGCGATGAATCCAGGATCACTCCCAAACTGCGAACCTGCATCTTCAGGGGGCCAACTTTTGCCCTCCAGGTGTTTTGGACTCCAACTCCCACAGTTCCTAACAGCTTACTGGCCCAGGCTTGTCCCAACTCATGATTTTACCATTTACAACTCCCTGGTTTCCTGTGTACCCTCTTTTCCAGGCGTTCAAGTGAAAGGCTTTTTCTATGGCTATACTCCGGCTCAGCTTCGGTGTCACACGGTGCCCCACGTCATCAGCCCCAGCTCCCAGCGCGCAGACATGGAGAGCATCCACTCAGGTAAGGAAGGTGTTTTCTCTCCAGCCCCGTTGACTTCTGGTTTCTCTCCTTCCCACTCCATTTAAGAGACTTATGGTCCAAAAAAGTAGTTCTTCCAAGCTTTTGGTCCAACAAGGAGCATCTTGCATTGAATGTAGAAATAATGTGTTGCACTATGCACTATTCCTGGTTTGAAAGGGTTATTTCCTGTTTAATTGGTCAGTCCTTACTTTGAAAGTAGTTCTACTCCAGAAACTTCGCTTTTGTACCGCAAACGGTTTCTTCAAGTCTCCACTAGTTATTTGTTATGTATATAATTCAAATTGCTTACTGTATTGTATATGTGTCAATTGGTATGCAGTTTTCCTTAACTCTTTGTTATGGGAAGGGCTGCAGACCATGTGGTCAGATCTGGGCTTGTTCAGGACTCAGACTCCATTGGACTTTTGAACGAGACAGAGACTCTATTGGGCTCTGAGATCAAAGAGATGCTTTAGACCAGCGTTTCTCAACCTGGGGGTCGGGACCCCTGGTGGGGGGGTGCGAAGGGGTGTCAGAGGGTTCGCCAAAGACCATCAGAAAACACAGTATTTTCTGTTGGTCATGAGGGTTCTGTGCAGGAAGTTTGGCCCAATTTTATCATTGGTGGGGTTCAGAATGCTCCTTGATTGTAGGCGAACTGTAAATCCCAGGAACTACAACTTCCAAATGTGAAGGTCTATTTTCTCCAAACTCCACCAGTGTTCACATTTGGGCATGCCACATTTGGTCCATCAGACCCATCATTGTTTGAGTCCACAGTGCTCTCTGGATGTAGGTGAACTACAACTCCCAAACTCAAGGTCAATGCCATCCTACCCCTTCTAGTGTTTTCTGTTGGTCATGGGAGTCCTGTGTGCCGAGTTTGGTTCAATTCCATCATTGGTGGAGTTCAGAATGCTCTTTGATTGTAGGTTAACTATAAATCCCAGCAACTACAACTCCCAAATGATAAAATCAATTTTTTGAGTGATGACCACTTGTTGGCTTGATAGGTGTACTGTGTTCAATAATGCTCACCCTCCTACAGACATGTGATGTTTGCCTTTCTGCCTGCACTGTTGTGCTCTCTCTCTCTCTCTCTCTCTCTCTCTCTCTCTCTCTCTTTCTCGATATATATAAATGTAATGTTCATTTGTGGGATTAACATAACTCAAAAACCACTGGACAAATTGCTGCCAAATTTGGCCACAAAACATACTAATACTAACCCAAGGAGGGACCCAAGAAGCGACCATCAGTCAAAAATTGATTTTGTCAGCTGGGAGTTGTAGCTGCTGGGAGTTGTAGTTCACCCGCAATCAAAGAGCATTCTGAACTCCACCAATGATGGAATGGAATCAAACTTCCTACACAGAACTCCCATAACCAAGATAAAATACTATAAGAGTTTGGTGGGCATTGACCTTGGGTTTTGGAGTTGTAGTTCACCTATATCCAGAGAGCACTGTGGACTCAAACAATGTTGGATCAGGACCAAACTTGGCATGAATACTCAATATGCCCAAATGTGAACACAGATGGAGTTTGGGGAAAATAGACCTTGACATTTGGGAGTTACAGTTTCTGGGATTTATAGTTAACTCACAATCAATGAGCATCCTGAACTCTTGCAACAATGGAATTGAACCAAACTTGGCATATTGAACTCTCATTACCAACAGAAAGTACTGAAAGGGTTTGCTTGGGAATTGACCTTGAGTTTGGAAGTTGTAGTTCACTTACACCAGAGAGCACTGTGGACTCAAACAATGTAATGTTATGTTGTTGTTTGTTTTCTATCCAGAATCACAATGTTGGAAAGAGGCTCACCACTTTAAGGTCCCTAAAACAGGCATGGGAAAACTTTGGCCCTCTGGGTGCTTTGGACTTCAACTCCCACCATTCCTAACAGCCTGAGGCCCTTTCCTGCTTAAGTGGCTGAGGGGGGGGGGGAGGAAAAGGGCCTGAGGCTGCTAGGAATGGTGGGAGTTGGAGTCCAAAACACTTGGAAGTTTGCCCATGCCAGCTTTCGACAGAGACCTCTTCCTCCCCCTTCCCCTTCGCGCCCTTTCTTCCCCCTCCTGCCGAACACTTACTTTTTCTTCTCCACTCGGGCTCCCTTCTTCCCAGCCTCGCTCTGCTCGCGTAAGCATGTTCAGGAGGAGAGGGGGAGGAAGATGTGGGCCGAGTCTGTGCCGTAGCGCCTGCACGGATCACGTCTTCCTCCCTCGCCTCCTGAACACGCTCACATAGCCCCCTCAGATCAAAATGGCGGCAAAAGCAGCAGCGTAGGCAAAGCGAGCAGAGCGAGGCTGGGAAGAAGGGAGCCTTGATCCTTTAAAAAGTGCACTGAACTCTTTTCCTGTGGTTGCCCCTCTATTCTGCCTTGGTTAGGCCACACCTGGAATATTGTGTCAAATTCTGGGTACCGCAATTCAAGGCAGGTGTTGACGTGTCTTCTTCTTGCCCTCCAGACTTCTGGCTGCACATCCGCCTCTACTACTGCAACGTCCTGGTGAAGGAGGTGACCACCAGCACGGCTGAGGGCTGCCGCCTGACCTTCCTCCCGGTGCCGGCCGACAACCCCTGCCTGTACGGCCCCAGCGGCATGGAGCAGATCCAGCTACCCTCCCCGTCCATCCTGGCCAGAAACAGCCGGCTGTCGCATGGGGTGGGCGTGCTGACCCGGCTGCTGCCCCACCTGCACCGGGGGGTGCTCCTGTGGGTGGCCCCTGAGGGGGTCTTTCTCAAACGGCAATGCCAGGGACGCATCTACTGGAAGGGGCCCCTGGCGCCCCACGCTGACCGGCCCAACAAGCTGGAGCGCGAGAAAACCTACAAGCTGATGGATGCCGCGCAGTTCCGGCAGCGTGAGTCAGAGCTCCCTCCCACCTTCACCTGCCATCAATTCCTTTCCTTAATGCTTTCTTTCCCCAGTCACTGACTTCCCAATTCTTGATTTATACTAGCTATGGGTTGTATCCCAGAGCAGGAACCTCTCTGTCCTTAAACACCACACCAGTATAGTACAATCAGCAAGCTGTTTGTTGAATGTATACACACACTAGCTGTACCCGGCACGCGTTGCTGTGCCCTATTTAGGAGATGCAAGAAAGTCTTGAGTATGTAAGGGTTGGAATTGATGTTACTTATGATCTTGGTGGGGTCATGGCTGTGTCGTTGTGGGTTGTTCTGGTGGGTGGGATGTTGAAGACCTGGGGAGTTGTCGGTGTGTGGTGTTGCTGGCGTTCTGCAGAGCTTGTGGATATACAATGTTTTTTGTCTTTCCGTCTGCTGTGTTGATGGAAACTGTTTCTGTGGTTTCCCAACTCTGATTTGAAAAAAAGAAATTGTGTTTCTGTTCTGGCGTTTGTTCTGCCCTTTTTTGTTTGATGTATGTAGCGTTGCGAGTGTGTCATCCGATGCAGTTCTTTTAGAAGGCATGGCTTGTCTTTTGGGTCAGTTTCTGCCTGTGTGGAAGGAAGGAATGGCATACAAATGGGTTGAGCAGTAGACGCAAGGTTGTGTTATGTGCGTATTGTGTTGTGTGTAGGTATTATTTTTTGGAGAGTTAGTGGGTGTGTGGTGGAATTGTGGGTGGTAGTATGTTGTGGAATGCTTGTGTGGGTGGGGTGTTTTGGGTGTTTGTAGAGTATCAGTGCAGTGTTGTGTTGTGGTTGGAGTATAGGTGGAGTTGGTTTTTGTTTGTGGTGGTGGTAGGTGTTGTGTGTGCGGGGTCCCGTTAGGTTGGGAGGATGGGTTGTGATAGGAAGTTGTGTTGTGTTGTGTGGGTAGGAATTGCTGGAGAATTGCTCCCTCATAGAGTTTGGTTTTGTCAGTTTAACCCTCAAACACCAACTGACTGAACTCAAATCACTCAGCATTCTATCTTAGCCTTGGCTGGCTGTGCCCAGCGTTACTATGGTTACTCAGCCTCCCTGCATTTTGTGTGGGTCGATGTTGGCCAATGGGTTTTGCTGGTTGCCGCAGAGGATGCTGGGAAATGTAGGGTTTTTTGTATCGTTGTTTTGGGGGCCTTCTAGGTTTTGGGGGGGAAAGTTTCTTTGCTAAAAACCTTCCTTGCCTGAGGCCTATTTGTGTTGGCAAGTTTGGTGTCTCTGCCTTGGAAGGTTTCTCTGTCTCTGTCAGCAACACTATAATCCAAAACAGTATTTTCCAAAGGGTACAGATGGTCCATGAACTTCAGGGTACAAAGGGGATCAAGGTGGACCAAGGTGTTGACTCTAAGCTGGAATGTGTCCAGAGGAGGGCGACTCAAATGATCAAGGGTCTGGAGAACAAGCCCTATGAGAGGAGTGGCTTAAAGAGCTGGGCATGTTTAGCCTCCAGAAGAAGAGGCTGAGAGGAGACATGATAGCCATGAAGAAATATGTGAGAAGAAATCATAGGGAGGAGGGAGCAAGCTTGTTTTCTGCTGCCCTGGAGACTAGGACACAATGGTACAATGGCTTCAAGGAAAGGAGGTTCCACCTGAACATGAGGAAGAACTTCATGACTGTGTTAGAGAGTTGTTCAGCGGTGGAACTCTCTACCCCGGAATGTGGTGGAGGCTCCTTCTTTGGAGGCTTTGATTGGAGGCAGGATGGCCATCTGTTGGGGGTGCTTTGAATGCGATTTTCCTGCTTCTTGGCAGAATGGGGTTGGACTGGATGGCCTACGAAGTCTCTTCCAATTCTATAATTCTATGGTTAGCATCCATTGCGTTCCGGTCTCTGCAGCAGGCATGGCCAAACTTGTGCACTCCAGGTGTTTTGGGCTTCCAACTCCCACAATTCCTATTGGCTGGAAGGCTGTTAGGAATTGTGGGAGTTGGAGTCCAGAACACCTAGAGGGCTGAAGTTGGCCCATGCCTGGTCTAAAGTATTGGTAGTTCTGTGCAATCATTCAATGCTCTCTCTTCTCTCCGCCGCTCAGAGTTGGAGACATACAAGAGCCACGGAGAGCCGCCTCCTCAGTACCAGATCAGCTTATGCTTCGGAGAGGAATATCCTGCCGCCCCCAACCAGAAATTCCAGGGCTTCATCATGGCACACGTGAGTCTCTTGCTAACCGTGGCTATTTATTTACAGTGTTCCCTAATTTTCATGGTTTAATATGCACAACTTTGAGCTAGTTGTCCATGTCTAAAGCTATGTATGAAAGTGTCGTGTGTGCTGCAGCTTTTTTAAAAATGGGCCCACTGTCTACTTGTAGTAGAGGACCACCTTCTGGCTGGGTCTCCGGTGGAGCATAAATCCCCACCAATGCGGTGCAGTGGTCTCCTGGTTTGCAATTCAAAAAAAACAGCCGTAATATGTACAATGTTGAAAGTAAAATGCTTTATTTCATCAAACACAAAGGATCAGCAAATGCAGTTGCAAATGCAAAAGAAAGCGAGGGAGTCTTAATACAGACACAAATTAAAGTCTCTTTCAAAGTCCCAAAAGAAACAGCACTCTTACATCAGGCAACAGGCAATGATCACTAAGTCCTTAGCGGCAGACACAAAAGCAGGTTCAATTGGAGCCAGGGGCGGTCTAAGGTAATTTTAAATGGTAGGCGAACATTATTTTGGTCCCCCCCCAAAAAAACATTATTTTGCCGCCCCCATGTAAAACAAATATACAATTATAATATCACAATACCATTAGTAGTATTATATTGTATCAATGTATATACAATATATTATACCATACTCATACTATATTATATCATAATTATATTATACTACATTACAATATAATTATATTATAATATATTGACATTATAATATAATGTAACATTCTATTATATTATTATTATAAAATAATAAAATTATTTATTTAAATAAAATTATCCTCTACTAAATATTTTCATTACTCCTATAAAACTCAAATAACCCAAAATAAAGTAAAATAAAATATTATATATTACTATTTTGTACAATACCACTATACTGAAATATTGTTTGTAATATTACATGTAATATAAAAATATCATTATTCTATTGTTATATTGTATTTTTATTATATTGTATGACAATATTAAGCAGAGCTGTATAATAATCAACAAGAAATGCAATGTAAATGCATCAAAATCAGAATATATTACCTACCACCCGTCTCATAATTCATAGGAGTCTCCCATAAGTCCAAAATTAGGATCCCAATGTAAATGTAAATAGAAAAACAGCCAAAATGTTCAAATGAGGTCGAATACAGGCAGCGCGGCCTGGGCAAACTTGGGCCCGCCTCCCTCCTTCTAAGTGTTTTGGCCTCCAACTCCCACAACTCCTCATAGCCTCAGGCCCCTCAGGTCTAGTCAGAAATAGAGCCGAAGAAAGGAAGGAGGGAGAGAAGAGGTCACAGAGGAGGAGGAGGAGGAAAGCCCTTCATTCATTCCTTCACTTACACTTCCTTCACTGATTGTTTTCTCCTTCCCCGCAAACACGGCGGAGACAAGGGAGACGGGAAGCACTCCCTGCCTGCCCGATAGGGAGTGCTTTGCTTACAGGCTTCGCGCAAGGGAGCTACTGGGCATGCGTGGAGGTTTTGCGCAAAGTGCAGTTGCTCCTGCGCTCAACTTCAGCTCCAGAGCAACTGCGCCTGCGTGAAAACCTCCGCACGTGCCCAGAAGCGGCGTCGGAGCGCACAAGGCTTGGGTCAAAAAGCAGGCAGCTGCAGCACTGTCTGGGGAACATCGGCAGGGCCAGGATGGCGCCCCATGTGGCCAGGATGGCGCCCCCTTCCCAGATGGCACCCTAGGCGGCCGCCTACTTGGCCTATCTTGTAGGACCGCCCCTGATTGGAGCAAAAACATCGTCGTTAACAGCGAAAGCTGAGTGCTTCTGCTTCTGATTTATAGCCCTGAATTCCCAACACAGGAGGTGCCAGGGCAGGCCCGGATTAAGGAAGTTTGCCGCCCTAGGCCAGCCTCGTCCTCTGCGCCCCGCCCCCCTACCTTCAGTCAAGGGAGGAGGGCGGGGAGAGGAGGAGAAAGAGGCGGAGGGACGCCTGCCACGCATGCGTGTGCGGCAGGAGGGCTCCTCTTTCTCCTCCTCGCCCTGCCCTTCTCCCTTGATTGAAGGAAGGAGGGCGGGCAGAGGAAGGGAAAGAGGCGCCTTTTGCCGCGCGCGCATGCACACTTTTTTTGAATTTTTTTTATTTTTTAAAAAACTTTTTGGGGGGTCCGGATCTGCTGCCCCCCCAAATACGCAGCCCGAGGCCATAGCCTAGGGTGGCCTTATGGGTAATCCGGGCCTGTGCCAGGGAGTCTCCCAACTAGCTCAGCGTTTCTAGCAGCTATTCTAGCTGAACGCCATCTGTGCTCTGTCTCCTTTCGTCTCTAGGAATGTGGGCACTTGCCCCTCTTCCGAAGATGAGGAATCCCTAACAAGTGGTTTACATTTGGACCACGACTCTGGGGATCAGGTTTTGAATCCTCCTTCCAACATGGACAACCTACAAGGGGGTGCATCTACAATGTAGAACGAATACAGTTTGGCGCCACTCTTAACTGCCATGTCTCTACTCTGGCGGAATAAAAAACCACAAGTATAGTGCTCCCTCACGTATTGTGGGTGTTACATTCCAGAACCACCCACGATAAGTGAAAATCCGTGACATAGGGATTATTGGCGATTTTTAACACAGAGCCAATTAGAAACTGCCATTTATAACAAAATTTTGAAAGTTCTGTTAGAGTTCTGAAATGTTCACCACCAGAACTTTAGCAACACTGTAGAAGCAAAGCACCAGCGCCACCTAGTGTTCACCACCAGAACTTTAGCAACACTGTAGAAGCAAAGCACCATCGCCACCTAGTGTTCACTACCAGAACTTTAGCAACACTGTAGAAGCAAAGCACCAGCGCCACCTAGTGTTCACCACCAGAACTTTAGCAACACTGTAGAAGCAAAGCACCAGCGCCAGCTAGTGTTCACCACCAGAACTTTAGCAACACTGTAGAAGCAAAGCACCAGCACCACCTAGTGTTCACCACCAGAACTTTAGCAACACTGGAAGCAAGCACCAGCGCCACCTAGTGTTCACCACCAGAACTTTAGCAACACTGGAAGCAAGCACCAGCGCCACCTAGTGTTCACCACCAGAACTTTAGCAACACTGTAGAAGCAAAGCACCAGCGCCACCTAGTGTTCACCACCAGAACTTTAGCAACACTGTAGAAGCAAAGCACCAGCGCCACTTAGTGTTCACCACCAGAACTTTAGCAACACTGTAGAAGCAAAGCACCAGCGCCACCTAGTGTTCACCACCAGAACTTTAGCAACACTGTAGAAGCAAAGCACCAGCACCACCTAGTGTTCACCACCAGAACTTTAGCAACACTGTAGAAGCAAAGCACCAGCGCCACCTAGTGTTCACTACCAGAACTTTAGCAACACTGTAGAAGCAAAGCACCAGCGCCACCTAGTGTTCACCACCAGAACTTTAGCAACACTGTAGAAGCAAAGCACCAGCACCACCTAGTGTTCACCACCAGAACTTTAGCAACACTGTAGAAGCAAAGCACCAGCGCCACCTAGTGTTCACCACCAGAACTTTAGCAACACTGTAGAAGCAAAGCACCAGCGCCACCTACTGTTCACCACCAGAACATTAGCAACATTGTAGAAGCAAAGCACCAGCGCCACCTAGTGTTCACTACCAGAACTTTAGTTTTGTAAGTACTTTAGAACCATGATTGCCCAGGCCTAATACACACACATACACACACACAAAATCTCAAACTTGATGCCTCTCCCGCCTTTCTTTCCCTGCACCGTATTGGTCTCATGACATCACGCTGGTCCCCCCTCCTCTCTCCCTGCTGACCCCCGCACGCTCTCTCCTTCACTCACAGCCTTCCACTCCAGCACCGCTATGACAGTTGCATCAGTAGCAGCAGCAGGGAAGTCTGCTTGACCTGGACGTGGAAGCCCAGGCCTGGGGCAACACATGGGAGCCCGGCAGGAAGGCCTCCTTCTCATACTCCCCTTCTCTGAGGCACCTTAGGGAAGTGTGGGATAAGCAAGGCCTCGTCAGGGAAAGAGGAGGAGGAGGAAGAGTAGGAAGCATCTATGCTGGAGAAACAACAGGTATACAGTGTTCCCCTTGCTACTTGTATATTTTAAATTCTTTTATTTTTTTAAAAAAACCATGAAACAGCGAGTTTGTGGAAAGCGAACGACGAAGTAGCAAGGGAACACTGTAGTTCACGTCTTTACCAATCTACACACTGTCTTGCCAGAGAAGATATGATGATGATCAGTAAAGAACAAGGTGTTTAATCTTTGTTATGCAGAGCAACATGCATACAATAATGAGCACAGTTTTTTTTAAAAAAAATAAATCTTTATTGATTTTCAAAAGATAAAATACAGAAATAAGAAAGAAAAGGGGGAGGGGTAGTGTCAACGAAGAAATGAAAAGACAGGTTGTAGAGAAGGTCTACATAGAATAGGGGGGGTGGAATGCGAAGAAGCATTCACTTGAAAGTCAGCGGTGCTCTAGAAGGATTTCCCGGGTTCCGGTGATTTTTTAGGCTCTTGGCTTTCTGTTTGGCTCCAATGGTGTTTCTTCTCCTATCTTCTCTTTTTTCTTCTGGATTCTTACTTTGACAGATACAGGAAATCCTGTAATCCTGTATGGTAGTGGAGATTAAATACTTTTGTTGACTGTTTGTCCCTTTCCTCTAACAGCCTCTAAAGCCTACCTCTAAATTTCCAGATCTACATTACACTCTTTTGCAATAATCCCTGAGTTGGGCCCAGTCACCTTTATTGTTAACAGACTTCTTACTATTTCTCTCTTTGAGAGCTTCTGTCAATTTTTCCATCTGGCATAATTCTATCAATTTCGTTTGCCATTCCTCTTTGAGGGGGCAGTTCCCGGACTTCCACTGCGCTGCATATAGCATTTTGGCTGCCGTTGTTGCAAGGACGAAAGTCCTTCTCTCATCTGCGTCTATTTCCGTATCTAGTATACCCAATAGGTGTTTCTCTGGAGTCTTTGTTATGCTTTTTCTCAGGATCTTTTCTATTTCCCTGTTTATCATGTCCCAATATCTCTTTGCCTTTGGGCAAAGCCACCACATATGGAAGAAGGTAGCATTCGTCCCATTGCAGCACCAGCAGCTGGGGCTTGAGTTCTTATATATTTTGGCCAATTTGGCTGGGGTTAGGTGCCATCTATATAAGACCTTTACCCAATTCTCTCTAAATTTATAGCAATATGATGAATTTACATTATTGATCCATATCTTTTTCCATGTTTCTGGGTTAATTTTAAAACCAATGTAATTTTAAAACCATTCCTTTATATGATTTTTATTTAGGTCCTTTGTTTTATCGTTCTCCTTTTTTAGGAGAGCTTTATATATTTTGGATACTATCTTCTCTTCCTTACCCAGCATTGCCTCTTCTAGCTCATTACTTTGGCCTTCAAAGCCCCTTTTCATATCTTCTTTTAGCCTTTCTCTCAGTTGGAAATACGGGAACCAGCCCATTTCAACTCCCTCGTTTGCTAATTGGAGTCTGGTCTTCATGTTATATGTGGACTTATCATATACTACTATAATGAGCACAGTTGTATTAACTCACACAATGTTTTTTGAGAGAGATTCAAATGGTCCTTGGGTGTGAGAGATCTTCCTCCAGCAGCCAAGAAACAAAAATATAAACGGGCTTCTCTCTGACCCTTCACAGCTCCTACACAGCAAACTTTAACATGTAACTGTTGCCAAAACTCACAGGCTCAGCCAGCATCTGGGCATGGCCGAACCAACCAGTGTCATGCTACAGCATCCTGGAGATGTAATTTTGTAAGGTCTTTGGCCTTCTCTGCCAAAGACTGCTGATGCTTCACCAAACCACAACTGCTAGATGTCCATCGCACTGCGCCATGGACATTAAAATGGTGTCAAACTGTATTCATTGTACAGTGTTTCCCAACCTTTTTTGAGCCGCGGCACATTTTTTACATTTACAAAATCCTGGGGCACACCACCAACCAAAATGACCCAAAATGACACTTTAACACAGTAATACATATAGTTAATATGTTTTTAAATGTATTTATACACTCAGTGTGAAACCTGGGCCTGTTTTGATGAACACAACATAGAAATCCTGGCAGGAATGGCAGAAAGACACAAACTTCCCACACAGAACTCCCATCACCAAGAGAAAATGCTATAAGAGTTTGGTGGGCATTGACCTTGAATTTTGGAGTTGTAGTTCACCTATATCCAGAGAGCACTGTGGACTCAAACAATGTTGGATCAGGACCAAACTTGGCATTAATATTCAATATGCCCAAATGTGAACACAGATGGAGTTTGGGGAAAATAGACCTTGACATTTGGGAAGAAGGCTGAGGAAGGCTGGTGAGGGAGTCCCTCACGGAATCCTGCCTGCCTTTCCTTCCTCTGAGCGCCCTCCTGTCAGGCCCCGACCCTTTCCCCCATGAAGGAAGGTCCCTTCTCCCCTTTGGGGTCCTTCCTCCCCGAGGGGCTTCGGAGGGGCCGGGCTGAGGGGAAGGCTGCCCCGGGGCCTCACCTGGGACACAGCAGGGCCTAGCCAGGGCGCCTCCGGAAGCAGCTGGCTCCTTCGCTTCCTTCACCGCCGCAGGAGGAAGGTGAATGCATCTGCCACCCGGGACCTAGTGCGCATGCACCCAGACAAGCACACTTCTGCTTCCGTCCCTGCCCTCCCGCGATGGGAGGCTGGGTGGCTGGGGAAACGGCCAAAGGAGGCGGTGCCCCGGCCCCTTCTTCGCCGCTGCTCGGCCCTTCCTCCTGTTCCTCGTCCCCCCGCAAGCAGCAGCAGCAGGAGTTCAGCAGGAGGGGGAAGAAAGAGGGGAAGAGAGGTTTTACTGTGGCACACCAGGCGATCGCTCACGGCACACTAGTGTGCCGCGGAACAGCGGTTGGGAAACATTGGTATAGATGCACTCGTAGCTGGGGTTGTCGTAGCCAGGGGCGGCCCCCAGGGATTTCGCGACCTACGCGGTCGCGTAGAGCATCATCGGCTGGGAGGGGCACCACCGGCTGGGAGGGGCGCTGCCGCGCCGACTCCGCACCCCCACCGCCGCCGCACTGCCCTGCGCCGCCGTCCGCGCATGCGCAGAAGCACCTACAGGCGCTATAGCGCCTGTAGACGTTTCTGCGCACGCGCGAACGTTCGAGCACGCGCACTTCCTCCCAAGCGCGCCTGCCGCTTTGGAGCCAGCGCGCATGTGCAAAACCTGCACTGCACGCATGCGCCGCTGGCTCCAAAGCGGCAGGCGCGCTTGGGAGCGAGTGCGCGTCTTTCCAGACATTTCGCAAGATGCGCAGAAACATCTACCGGCGCTATCGCGCCTGTAGGTGCTTCTGCGAATGCGCGGCCGGCAGAAAGGTGCGCCACGGAGGTGTGCCGCGGCCGATGCGGCCGGCGTGGCGGCGGCGGCGGTGAGTGACGCTGGGCGGCGGGGGGCAAAATGTCTTCACGTACCCCCCCAAATTAGGTCGGGCCGCCCCTGGTCGTAGCGGAAGAGGATAGCGTCTTTGGGATGTTTTGGAGTCATTGGCCTCCATTGAAGCAGCGTGACCCTCCTGAAATGTTTCTGGATGCACCTATACTGAAGAATTAATTCAGTTTGGCATCTCTTTGACCGCAGTGGCCCAATGTTGTGAAATCGCATGAAGTTGGTGAAGCTCCAGCACTCTTTGGCAGAGACTTTGTAAAAAGATAACTCAAATTATTCTCCCTGGCAGTTAAAGTGGCATCAAACTGCATTGGTTCTATAACGTAGGCACAATCTACACTGCCCTATAAGATCCAGGTAGTCTGCTTTGAACTGGATTATACAGCAGTGTAGACTCATATAATCCAGTTCAAAGCAGATATTCTGGATTTTATATGGCAGTGCAGATGGGACCGTATACGCGCCTTCATTTTCCCTTTCCGTTTGTCCTGTGCTGACTTTCTGCCTGTGGTTGTCCTTGCAGGTCGAGCCGGTCTTTGCCCGGGATCTCTTCCTTCGCGCCCAGCAGTCGGTTTCCCATTCGCCCCAGAACTCTCTCTGCTGCAATGCAGACGCTTCCAGGAACGTGAGCCAGATCCTGAAGCAAATGTGTTCCCCTTGATGGGCCTGGAAGTCCGGCTCGTTTGGAATTTGGGAAATGCCGGCACTGTCTTATCATCGAGGACAAGACCTGGCTGCATTGAGCACTGAGCATCTCTGCTGTGGAAGAAGGGCATTAATCCTGATCCCAGGCAATGCACTCGTTGCAGCTTAGACTTCTTTCCAGCATTGGCTTTAATGGCAGGGAATGGAAGAATGGCTTGCTCTGAAAGCCTCCATAAGTTAATAAATTTTAACTGAAGTTTTTTTAGTTTTTTAAAAACAAAACTATTTTAATGTTTGCTCATTTGTATATTTTAATTTGTATGCTATTGCTTTTATATCAAGTTGATTTGAGTCCCCTTCAGGCAAGATATTAATAATAATAATAATAATATTTTAAAATGTATCAAAACTTGTTTCGGATGTAGTCATAGATTGCGTTTTGGATTATTTAGACTTCTGAAAAAATTCCGATAAATTTAGAAATTGATTAGGAAGTATTTCCGAAATTCGGAAGTCTTCGGAAGTCTTCAAAAATGGCGTCCCCTTTCAAAAATGGACAAAAAAATCAGCAAAAGGGAGACATCAGCCTATGAGCAATCAGCAAGAAAATTCGGAAATGACATCCGGAATTTGGAATTCCGAAATTCGGATTTCGAAATTCTTGTTGGGAGAGCTGCTCTTGAAATTGCTAAAAAAAAGTCAGAAGTATCCAAAAAACTTCCAAAATTCAGGCATATCCAAAATTGTATAACAGCCCTAATATCTATATCTTCTATCTTCTATATATTATATTATATATATTATATATTATATATTTATATATTATATATATATATATATAATAAAAGTCAGTGTTTGTATGTATGTATGTGGCAGCTTTCTGATTGGTTGCCACTGAAGAAAAATTTGCATATGGTTTCTGATTGGCCAGCCTCAACATTCTAAAGTTGTGATTGGTTGCCACTGTGGTAGGATTTACATATGGTTCAAGACCAAACTTGGCACACAGAGCCCCCATGGTCCACTCTATGTCCTGGCGCTGTTTGGAGGAGGATAGACCATGGATGATGGGACTCGTAGTACCTTCACTAACTTTCTGAGATGGTTGCGAGCCACATAAATAATTGATAAAGACCAACCTTGGCCCACAGTGCCTTTCTCAAATAACCTGGTCACCGCAGGGTCCCCAAGCTAGTAATAATAATAGTAATACTAATCAGTAATTGGAAATTTCTCAAAGCACAGCAAGCAAAAAATCAGTGCAAGAAAACTGCACTCCAAACTAGAGCTGACAGCTGGCACAACAAAGCATTACATGGGCAGTTCCTTGACAAAATTGAAGGAAAAGTGGATAAGGAGAAGACCTGGTGATGGCTCACGAATGGAGCGCTGAAGAAGGAGACAGAAGAAGGCCTGGTTCTTGCAGCCCAGGAGCAAGCCATCAGAACAAAGGCCATTAAGGCCAGGACTAAAAAAATCAGCTGATGACCCAAAATGCAGACTGTGCAAGGAAGCGAATGAAACCATTGCTCATATCCTCAGCTGCTGCAAGAAAATTGCACAGACGGACTACAAACAGGGACACAACGCTGTGGCCCAAATGATTCACTGGAACCTATGCTACAAGTGCCACCTGTCAGTAGTAAAGAACTGGTAAAGGGATCATAAACCTACAAAGGCAGTGAAAAATGAACATGCAAAAATACTGTGGGACTTTCGAATCCAGACTGACCAAAGTTTTGGACCACAAGACTCCTGACCTCACGGTTGTGTTAAAAAGCAAAGTCTGGATCGTCGATGTTGCAATCCCAGGCGACAGCAGGATTGAAGAGAAACAACTGGAAAAGCTGACACGATATAAGGATTTGAAGATCGAACTGCAAAGATTCGGGCACAAGCTAGTCAAGGTGGTCCCAGTGGTGATCGGCACACTGGGTGCAGTGCCTAAAGACCTTGGCCTGCACTTAAACATAATCGGCGCTGACAAAATTATCACTTGTCACCTGCAGAAGGCCACCTTACTGGGATCTGCACGCATTATTAGCTGATACATCTCATAGTCCTTGGGAAGTGTTTGATGTGTGATTCAATACAACAACCAGCAGAATGACCTTGTTTACTGTGTACTCACCTTGTTGTGTTTCTAATAATAATAATAATAATATATCAGATTGCAATTGATATGCACATAAATATGCATGCAAGGAATCTTGGTTGCATCTACACTCTGGAATGAATGCAGTTTGACGCCACATGGACTGCAGTGCCTTAATGCAACGCAGTGCTGGGATTTGTAGTTTGCTGAGGCGCCAGCAGAGAAGACTCAAGGCCTTGCAAAGCTACAACTCCCATGACTTCTATGTCATTGAGTCATTTGCCCATTATTATTATGTTTGTGTTTGTTTATATCGTGCTTTCTCTCTCTATAAGGAGACTCAAAGCGGCTAACATTAAAAGCCTTACGATACAATCTAAAATATACAATATTAAAAGAGTAGTAAACATTGAATAAAAGCGGGTTTTACCTGTTTCCATTGTATTGTTATACTGAATGCTCTCTTTTCTAACTGGGACTTATTTCCACCCAACCTATTTAAAACATCTTCAGGTATGAAGATACAGAAGCAAAATATATGTTCAGGAATATCTTCCATTCAGTATGTGTGGTTTTCATATTTTCTTAGGGTTTGACCATATAGTCAAATTCCAATTATTGTTATGGGAGCTCAACTATGTAGAGAGAGACCCCAATCTTAAGTCGAATTATATTCAGTGATATAGAAAAAATAGTGTTCCTTATATAAACATGCAAAAGGGTTGCTTTTTGGATTTAATAAAACTATTTTTGAGCATGGTTGATTGTATCAATGGATGCAAAGCCGATTGTGTACTACCGTGTTTCCCGAAAGTATGACACCCCGATTGTAAGACGTATCGGGGTGTCAGGGGTCGGCTAATGTAAGCCGTACTCGAAAATAAGACGTACCTCGTCGCCGCCTCCTCCGCCCGTCCCGCCTCCTCCTCCGCCTCCTCCTTTCCGCCAGGCCTCTCCGCCTCCAAAGGGAGGGGGGCTTGCCTGCTCCTCCGCTCCTCCGCCCGCCGCTTGCCTCAGAGCCCGCCCGGACGCATCGCCGCCTCCTCCGCCTGCCTGCCGCCTTCCTCCTCCGCCGCCAGAAAGGGAGGGGCGCCAGGGAGGGTGGAGGGAAGCGGCGACACGTCAGAGTGACGCTCTGACTTCTGCCCGCGCTTCCCTCTGCGCATGGGCTTCCCCTCCCTTTTCTCCAAGAAAGGGAGGGGAAGAGCGCAAGGGGCGGAGGGGCGCGGCGGCTGGTACCTTCTGCCCAGCGCGTCACTGGGCAGTGTCGCCGCTCCGGCGCACCTGCGTCATCGTGCCTGCGTCAGCCCTTCGGGCGCGTCAGAGGCCTGGGTACCTTCTGCCCATGCGCAGACATTCGGCGCATGGGCAGAAGGCCTGAGCGTGTGGCGGCGGCGGCGCAGGCGTGGCTGCGGCGGCGGCATGAGGAGGCAAGCGGCGTCAGGCGTTTATATAAGGCGCGGCGGGCGGAAAGAGGAGGAGGCGGTGGGGGGACTTTTTGGGAAAGTAAGTAAGACGCTGTCTTACTTTCGGGGAAACACGGTAGTACGGTAGCATATGCTTAGGTTGGAAGATATAAGCAGCTCTGCATTCCCTACCTTGGCCACTAGAGGCCGCAAGGAGCCCTTTTAGCAAGATACTATTATTTTAATCATCCTATTTTCCCTATAAAAGGCTAAATATCCTCCAGCCTCCACTACAATTAAAATGAAAGCAGAATTTTCAACCTCTATATGAATCCAGAAGAGTGGAAGAACCCAGGTTTTAAAATAAATTTTAATTAATGCAGTTGGGCACTCACTTTAATTGCCATGGTTCAATGCTATGCGATTCTGGGAAATGTAGTTTTGCAAGGTCTTTTGCAACATTATCTTCCAAAGAAGCCTCGGCAAGCTATAAATCCCAGGATCCCCTAGCATTGTTCCATGACACTTAATGTGGTCTCAAACTGAGTTAACTCCACAGTTTGGATGCACCCCCCCCTAATATAGTATATATTTCTGCAGTGAACCAGGAATGTTTTGGATTTCAGATTTTGGAACGTTTGCATATACAGAATGGGATCTAGAGATCGGACCCAACACCCTAAACACAGAATTCATTTCTATTTGGAGTACAGTGTTCCCTCGCTATCTCGTGATTCGCTTATTGTGGACTCGCTATTTCGAGGATTTTTTTAAAAAAATAAAATATATATGGTATTTTGTCTGTTTTGTGGGGTTTTGCAACCACCGCTCTCCAAGGCGCTTTCCCTCCTCAGTCCTATAATAAGTACAGGAGCACTGTATATACACACACACACATATATATACACACACAGACCGGGCCACAGCAACACGTGGCAGGGGACAGCTAGTAATGTTATATAACCGCATTGGGGGCCCTGGTGGTGCAGCAGGTTAAACCGCTGAGCTGCTGAATTTGCTGGCTGGAAGGTCAGCGGTTCAAATCCAGGGAGCGGGATGAGCTCCCGCTATTAGGCCCAGCTTCTGCCAACCTAGCAGTTTGAAAACATGCAAATGTGAGTAGATCAATAGGTACTGCTTTTTCGGGACGGTAATGGCGCTCCATACAGTCATGCCAGCCACATGACCTTGGAGGTGTCTATGGACAACGCTGGCTCTTCGCCTTAGAAATGGAGATCAGCACCATCTTCAGAGTTGGACACGTCTAGACTTAATGACAGGGGAAAGCTTTACCTTTAACTGCATTATATGGCAGGATAGATGGGGCCTGTGGCTGGATCTCCCTATATTATGGTTTTTCATTTATTGCGGCAGGTCCTGGAACGTAACCCCAGCAATAAGCAAGGGAACACTGTATTTCAAATGGAAACTCAACCTGTATTTAAATTCTTTGCCTCACCTTTGCAACCTGTAGATACCAAACCTTCCTTTGTAGGATGTGGATAGTATGCCCTCCATTTGTGCCTTAGGTGTGGTGTATTATGTATGTGTGTATTAGGCACATTTATATACACCTGTACGATGATTGCAGTTGTATACTCCTATTGAGTTCAGCTTCTTTCTTGATTTGGATTTTGGATCTTTCTCTGGCTGGGTCTACACTGCCATATAATCTGGATTATATGAGTCTACACTGCCATATAATCTGGTTCAAAGCAGATAATCTGGATTTTATATGGCAGTGTAGAAGGGGCCTCTGACTACGACTAGGAATAATTTTTGCAGCTTGTCCTTTTGTTGGAGCGTATAATAGTAAGTCTTCTCCACAGTCTTGTTATTATTAAAGGGGGAACTTTTGGTTTATATATTACTAATCTATATATATAAAATCCTCCATGTCATGGGTCCTGTCTTACAGACAAAGAAACCACACAAGGCAGAAACACAAAAACAGCCCACATACCCGGGAAAACCTACGAGGTATGTTTACCAAAACAGCCCCCCGCCCAAAAAAGAGCCAATGGCCACAAATCCAAAAAAACATTATGGACTACAACTCCCATGATCTCCCACACCACCTTCCTCTGGCAGTTTACAGCATTGGAATGTTAGTGGAGCTGACCAATTAGAGGCATTATTAGAGGTCTCCATGGTTAGCAAAACGTCATTTTTCCATCTACGACAGGCTAGGCGACTGGCACCCTACCTGTCCAGGGACGACCTGGCCACGGTGATCCAAGCGACGGTCATCTCGAGGCTAGACTACTGTAAAGCCCTCTACGTTGGCCTTCCCTTGTCGACAATCCAGAAACTCAAGCTGGTGCAGAATGCCGCTGCTCGCTTGCTGGTGGGAGCACCAGTGAGGGAGCACATCACTCCCATGCTCCGGCAACTGCACTGGCTTCCCATTGAGTACCGAATTGCCTTCAAGGTATTGGTTCTAACTTTTAAAGCCACTCGCGATCTAGGGCCTGTGTACCTAAGGGATCGCCTTACCCCGTATGTTCCCCGAGATCGCTACGCTCGGAAGAGCAGAACCTGTTGGTTATTCCATCGATCCGCTCCTGCCATTTGTCCACTATGAGACAGCGAGCCTTTTCTGTCGCGGCTCCTGTGCTCTGGAACTCGCTTCCTGACCACACTCGGGTGATCTCTGAGCTCGCCCCTTTTCGAAGAGCGTGTAAGACCGCTCTTTTTAGGCTGGTGTTTAGCTAAATTTGAGTGTAACGGCATGCTTATGCCTGGGTTAAGAACCGTAATCTTCGTTGTTTACTACTGTTATGCATTGCATTTCATGGTATGCTTTTATTGTATGTTTTATTGTATGTTTTTATTGTATGCTGTGATCCGCCCCGAGCCTGCAGGGAGGAGCGGAATATAAAATTGAATAAATAAATAAATAAATAATGCAAATACTCCCTCAGAATGTAGGCTGGGAGCCCCCACCCCCCACCCCCTGGCAGTTTAGAGAGTCGGAATGTTGGTGGTGGTAGGGAAAGGTAGGGAAAGGAATGGAGGGACTGAGACAAGGGGAGCAAGGACTGATACGGAAAGGAGAGGAATGGCAGGAAGGAGGGAAAGGAAAGAAGGGAGGGAAGGAAGGAGAGGAGAAGAAAGGAAAGGAAGGATAGAAGGAGGAATAGATGGAAGGAAGGAGGGAAGAAGAAAGGAAGGGAAGGATAGAAGGAAGAATGGATGGAAGGAAGGAGGAGAGAAGAAAGGAAGGAAAAGGAAGGATAGCAGGAACGACGGGAGGGAAAAGGAAGGAAAGGATAGAAGGATGGAGTGAAGGAAGGAAGGAAAGAGGGGAGCAGAAAAGAACACAGAAACACACACACATATATACATGCACAGAAATATACAAATATACACATACACACATACATAAACAGTAACACACCTGTACATCAACACATACACGCACATACCTCAACTGTGTTGTTGTTTTTACTGTGTTGCTTGTTTTTAATTGTTCTTAACCTTCTGTATTTTATTGTGCCTTCGGCTCTTGTAAGCCGCCGCGAGCCTTCGGGAGTCGGCGGCATAGAAACCCGAATAAATAAATAAATAAATAAATATACAAACACACATATACATAAGTACACACATATACACGCATACACACATACACATATACATAACTACACACAGTCCCCAAGTTAAAGAATCCCACGCGTGGCCGGGTCAGCTAGTATTAATATAATAAATAATCTTTTAAAAGTAAATAAATAAATAAATAAATCAGTTTTGAACTTTGCAGTGTGGCACAGTTATGGTTTCTAAAGCTTGCTCCATATGGAGTCAACGCAGATTGAACAGCAACATCATTGGGTTGTTTTTGTAGATTTTCCAGGCTATATGGCCATGTTCTAGAAGCATTCTCTCCCGATGTTTTGCCTGCATCTATGGCAAACATCCTCAGAGGTGTGCCGGTTGTTACCCACCCTGAGTCCCTCTCTGCGGAGGTCAAGATAGGACGGAATACAAATGTCCAAAATAAATAAAAAAATAAAATTTGGACTTCAACTCCCACAATTCCTAAGCATTTATAGTGTCTAGACTAGGCACGGGCAGACGTCGTCCCTCCGGGTGTTTTGGATTTCAACTCCAACCATTCCTAACAGCCGGTAGGCTGTTAGGAATGGTTGGAGTTGAAATCCAAAACACCCGGAGGGCCCAAGCTTGCCAACATCTGAATTGGGAGATTCTGGCAGTTGCTGTTTCCAAAAAGAGACTTATTTCCATCCATCTTTCTATTTTCTTCCATGTGAGTTCGGCCACATCTGGCAAATTCTGCTCCCAGTCGTTGCCATTTGAGAAACGTCCCAGGACTTGGGGAAGGACAGATGCCCTAAGGTCAAACACGAGCGCGGTGCTGATGCAACTCCCATGCAACTTTTGCTCCAGCGCCTGAACAAAACCCAGACAGAGCCAGGTTCGTCTGGGAAGGATTTCTGATGCGCCCAACCACTGTTGTTGGCATATTGAGTAAGCGATGTCCCCCACAACACAGAGAGTTGGAAGAGAGCACAACTTTCTCTGTTTTGTTTGGGCGAAGGCTCCCAGCCGTAGCCTCTGTGTCACCCCGGCCTTCTCTGTCGGTCCCTCGTCCCACTCCACCCAGCTGCATCTGTGGCCGAGGTGGCATTTCCTCCCTGGCCTGGAGGAGATGACAAGTCCGGCAAAGCTGGAAACAGCACTGGCTGCGTCTGGCCCCTCCTTTGGCCGCCTGTGGGATGGAGGTGGAGCCCCTGCTTGCACATTTGCCTTTTTTCCAGAAAGCAAGAGGGCTGGACCACAGAAGCCAGAGTTTAAACCCTTTTGGTGGGAGAGGAACAGCCTCGCTGCACAGCGCAAGGAGAAGATGCAGCTGGACTATCCGAAGACATCCCTTTCCCTCTCCACCTGCAAGGCCTCAACTGCTGCTGGCCTTTGCAGGTATGCATCCTCCGAGCCTTTCTTGGGCCCCCGTTTGCACAGCGCGGATGGCACCAAGCCGCCGTACAGCTACATCGCCCTGATCACCATGGCCATCCAGAGCACCCCGGAGAAGCGCATCACGCTCAGCGGGATCTACCACTACATCATGGGCCGCTTCGCCTACTACCGCGACAACAAGCAGGGCTGGCAGAACAGCATCCGCCACAACCTCTCGCTCAATGAGTGCTTCGTGAAGATGCCCCGGGATGACAAGAAGCCCGGCAAGGGGAGCTACTGGGCGCTGGACCCCGACTGCTATGACATGTTCGAGAACGGGAGCTTCTTGAGGCGGCGGCGGAGGTTCACCCGCAAGCGAGGCACGGCGGATGACGGGGAACCCAAGAAGCTCTCCAAAGGCCAAACTAGGGCCATAAAGGCCATCAAGGTGGAAGATGCTCACAATTCGTCAAGCACCCCGTCTGGACTTCTGCAAAGTCCATGCCAGGAGATGCCAAGTCCATACCAGGAGATGCCAAGTCCATACCAGGAGATGCCAAGTCCTGCTAAACCCTTGGAGATGCCTATTTGTGGCCAAAACAACAGTGACACAGCCCTTCCTTGCACAGAACAAGTGGGCACCAGGCGTCCGGTATGTGCCAAGCCCACTATGTCCAGGTTTCGGCCATCGGATCTCCATCCTCAGGCTTTGCCTGCATCCAAGTCACATCTCTGTGTCCAAGAGCCCTGCTTCTCTTCCCAACTGAGTTGTTCCCAGGGCAAGGAGAACCCACGGCAAGCTGGGCATCTCATCCACCTTGGTGACCAGATGATGCCTCAGCAGCTCATTCTGCCCAGGACAGAGGTCAAGGAGGCCCTCCAAAACTCCACCAAAGGCCTTCCAGAAGGGAAGGAGGCATCCCAAGCCTTTGGACAGTTGGCTTCTTCTTTGCCAGCATCCAAGTCACATCTCTTTGTCCAAGAGTCCTGCTTTAATTCCCAACTGAGTTGCTCCCAGGGCAAGGAGAGCCCACAGCGAGCTGGGAATCTTGTGCCGAGGATCCACCTTGGTGACCGGATGATGCCTCTGCCCAGGACAGAGGTCAAGGAAGTCCTCCAAAGCTCCCCGAAAGGCCTTCCAGAAGAGAAAGAGGCACCCCAAGCCTTTGGACGGTTGGCTCCTTCTTTCCCAGGCAAAGCTTCCCAGCCTTCAATCCCTTTTGAGGTTGAAGGCTACTCCAAGCCTCCAGTGTTGCCTGTGTTTGGGTCCTTGGGCTACTCTGGCCCCGATACCCTTGGGGGCAACTACCAATGCCGCTTGCAGGCGTTGAACTTCTGCGTCAACGAACACCGGAGCGGTGCAGCCTTGGAGCATCTCTTGGCGTCTCCATCCGCTGCGTCCACCTCTTCCTCAACTCCGGCCGTCCAGCCGTCCAGCTTCATGCAGGAACAGGATCCTTGGTCTGGAAGCCCCTTCTCCCTCCAAGGAGGGAACGCGTACCCGCTGGGCCTGCCCCATTGCCTCTACCGGACTCCAGGGATGTTCTTCTTTGAATGAGCATCGGGGTGCTAGAAGGATGGGAGTAAGGGGAAAGGTACCTGCGCTTGGAGGCAGGGCTCTGGACATTCATGTAAGTTATTGACTCGATAGGACGGAGGTGTCCCATCCATTTCTGTTTGTTGGCATTGGGACCCCTCTTATCTGAAATGTCTTGTCGAATTTAATTGTTTGGATATTGAATAAATGTGCTTTCCACCTTCCGACACAGATTCTATTTTTCTGCAACCTCAGTGGGACCAAGGAAATGTTTTCTTATTGGAGACAATAAACCAGGCATGGGCAAACTTGGGCCTTCCAGGTGTTTTGGACTCCAACTCCCACCATTCCTCACAGCCTCAGGCCCCTTCCTTTTCCCCCTCAGCCGCTTAAGCGGCTGAGGGGGAAAAGGAAGGGGCCTGAGGCTGTGAGGAATGGTGGGAGTTGGAGTCCAAAACATCCGGAGGACCCGAGTTCCTCAAATTACTATACTGTTCATCAGTCCTCTCTGCTTAATGTTTACTTGGGAGTTTGTTTTTGTTTTTCTAATGTCAGGAGCGACTTGAGAAACTGCAAGTCGCTTCTGGCGTGAGAGAATTGGCCGCCTGCAAGGACATTGCACAGGGGACATTGCCCAGATGCTTTTGATGTTTTACCATCCTTGTGGGAGGCTTCTCTCAAGTTCCCACATAAGCTGGAGCTGACAGAGGGAACTCACCTGCGCTCTCCCCGGATTCAAACCTCTAACCCAGTGTTTTTGTACCTTTTTTGAGCCGCGGCACATTTTTTACATTCACCAATGTAAAAAATCCTGGGGCACACCACCAACCAAAATGACACAAAAGTACACTCTAACGCAGTAATACATATAGTTAATATGTTTTTAAATGTATTTATACACCCAGTGTGAAACCTGGGCCTGTTTCGATGAACAAAACATATATATGACTTCCTCTCACATATTTATACATGGCTATCATGTCTTCTCTCAGCCTTCTCTTCTTCAGGCTAAACATGCCCAGCTCTTCAAGCCGCTCCTCATAGAGCTTGTTCTCCAGACCTTTGTGAAATTTCACCCTGAGTGAAACTTGCTTCCACCTGATGATCGCTCATGGCACACTAGTGTGCCACGGCACACTGGTTGGGAAACACTGCTCTAACCTGTAAATTGGCACAAGGGTTTAACCATTGCGCCACAGGGGACTCCGGTTGGGAGTGAATGGCACAGGAAGGACTTTGGCTGACCTAAAGATTGCTCTGTGGTTGCAAAACAGATCCGAGCTTGCCCAGCGAAGTTCCTAGCCAAACAATGCCAGTTGATGGCCTTTCTGTGCCATTTTCGGCTCACAAATTTTGAATTGCAAGAGGCCACACATTTTTGTGCCATCAAGTTGTTTATTTTACTGTATTTATTTATTTATATTTACTGTATTTATGCTGCTTTCCTATTGCTGCTTTATTGCCCTATCCCAAAAGCTTGGTCCCACAGCCAAGTTTTTACCATTCTTCTGAAGGACAGGAAGGAGGGGAGCGATCTGATCTTGCCAGGAAGGGAGTTCCATAGCCAGGGGGCAATCACCGAGAAGGCCCTGTCTCTTGTCCCCACCAATGCGCCTGTGACAATGGCGGGACGGAGAGCAGGGCCTCCCTGGAGGATCATAATCTCCGGGATGGTTCATAGGGGGAGATGTGTTCGGACAGGTAAATTGGGCCGGGGCCGTTTAGGGCTTTACAGGCAGCCAGCACTTTGAATTGTGCCCGGTAGCAAACTGGCAGCCATGGGAGTTGTATGCCCCCTGTATGCCACCCCAATTATTAACCTGGCTGCTTCTCGTTGGACTATTTGAAGCTTCCGAACAGTCTTCAAAGGCAACCCCATGTAGAGCGTGTTGCAGTAGTCTGCCATCAACGACCAGACGGATGTAACGAGTGTGGACCACCGGACAATGTTCTGGCCAAGTCTGACTTCCCAGTTCCAGAGGCAACAGTACAAGAGATCATAATAACTAATTACTACATATAACTGTTTTAAATGGAACTTAAAATCAAATAAAACTTACATGAAACACAAGACATACATAAAAATAAATAAATTAAATAATATTCAGACAAGCATAAAATTTAAATATTCAGACAAGCACCAGGACTGTGGCGCAACTGGCTGGGTGTCAGCAGCATTAAAGATCACTACTGATCGAAAGGTCATGAGTTCGAAGCCAGCCCGGGTCGGAGTGAGCTTATGACCTATTGTGTAGCTTGTTGTCAACCTTTGCAACCCGAAAGACAGTTGCATCTGTCAAGTAGGACATTTAGGTACCACCTATGTGTGGGGAGGCTAATTTAACAAAATTTACGAGGCTATAAAAAATCTCCAGCAAAAAGTATGCGGGGAATGCGGAAAGAAGGGCAGAATATAAATACTGTAAATAAATAAAATAAATAAATTAGCTGGCCCTGATTGTTTCGTGTCTAGGGGAAGAGGATGATGCTGGGGGAAATAGAAGGAAAAAGGAAGAGGGGCCGACCAAGGGCAAGGAGGATGGCCACCCCCAGCTCCTTCAAGGTCACATCTATGGCAGGGATCCTCAGAGGTTGTGAGCTTAGTTGCAAACAAGGCAAGTGAGGTTTATACTGTATATCTCTGGAAAGGTGTCCAGGGTGGGAGAAAGAACTCTTGTCTGCTGGAGCCAAGTGTGAATGGTGCAATTGCTCACCTTGATTAGCATTGAATAGCTCTGCAGCTTCAAAGCTTGGCTGCTTCCTTCCAGGCGGAATCCTTTGTTGGGACTGTGGCGCAGCCGGCTGGGTGTCAGCTGCAGTAAAGATCACTACTGACCGAAAGGTCATGAGTTCAAAGCCAGCCCCGGTCGGAGTGAGCTTTCGGCCAATTGTGTAGCTTGTTGTCGACCTTTGCAACCCGAAAGACAGTTGGGGAGGCTAATTTAACAAAATTTACCAAGCCATAAAAAAGCATGGGGGGGAATGCGGAAAGTACTTTATCAGTGTCGCAGATGGAAGGTGAAGCGACAGCTCCCCTGGTGGCCAGAAGTTGGATTGTTAAATAGCCTCTAACTGTCTGTCTATATGTGTTGTGTGTCTATGGATTGAATGTTTGCCATGCATATGTACATTGTAATCCGTCCTGAGTCCCCTGCAGGGTGAGAAGGGTGGAATATAAATACTGTACATAAATAAATAAATAAAATTATCCTGTATAAACATTAAAATCCCATGATCCAGAAATCAGAGGCCATAGCCATTCCGCACAGTCATTGCACATGTTCCTTAATTATTCTTTGTACTGCATTATTTATTAACCAAAGCCTTGATCCTACAGCCACAGCTTTGTTCTCTTTCTGAAGGCCAGAAGGGAGGGCGCTGATCTAATTTTGTTGTGGAGGGAATTCCAGAGGCAAGGAGCCACCACCGAGAAGGCCCTGTCTCTCGTCCCTGCCAAGCGCACTTGCGATGGAGATGGGATTGAGAACAGGGCCTTCCCAGGTGATCTTAACCTCTGTGATGGTTCATAGAGGGAGATACGTTCAGACAGGTAAGCTGGACCAGAACCCTTTAGGGCTTTATAGGCAAAAGCCAGCACTTTGAATTGTGCTCAGTAGCAGACTGGCAGCCAGTGGAGATGATGTAACAGGAGAGTTGAGTGCTCCCTGGACCCCGCTCCAGTGAGTAATCTAGCTTCTGCCCATCGGGCCAATTGAAGCTTCTGAAAAGTCTTCAAAGGCAGCCCCACGTAGAGCGTGTTGCAGTAGTCTATACAGGATGTAACCAGAGCAAGTCTGACTTCCCAATAACAAGAACAACAACAATAATGGAAAGGAGATTCCACCTGAACATTAGGAAGAACTTCCTGATTGTGTAAAGGTTGTTCGGCAGTGGAACTCTCTGCCTCAGAGTCCTTCCTTGGAGACTTTTAAACAGAGACTGGATGGCCATCTGTTGGGAGGGCTTTGATTGTGCTTTTCCTGCATATTGGGGGGTTGGACTAGATGGCCCGTGTGGTCTCTTCCAGCTCTATTGATTCTATATTCTTATTCCATATGTTATCCGCCTCTCCTAAAGCCTCGAGGTCGGGTACAACAAATTCAAAACGTATGAGCGTAAAATATACAATGAAATACATATTAAGGCTACCCCCTATCACAGGGTTTTCTGGGGCTGAGAGTGTGTGCCTTGCCCAGGATCGCCCAGTGGGTTTCCATAGCAGAGCAGGTATTTGAACCCTACTCACTTAAGTCATGGTCAAATGCTCAAACCGCTATGCAATGCTGATACTTAGAAGATTGAAAGTACTGGCTGTCACAATGGGCTCTGAGCAGGTCTGGGTGTTTGGTTGAGAAACATCATCATAATAAAGGAGTATCATTGTATATTGATGAATCGCAATACTATTTCACAGAATGGGGGAATGTGTGATGCGCATAAATCACATGCTCAACGGCCCAACAAGGACACTTCTGCTTCCACAACCAACACAAAATATTTATTTATTTACTAATTTACAGTATTTATATTCCGCCCTTCTCACCCTCAGGGCGGATAACAATGCACATATACATGGCAAACATTCAATGCCATAGACACACAACACATATAGGCAGATAGTCAGAGGCTATTTAACATTCCAACTTCTGGCCACCAGGGGAGCTGTCGCTTCACCATCTATCTGCGACACTGATGAAGTACTTTCCGCATTCCCCGCATGCTTTTTTGCTGGATATTTTTATGGCCTTGTAAATTTTGTTACATTAGCCTCCCCACACCTAGGTGGTACCTAAATTTCCTACTTGACAGATGCAACTGTCTTTCGGGTTGCAAAGGTCGACAACAAGCTACACAATTGGCCGGAAGCTCACTCCGACCTGGGCTGGCTTCGAAATCATTAACTTTTGGTCAGTAGTGAGCTTTAATGAAGCTGACACCCAGCCAGCTGTGCCACAGTCCCAGTGCTATTATATTTATTTACTAGGCATGAGAAAAAAGTTATGAAAATGATTCGTTTCGTAAGAAATTTGTAAGAAATGCTACTTTCGAGTATTTCCGCACCTGGAACGCCAACCAGGAAGTGGACTTTCTTTTTCGAACTTCGGGGGCCAGGATTTTCTTAAGTGTCGTTATTAGGTCGTAAGGGGGAGCCTCCTTCTCTCTCACCACCCTCCCGCCTCCCTTGCCAATAAGTATTATGGCAAGGCAAGCCCCTAAACTCGCTCTTTCTTTCGGCTGGAAGCCCGGAAAAATGAAAACAGAGAGGAATACTCAGTAGTAAAACTGCAAAGGAGGGCACTTTGCATGAAGGGTCCTCCATTGTGGATTTTCTGAGTAAACTCTCTGTTTACATTTTTTAGGCTTCCCTGCCTCTCCTGCCTGCCAGGATCTAAAGCATCAAAGAGTATTGGGGTGAGAAACCAACCTAATGTATAATAGAATGAATGCTACTGTAAGTGCCTAATATTATAAGTAATCCAACTGGTCATACCTACATTCTATGCACATGCAATAATACAGCAGTAATAACAATAACAAGAGGTAAAATTCAAACCGAAGTATTCTGACTGGTCTCTCCTCATGCGGTGCAAGCGGGCTCTTCTCTTATTAGCCGGAAATTAGCCGGGAAAAGCCAGCGTT
The DNA here is from genome assembly GCA_030556195.1 of Anolis apletophallus. NCBI lineage: Eukaryota > Metazoa > Chordata > Lepidosauria > Squamata > Anolidae > Anolis > Anolis apletophallus. The sequence goes on from JARBWK010000005.1 coordinate 7,680,849, forward strand.
TGCTGCTTGGGAGCACACACATACATGTTCTTGGGGGGTATTTGCTGCAGAATCCCGGGCTCATAGAGAAGATTCTGCAGCAAATCCCCCAAAGAATATGTATGTGTGTGCACCCAAGCAGAAAACGCTGGCTTTTCCCGGCTAATTTCCGGCTAATAAGAGAAGAGCCCGTTGCACCGCATGAGGAGGGACCAGTCAGAATACTCGGTTTGAATTTACCTCTTCTTATACCCATTGTTATTACTGCTGTATTATTGCATGTGCATGGAATGTAGGTATATGACCAGCCTGGGCAAACTTGGGCCCTCGCTCCCTCAGGATCGGGGTGAGAGAGAGGCAGCGAGGAGCGAGGGGGGGCCTCCTCCTCCTTTTTTTTTTTGCTGCTTCCAAGAATAGAATACCCCCTCCCTCCCTCCCTCCCTCTTTCCTATTTGGAGAGTCCCATCTAGAATTCAGTGTGATTTATTCAAGTTTTGGCCTACAACTCCCAGAAATCCCAGCCAATTTACCAGCTTTTAGGATTTCTGGGAGTTGAAGGCCAAAGCCATCTGGAATGCGCATGCGCTGGCATACGAACTACTAACGAATTTCGTTAGTAATTAAGTTACATTTTAGAAATTTTTGGAAATTTTTTTGTAAGTCTTCCTATTACTAATCAAAAAAATCCCCCCCCCCCCATTCGATTTTCGATTCCCGATTTGTGGGGTCTAAAACATGCCTATTATTTACTATATTTGTATATTGCCCTTCTCAGCCCGCAGGTGATTCAAAGTGGTTTACAGACGGCAACAATTCAATGCCTACAATACCATAAAAGACAATTTAAAACATTAACATGTAATATAAAACCATAGCAAGATCAATAAAAACATGTATCATTAGTGTCACCTTGTTAAAACATTGCCCAGTCACATCGTCCAGTCGTTTCATTCTCCTATGTCTGTTACACTGCATTTGCAAACTCCTGCTCAAAAAAGTCCAAGTCTTGACTATTTTTCTGGAATGTTAAAAGACCCAACTGCTTTCCCAGACAAGGCCAAGGGATGTGTAAGTCCCTGTTGGCACATCTACACTGACGGCTTAATCTTGGCTCAATCTGGAGGAGCAACAAGAATGGGAAGAGATGGTGAGCGCCATGCCATGCCTCCAGGCCAGCTGAACCTGGTGCATAGGGGGCGACTATGTAAACCAGTGTTTCCCAACCAGTGTGCCGGGGCACACTAGTGTGCCGTGAGCGATCATCAGGTGTGCCGTGGGAAACTGGAACCTCCAGGAAGGGGTGGGGGAGAGTCTAGTGTGTTGAAGTATAAAAACCCTAAGAAACCTACCTTGATAAAGGCACAAAATTACAAACACCCCCCCCCCCCCACCCATTGTCAATTTGATCTCTCCCTCTCCATGCATTGGGAAGGCACGCCTCCCTTTCCCCAAGTAGAGACCTCCTCTTGCCTCCTGGGGGTTCTGTGTGGGAAGTTTGGCCCAGTTAATTCATTGGTGGGGTTCAGAATGCTCTTTGATTGTAGGGGAACTATAAATCCCAGCAACTACAACTCCCAAATGTCAAGGTCTATTTCCCCTGAATTCCATCTGTGTTCATATTTGGGCATATTGAGTATTCATGCCAAGTTTGGTCCTGATCCAACATTATTTGAGTCCACAGTGCTCTCTGGATATAGGTGAACTACAACTCCAAAACTCAAGGTCAATGCCCACCAAACTCATATAGCATTTTCTCTTGGTTATGGGAGTTCTGTGTGGGAAGTTTGTGTTTTTCTGCCATTCCTGCCAGGATATTTATGTTGAGTTCATCGAAACAGGCCCAGGTTTCACACTGAGTGTATAAATACATTTAAAAACATATTAACTATATGTATGACTGTGTTAGAGTGTCATTTTGTGTCATTTTGGTTGGTTGTGTGCCCCAGGATTTGGCAAATGTAAAAAGTGTGCCGCAGCTTTCCCCAAGTAGAGACCTCCTCTTGCCTCCTGGGGGTTCTGTGTGGGAAGTTTGGCCTAGTTAATTCATTGGTGGGGTTCAGAATGCTCTTTGATTGTAGGGGAACTATAAATCCCAGCAACTACAACTCCCAAATGTCAAGGTCTATTTCCCCTGAATTCCATCTGCGTTCACATTTGGGCATATTGAGTATTCATGCAATGTTTGGTCCTGATCCAACATTATTTGAGTCCACAGTGCTCTCTGGATATAGGTGAACTACAACTCCAAAACTCAAGGTCAATGCCCACCAAACTCATATAGCATTTTCTCTTGGTTATGGGAGTTCTGTGTGGGAAGTTTGTGTCTTTCTGCCATTCCCGCCAGGATATCTATGTTGAGTTCATCGAAACAGGCCCAGGTTTCACACTGAGTGTATAAATACATTAAAAAACATATTAACTATATGTATTACTGTGTTAGAGTGTCATTTTGTGTCATTTTGGTTGGTGGTGTGCCCCAGGATTTTGCAAATGTAAAAAGCGTGCCGCGGCTCAAAAATGGTTGGGAAACACTGATGTAAACAAACAGTCGTGGCCCTTTCCATCACACTGGGACCTAAGTTGCTAAGGTGAATTTCACCTGCATTAACCTGTCAAGCTCTTTGCATCATTTAACTGCCACACAGCTGATTTGCCTAGCATCTGGGACAAGGGTTTAGTGTTTACTATAGACCGGCCATGAGGATGCCAATCAATCAGTGTGTTCCAATCCCAGCCCAACTGCAAAGTGTCCATCTGTCTTAGATCTCTCTCTGCATCAACTTGAAGCTTCCTTGCACAGAGTTGGTTTACTTGCCCATCTAGCCCAGGCCAGCGTGGGCCAACTTGGGCTCTCCAGGTGTTTTGGACTTCAACTCCCACAATTTCTAACACCCTACTGGGCTGTTAGGAATTGTGAGACCTTGTGGGCCATCGAGTCCACCCCCATTCTGCCAAGAAGCAGGAAAATCAAAGCACCCCTGACAGATGGCCATCCAGCCTCCAAATAAGGAGCTTCCACCACACTCCGGGGCAGAGAGTTCCACTGCTGAACAGCTCTTACAGTCAAGAAGTTCTTTCTCAAATTCAGGTGGAATCTCCTTTCTTTCCTGTAGTTTGAAGCCATGGCTCCATTGCGTCCTAGTCTCCAGAGCAGCAGAAAACAAGCCTGCTCCCTCCTCCCTATGACTTCCTCTCACATCTTGATCCATGGCCCTCATCATGTCTCCTCTCAGCCTTCTCTTCTGCAGGCTAAATATGCCCAGGTCTTTAAGCCGCTCCTCATAGGATTTGTTCACCAGACCTTTGATCCGTTGAGTCGCCCTCCTCTGGACACATTCCAGCTTAGTCAACATCTCCCTTCAATTGCGGTGCCCAGAATTGGACACAATGTGATTCCAGGTGTTGTCGTTTTTTTCCGTGTCAGGAACGACTTGAGAAACTGCAAGTCGCTTCTGGTGTGAGAGAACTGGCCATCTGCAAGGACGTTGACCAGAGGACATTGCCCGGATGTTTTGATGTTTTTACCATCCTTGTGGGATGCTTCTCTCATGTCCCTGCGTGGGGAGCTGGAGCTGACAGAGGGAGCTCATCCGCGCTCTCCCTGGATTCGAACCTGTGACCTGTAGGTCTTCAGTCCTGCCGGCACAAGGGTTTAACCCACTGAGCCACCGGGTGCTTCGTGATTCCAGGTAAAGTGGTTTGACCTAGATCTTGGCATTGTACAGTCTAGATCAAGCATGGGCAACATCGGCCCTTCCTCCAGGTGTTTTGGACTTCAACTCCCACTACCAGCTATTAGGAATTGTGGGAGTGGAGGTCCAAAACAGCTGGAGGGAGGACTGAAGTTGGTCCACCCAGGATCCCAACCCCAACTAAGTTCTCAGTTCCTGTTTTTCCTCCAATCCTCCAGGTCCAAGAACTGCTGCAGCCCAAGCCCTGGGGCTCTCGCTCCTTTTGCACCCTCTTTCCAGCAGAAAACAATATCTGGAGCCGCACATGATGCTGGCGTCGGAAGGGCCGTCTGCAGGGGCGGATCTGGCTTGGTCTCCCTCCCTCCCCCAGGGCCCCTGGAGGAAGCCAGCCGAGGCACCGTGCCCAGCACTGTCTGGTTCTCACAGACCCAGCCGGGGCCTCGGTTGCCCTTGCGGAGACGCAAGGCCCCATAGCCAAGGCTGTGGGAACGCGGCCTCCCCGAAAGCAGCTGCCTGGCTCTCCAGGGGCCCTGATGCACTCCCAGGCCGGAGCATGGGAGAAGGCCAGGGAAGCCGGGGACAGGAGGTCTTTCGGGAACTGCCGTGTTGTTGTCGTGGTTCTTCTTGCGCTGATGCGAAACATGGTCTGGCTGAACACTCAGAATCCAGAGGAAGCAGAAGCTTGATGGCCATCTGTTGGAAGGGCTTGGATAGACTAGAGTAGCATTATTGTCAATGTACTATTGCACAATGAAATTAAAGGCTTTCCCCAACACACATCGCAACACGAAGCAACACCCCCATCCCTCCACACTCCCAAAACCATCGCGCAGCCCGCAATGCCGCATCAACGCGGAGCTATGGAGTTCAATAGAGTCACAGCTCTAGGATAAAAAAAGCTATATCTCATATGTCTATTTGTCCTTGTCTTTGTCACCCTGTACTGTCTGCCAGATGGTAATAATTCAAAATTAGAATATGTGGGGTGAGGCTCTGAGTTTTCTTAAGGCGGCAGGACTTATAAACCTCTTCCAAAGAGGGGAGGAAGAGGGCAACCCACGATCCTCTGTGCAGAAGTGGCGACCCTTTGCTGCGCCTTCCTATCTGCCACTGTGCAGCTGCCAAACCACACACAGTTGCAGTAGTTTAGGACCAGGGTCAGATAGGTTAGTTCCGAAGAGCCTGAAAGTCATTAAAAAAACTTCCGACTTTTGACTTTCGAAGCAGTTTTGAACCATGCAGGAAAGGTGGGGGGAAGAGCCGAATTTGAACCACTTACCTTCCCCCGGAAATATTCCATAATGTTCGGATGTCTCCCAATGTTATTTTAATTTTCAGAACCATTAAGCAACTTTGGTAGAGCCTAATTTTTTTTTTAAATCTCATGCTTTCCCTCCCCCAGCGATGCAAGGGAGAGATGAGGTGGGCGGGGCTAAGCACAGCCATTGTTGTAGTTTGTGAATATAAATACTGTAAATAAATAATAAATAAATTGTGAAGGCCAGGCCACCAATAGTAGAGATTGCAAAAGGCCCTGCTGTTAAACTACATTTCTCACACTGCCTTGCTGCTCATTAGCCAAATTGGCTGAAGGACTCCTATAGCTGTCTGTAGCAGTCTTTGTCTAAATATAATGGGCTTGGCCGACTTACCGGCCGAGCAGGTTGCGGGGCAGGGTTGCCCTCGCCGCAATCTTGAGGAGAGAAGGGGCTTCTTCTTCCCAGAAGTTTTCCCGCCACCAACGCCAGCCGGCCAATGACGAGGCTGGCCCCTCCCCTCCCCCTCTTTGTGCTGGCTGGCCCGCACTTTCGTCTGGGCAGCCTATTTAAGGCCGCCTGGGGCTGCCCAGGCTGCACATGGGGCCAGCTCTGTTTTTCCTCCCTTCTTATTGCATTGCTTGTTGGTGTCCATTTTGTTCATTCTTCATGTAATTGTTGCATTGTTCATGGTTATGAGTTATTATGTTCTTTGTCACAACTCTGTGTTTGGCGTGTGGCATGGCCCTTGGATCAGGCTGGCTTATCGCCCCTTGGTTGTAAGGGGGGTTAACGCCCAGGCCCCCTGGGGTGCTGAGTTTCCGTGGACAGGCATTGGGCTGCTCACACCCCAGGCTTGCATACGCCTTTGGACATTCGCGGGGGCTGTTTCACCCTGATCCAGGACCCATGCGTGGCCGCCAGCCCTTTGTTCCTGTTTTCAATAAATGAGTTGTGGCCATTTTCATCCAACCACTTGTGTCTGTGTTATTGTTCTTGGTGCGAGGCGTGTCACCCTTACACACGCAAAATAAACTGATTGAATCTACAAAGGTGTCTAAAGAAGGCAGCAAAACAATAAAAAACTTTTGCACCAAAAAAAACTTTTGCAAAACCAATTATTTCATTTTGGCCTGATTGCCATGAACAAGGCATTGGGGAAGCCGGCCACGGCCAGCCAGCCCTTTGCAGTCAGTAAGTAATGATAAAATAAAATGATTGATTGCATCTGCAAAAAGGAATAAATGGGTGGATGTGTCTTGAGGGTCCCGTCCAACTCAGTAGAGGAAGCAAATGGATGTCAGCAGAGTTTGGATGGTGCCTTTCTGCCCAGAAGAAGGGGGTCAGTCTAGATGTCCCTTGATGGGGGTCTGCACTATAATTTCTGTTCTCCACTAATTTTACACAGTTTGTGCCACACAAACAAAGTTTCTGGAGTAGAACAACTACTTTCAAAGTATAGACCACCCAATGGAACAGGAAATAACACTTCCAAACCAGGAACAGATTTTCTTTATTATAAAAAAAAATAGTTTTTTTAACTTTGAAAATTTGCCAAAAATCCATGGATTAGTCAAAGGTTATGCAATTTGATGAGCTAACAGTGGTCCATGTGTTCTATCACTGTGGCAAGTTTCATCAGGATTGCTCTCAAATGAGGGAGGGAGAAGCCCCTGAAGTTTCCCCAGTGCCGGGGTTCCCCCCCCCCTTACTGCCATTAATGAAGTAATTGAGAAATTTTGGAAAGTTTTGAATTATTAGTATTTTTAATCGGAAGTGACTTTAGAATCGAACCACCAGCGCGCACTACATCCGAAATGAGGTTTGAACCATTTTTTTGTTTTGGACCGACCAAGCCTAGGGAGAAAGACCTCAGCAGTTTCCCATTCAGGACCCTTACACACAGTCCTATATCCCAAAATATCAAGGCAGAAAATCCCACATCGTCTGAGTGTGGACTCAGATAACCCAGTTCAAAGCAGATATTGTGGGATTTTCTGCCTTGATATTCTGGGATGTAGAGCGGTGTGGAAGGGCCCTTAGTTGTTGGTTCCTTAGAAATCTCAGGTAGTAGAGTCTGTGTTGAGCCTTCTTCACCAACACTGCTGTTTGTGTCCTCCTGCGTGGAAAAATGGGGTGGACCTTCCAACTCTAGGATTCTCGTCATTTTATGAAGGGACGATATGGCACTTCATGTCAACAAAGATGTCAATCTGCTTGCAGAGTAATAGCTATGGGAGGATTCGTGGAGAACTGCCACATTGCTCTTCTTCTGAGACCCAGAATCCACAGGAAGGGACTGGGATGTTGGGATTTGTGGTACCATATGCTAACAGGGATGCCAATCTGTTCAACTACATGGAGGGATGACAAAAGGAATATGGGGACAGCCAAAGGAATGTATGGTCTCCCTTCCTATACATATCCATACAATGATAGAACCATACTTGGAAGAGACCACAAGTCCAACCTGAAGCTATTATGAAATTTATTTATTTACTTATTTACAGTATTTATATTCCACCGTTCTCACCCCGCAGATTACAATGTATACATACATGGCAAACATTCAACATACACATACATGGCAAACATTCAATGCTATAGACGCACAACACATATAGACAAACAGTCAGAGACTATTCAACTTCTGGCCACCAGGGGAGCTGTTGCTTCATCGTCCATCTGCGACACTGATGAAGTACGTTCCGCATTCAAAAGAAGGTTCAAAACGCATATATTCAAAATGTATAAATCTATTTATAGTACAAGATTTATTAATGATTCAACTGTATCAATATACAAAGCTTATAGCTATATATTCCACTCTACCATATCTGGGGCGCAGCCAGGACGACGCTTAGTCCATACCCGAATTAGCAATAAGGGTCTGAGTCCCGAAAACAAAATCAAAGTTCCAAATGGAGATAGGACGGATAGAGGGGGGCAAAAAGCCAAGGTAATCCAATACCGCAGGACAAAAAGAACCGGAGCCGCCACTCCTGGCTCCTGGTAGTCCGATTGAAAGCAAGCCGACGGAAGGTCATTCAGAACACATCGGGGCCGCTGTTTTTCCGTTTCGTAAATCTTTGTCAAGGCTAGATGTCCATGTTAAGGTTCATGTCCTGAAAAATTACATATTCATATAAAGAATCATAGCAGTAAAGCGAACAGAAACATAACCCGCATTATTATATCATTAAAGGCGAAATCGCAAATCATAGCATACCATAGTACAGGAGGTTCTAGCATAACCTCGTCTCGATCCGGTGAGGTGACCATTAAGGTAAATGTACCTGTGAACGCACCTATTTAAATATCATTTAGATTAGAAGGGAGTGTAAACTGACCGGCTCATTTAGGCCAAAGGGTAATTCGCATCGTATTTTGATTGTCCATAAAACTTCAAGCCATCGGAGCACCTGGGAGAGGTTTCCATGTGGAGGAACGAAAGGCTTTTCGTGAGAAGTGGCGTACCCCAAGGTTCAGTTTTAGGACCGTTACTTTTTAATTTATTCATAAATGATCTGGATGTAGAAGTAAATTGTGAGGTAGCAAAGTTTGCAGATGACACTAAACTGTTCAGGGTAGTTAAAAATGAAACTGACTGTAAAGAGCTCCAGAAAGATCTCTCGAAATTGAGTGAATGGGCAACAAAGTGGCAAATGCATTTTAACCTAAACAAGTGTAAAGTCATGCACATCGGGCAAAGAACCCCAAATACACTTATCAACAGATGGGATCAAAGCTTTCTGAGACAAACCAGGAAAGGGATCTTGGGGTTTTGGTGGACAGCTCAATGAAGATGTCAACCCAGTGTACTGCAGCAGTGAAAAAAGCAAAATCGAAAATAGGTCGGCAAATGTTGTATTGCCTCTCTACAAATCTATGGTGAGGCCACATCTGGAGTACTGTGTACAATTCTGGTCACCGCACCTCAAGAAGGATATAACGGAACTGGAAAAGGTACAAAGAAGGGCAACAAAAATGATCCAAGGGATGGAGCGGCTCCCTTATGAAATTAGGTTGCAACGCCTTGGTCTTTTCAGCCTTGAAAGACGGCGTTTAAGAGGTGACTTGATCGAAGTGTATAAAATCATGCATGGGATAGAAAAGGTGAATAAAGAAAAAATATGTTCTCTGTCACACAACACTAGGACTAGGGGGCACTCCCTAAAGCTCCAAGGAAAGTTAGGACTAATAAAGGGAAATATTTCTTCACCCAGAGGGTCATTGGGTTATGGAACTCACTTCCAGAGGAGGTTGTGACAGCTGTCAGCCTGGACAGCTTCAAGGCAGGATTAGACAGATTCATGGATACCAAGGGAATCAATAGTTACTGAAATGGACATCCAAGTGCCACCTCTGTGTTGATGGAGGCAGGCAGGATTTTCCCCGGGTACTGGTTGGGGGGGTCGGGAGCAGGTGAGGGTTTTGCCCTCCTTTCTGCTAGAGATCCCTGTGTACAACTAGTGGGCCACTGTGTGACACAGAATGCTGGACTAGATGGGCTGAGGCCCGATTCACCATGGCTCTTCTTATGTTCTTATGTTCTTATGTAACACCATTAGCTTTAAAGACGCAGGGAATGATGGTTTTCTACACAATGCTGGTAAAGGGATTTCTGTACTTCTATTATTTATTTTGCTCCGATGTTCGATAAATCTTTGTTTTAACTTTCTCGTAGACATACCTACGTAGGTTTTTGGGCAGCTGCACGTGATCGCGTAAATTATCCTGGAGGACACGCAGGTAGCGAACGATTTTACTGGAAAAGAGCGGTTTTTAGCTGGACTATGGATAAATTTATCACTGCATATATTTGCGCATACAGAGCAATTTCCACAAGGTCTGCTGCCAGGAGAAAAATTAGATTTAACCGGTCTAATGTGATTGTCATGGGTTAGGATTTGGCCTAAGTTTCTCGTATGCTTGTACGCAATTATTGGGGGTAATTCCAGGCCCTTAATATCAGAAATGATCGGCCAGTATTTTTTGATAATAGATGTGTACGGAGCAAAATAAAAAATAGAAGTACAGAAATCCCCTTTTACCAGCATTGTGTAGAAAACCATCATTCCCCTGCGTCTTTAAAGCTAATGGTGTTAGAAAAGCCTTTCGTTCCTCCACATGGAGACCTCTCCCAGGTGCTCCGACGGCTTGAAGTTTTATGGACAATCAAAATACGATGTGAATTACCCTTTGGCCTAAATGAGCCGGTCAGTTTACACTCCCTTCTAATCTAAATGATATTTAAATAGGTGCGTTCACAGGTACATTTACCTTAATGGTCACCTCGCCGGATCGAGACGAGGTTATGCTAGAACCTCCTGTACTATGGTATGCTATGATTTGCGATTTCGCCTTTAATGATATAATAATGCGGGTTATGTTTCTGTTCGCTTTACTGCTATGATTCTTTATATGAATATGTAATTTTTCAGGACATGAACCTTAACATGGACATCTAGCCTTGACAAAGATTTACGAAACGGAAAAACAGCGGCCCCGATGTGTTCTGAATGACCTTCCGTCAGCTTGCTTTCAATCGGACTACCAGGAGCCAGGAGTGGCGGCTCGGTTCTTTTGTCCTGCGGTATTGGATTACCTTGGCTTTTTGCCCCCCTCTATCCGTCCTATCTCCATTTGGAACTTTGATTTTGTTTTCGGGACTCAGACCCTTATTGCTAATTCGGGTATGGACTAAGCGTCGTCCTGGCTGCGCCCCGGATACGGTAGAGTGGAATATATAGCTATAAGCTTTGTATATTGATACAGTTGAATCGTTAATATATCTTGTACTATAAATAGATTTATACATTTTGAATATATGCGTTTTGAACCTTCTTTTGAGTTGATCTAACCCTGACTCATGCTTAGATAGTACGTTCCGCATTCCCCGCATGCTTTTTGCTGGAAATTTTTTATGGCCTCGTAAATTTTGTTAAATTAGCCTCTCCACACATAGGTGGTACCTAAATTTCCTACTTGACAGATGCAACTGTCTTTCGGGTTGCAAAGGTCGACAACAAGCTACACAATTGGCTGGAAGCTCACTCCAACCCGGGCTGGCTTCGAACTCATGACCTTCCAATCAGCAGTGATCTTTAATGCAGCTGACACCCAGTCAGTTGCGTCACAGTCCCAGTTTGAAAGACATAATCAAAGCACTCCCAACTCATGGCCACAGAGAAGGAGACTCCGAGCCATTATATTCCACTATCTATCTACTCTTAATAAGTTCTTTTAATGCCATTTGAATCTATTGCATCAATGTGTCCAGAAAACAAGTTTACTTTAGAGCAGCGTTTCTCAACCAGAGGACGGGAGGGGGGTCACTGAAGCCCAAAACACCTGGAGGGCCCAAGTTTGCCCATGCCCGCTTTAAAAAGTTTTGCTTAAGCACTCAAGTTCCCAGAGTTGACCTGTTTTTTCACTAGACCGGGCACGTCTCGCAGTGGCTTTTTGCCCAGCCTTGGTGGCTTTCTCCGCCCCCCCCCCCCTCTGCGTGGTTTTAGCAATATGTCCTTAGGGAGTTTCCCAGCTCGAGCTCCATCCAGCCTTTGGGGTTTTTTTGATTCACATCTCTCAGACGTGCGGTAATTTCTGGCTGCCAGGCTGGCTCCAGGCTAAAAATGGGCTGCGAAGCCGGGATGACAGGCACAGCACTTCGTTCCTGCCGAGGGCAACGTGGTCTGGGTCTTTGGGGAAACAAAAAAGGATAGAAAACATATAATGGACAGGGCAGGACCCACCTGAAAACTACAAGAGCTGAAAATTACAAGTGCTGAAGGTACTTTGTGCTTTTCTTGCAAGGCAGGGGGTTGCTGGGCTCGATTAGTGTTTCTCACCCTTCCTAATGCCGCGACCCCTTAATACGGTTCCTCATGTTGTGGTGACCCCCAACCATAACATTATTTTCGTAGGGACTTCATAACTGCAATTTTACTCCTGTTATGAATCATAATGTAAATATCTGATATGCAGGTTGTATTTTCATTCACTGGACCACATTTGGCACAAATACCCAATAATTTTGTCATTTGGGAGTTGTAGTTTCTGGGATTTATAGTTCGCCCACAATCAAAGAACATTTGGAACCCCACCAACGATGGTATTGAACCAAACTTGGCACACAGAACCCTCATGACCATCAGAAAATTCTGGAAGTATTTGGTGAGCATTGGCTTTGAGTTTGGGAGCTGTAGTTCACCTACATCCAGAGAGCACTGTGGACTCCAACAATGATGGATCTGGACCAAACTTGGTACAAATACCTAATATGCTCAAATAGTAACACTGGTTGAGTTTGGGGAAAATAGACATTGACATTTGGGAGTTGTAGTTTCTGGGAATTACATTTCAACTACAATTAAAGAGCATTCAGAACCCCACCAATGATAGTATTGGACCAAACTTGGCACACAGAACCCTCATGACCATCAGAAAATTCTGGAAGTATTTGGTGAGCATTGGCTTTGAGTTTGGGAGCTGTAGTTCACCTACAGCCAGAGAGCACTGTGGATTCAAACAATGATGAATCTGGACCAAACTTGGTACAAATACTCAATACGCTCAAATAGTAACACTGGTTGAGTTTGGGGAAAATAGACATTGACATTTGGGAGTTGTAGTTGCTGGGATTTATAGTTAACCTATAAAGAGCATTCGGAACCCCACCAATGATAGTATTGAACCAAAATTGAACCAAAATTGGCACACAGAGCTCCCATGACCAACAGAAAATGCTGAAAGTGTTCGGTGAGCATTGGCTTTGAGTTTGGGAGCTGTAGTTCACCTACATCCAGAGAGCATTGTGGATTCAAACAATGAAGGATCTCGACCAAAATTTGGTACCAAATACTCAATATGCTCAAACGGGAACACTGGTTGGGTTTGGGAAAAATAGACCTTGACATTTGGGAGTTGTAGTTTCTGGGATTTATAGTTCACCTACAATCAAAGAGCATTCGTAAACAAACCAACAATATAATTGGACCAAAGTTCCCAAACAGAATCCGCATAACCAACAGAAAATACTGTTTTTTTCTGATGGTCTTTGGCGATTCCCCTCCAAAACCCCACAGGGGTCCTAAACCCCAGGTTGAGAAATGCTACCTTGACTGAAGGTATCCGCCAAAAGAGCAATTTTTGAGTCCTTTTCTGTTTCTCTCCCCAAGCTTTTTGGGATATGTTTTTGCTTGCCTGTTCCCCAAAGGAGCTGCTGCCTCCTCCTCCTCCTCTTCCTCCTCTTCCTCCCTTCCCCACCAAAAAAAACCCTGAAGGTGGGCGACAGAATCCCAGGCAGAGCCAAACTCCGGGGAACCAGACAGGAAAGGAGACGTCAGAGGATTCTTTGGTGTGTAACTCGAACCAGATGCTTTCTCCGGCTTGGCTCCTTCCCCAGCCAGTCGGGCCACAAGGGTGGTCACCGGCAGGAACTGGTCAAGGGCAGCCGGCAGGAAACTGTCGGAGAGGAAACTCCCAGGGAGGTGGAAGGAATGTCTTGGCGCATCCCATGGCCTACAACCTCACGTCGCTTCCCTGGCCAACAAGCCGCTGGTGATGCACTCTTGTACCACGGCTACCTGAGTGATCCTTTTTGCTGGGAGCCAGAGGCCAAGAGACTCACAATATATATAATAGTATAACATTGCAATGATCCATACCACCCAGGCGAAGGGTCTTGGAAGACTCGGCCCTGGGGGAAACGGAGAAGGATAATTCTGGGTCAGCCAGAGGGGTTCTGTGGTTTGTCAAGCAGCGGATATGGAGGATCATTCTGGGTCAGCCAAGCGGCGGATATGGAGCAAACACCCTTGGTGGAAAGAATCTGTTGCGAAAAGTCAAGGGAAGCCATAATCCCATTCTCTTCAGCTTTGGTTCGACCTCACCTGGAACAACCTTGCACCCAGTACGCAGGTGACGTGCAACTCGATTACTCCTTTCCATCTGCCGCTAAGGAGGCTGTTCAGGTCCTGAACCAGTGCTTGGCAGCAGTGACAATCTGGATGAGGGCAAACAAACTGAAATTAAATGCAGACAAAGCAGAGGCACTCCTGGTCAATCGTAAGGCCGAACCGGGTATAGGGTTACAGCCTGTGCTGGACGGGGTTACACTCCCCCGAAGATGCAGGTCCGCAACTTGGGAGTTCTCCTGGACTCATTGCTGAGTCCCAATTAAAACTTGTGCTGTCAAAGGCTTTGATGGCCCCAAATCATTGGGTTGCTGCGAGTTTTCGGGCTGTCTGGCCATGTTCCAGAAGCAGAAAGCAGAAGAGAATCTTCTGACGTTTCACCCACATCTATGGCAAGCATCTTCAGAGGTTGTGAGCTTAGTTGTAAACAAGGCAAGTGGGCTTTATATATCTCTGGAAAGGAGTCCAGGGTGGGAGAAAGAACTCTTGTCTGCTGGAGGCAAGTGTGAATGGTGTAATTGCTCACCTCGATTAGCATTGAATAGCTTTGCAGCTTCAAAGCTTGGCTGCTTCCTTCCAGGTGGAATCTTTTGTTGGGACTGTGGCGCAGCTGGCTGGGTGTCAGCTGCATTAAAGATCACTACTGACCGAACGTTCATGAGTTCAAAGCCAGCCCGGGTAGGAGTGAGCTTCCGGCCAATTGTGTAGCTTGTTGTTGACCTTTGCAACCCAAAAGACAGTTGCATCTGTCAAGTAGGAACTTTAGGTACCACCTATGTGTAGGCCTCTGCGTTGGTGCCCCCTTGTTGTGGGGGAGAGGCTTGCGTACCCTAATGAAGTTGTGAGCTATGCTGGTGGTGGCATAATAGCCACCGGTAGGGCCTCCCATGCCAAAAAGGTCACAACCGAAGGGTCCGACAAAGAGCGTCAACGGGCAGGATGGGCTCTCTAGCCTTTTGGCAACCATCCTAGGAGAAGGGAAGGAGGGGTATATAAGCATGAATAATAAACAAACAAACAAACAAATAAATAAAGGAAAACTCTGATTTGAAACCCGGGCAGATGGTGCTCATCTAACCCTGTAAAGTCGTCTATCTCAGAGAAGGAAACTCAAACCAAACCTATGACCTGAGGACCTCGCTGCCACCATCCAAGCTTGCTAGGCCCCGGCAGACGAACCTTTGGTTTAAAGGGTGAGGCCAGTTCTGTGCACGTTGCGCTCCAGAAAGGACCATTGCACAGGCTTGAAGGACACATCCAACCTCCTTGGTCATCAATGCGCTTGTAGAAAGCGTGGGATGAGTCCTTCCTGAATCTTCGTTCGTAAAGAAAAGCCAAGAAGGAGAAGATATGTAGGGAGGCTAATTTAACAAAATTTACGAGGACATAAAAAATCTCCAGCAAAACCACGCGGGGAATGCGGAAAGTACTTCATCAGTGTCGTAGATGGACAGTGAAGTGACAGCTTCCCTGGTGGCCAGAAGATGGAATGTTAAATAGCCTCTGACTGTCTGTCTATATGTGTTGTGTGTCTATGCAGGGCTGTCCAACTTCTACTGGCCCAAGGGCCGGAATTCTGGCTACTGATCACCGGCCCGCCGTCCTGCGTGGCCCGCCCCTTTGGGGCGGGGCTGGGTGACGTCAGGCGCGGCGCTGGCGGCGAGGAGGAAGAGGTGGTGGGAAGCTGGGGCCTCTGCCTCCACCTCTTCCTCCTCGCCGCCAGCGTCACGCCTGACATCACCCAGCCCTGCCGAAAAGGGGCGGGCCACGCAGGACGCTTTGGACAGGTCCGGTCTATGGCACTGAATGTTTGCCATGTATGTGTACATTGCAATCCGCGCTGAGTCCCCTGTGGGGTGAGAAGGACAGAATATAAATACTGTAAACAAACAAACAAACAAACAAATATAATCAAGTTCAATAGAGTCTTTGTTTAGACCAAAAAAGTGTATAAAGAATAGGAGAATCAATGGAACTAGGCATGGGCAAACTTGGGTCCTCCAGGTGTTTTGGGCTCCAGCTCCCACCATTCCTAACAGACCGACACTCCAGCAGGGAATTCATGTCCTAGCATTCCATGGGATGGAGCCTAGGCATTGGAAAATGTTTCAAACTGTGTAGAGATAGTTCACCCAAGGCACTTCTCATTACATCAGGCTCCGCAAAAGGAAGTTGGAAAGATGCGTCAAACCTATGCATCCTTGGCTGGGTATCCAAGTTGCAGGCAGAGAAAGCCGGGGGGAGGGGGGGGGGGTGATAGTCTTTCCCAGTTTTGTCTTGTTTTTCCTCCTCTGAAAATGCGTCTTAGAGTCACAGAAGGAGGGAAAGCATGAGAGGAAGGAAAGGAAAGGGTGCGGCTCTAAAAAAAATCTTTCTCTTTATGATCCCAAGAACTTTTAAACTCTTGAAACAAGATTATTCCATCATCCTGTGCGCTGCGAGTTGTACCTTCAGGGCAGAGAAAGAAATGAAGGAAAGATGGATGGATAGATGGATGGGAGGGAGGGAGGAACTGTCCACCCTCCAACTTGTGTGGCTAAGCAACCTCAGCAAGCAGTCAAGATGGCAAAAGTAATGAATGAGGAAAAACAGATAAACAAGGGCAGGCTGCAGCAGTCTGCTTTTCTCTGAGGCAATGGCAGTGTTCCTCAACCTTCCTCATGCCGCGACCCCTTCATACATTCCCTGGCGGCGGCGCTGGCTGCTGAAGACCTAAAAGGAGGAGGGAGGTCCACTGTCTTTGCTGAAGCCGGGGCCTCGGTTGGTGTCGCGGCCTGGGCTCTGGAGGCCTCCGCGACACCAACCGAGGCCTCGGCTTTGCTGCCGCTGGGGAATGGCTGGAGGTGGTGCTGGCTGTTGAGCACCTAAAAGGAGGAGAGAGGCCCATCGTCCTCGCCAGAGCCGGGGCGTCGATTGCTGCCGTGGAGGCTTCCGGAGGCTGGGCAACGACACCAACCGAGGCCCTGGCTTCAGCGAAGACAACGGGCCTCCCTCCTCCTTTTAGGTCTTGACAATGCCGCACTGGAGGACAGGCGCCTGGCCCGAGTGATGTTACCCTTCCCTCCTCCCTCGAGTGCGCGGGGCAGGAGAAAATGGCCGAAGGATGCGGCGCCACGGCCCCTTCGCTTTTTCTTCTTCGCCGCTGCCCTGGCCCTTCCTCCCCCCCCCCCGCAAGCAGCAGCAGCAGGAGTTCGGCAGGAGGGGGAAGAAAGGGGGGAAGAGAGGTTTTTCCGAGACACACCAGGTGATCGCTCACGGCACACTAGTGTCCCGCGGAACAGCAGTTGGGAAACACTGGTGACTGTAGACTAATGTAATGGAGTCCAGTTGCATTATATGAGTCTACTACACTTACCATATAAAGCAGTTTAAAACTGTGTTAGTGTATTTTGGCATTTTGGTTGGTGGTTCTGGATTTTTTTTTAAGGTGGAGCTCAAAAAAGGTTGAGAAACACTGCTGGACTAATTTGGCAGCAATATGAAGTTTAAAAGTTGATGATCAACTTGGAGGAGTTGGATCAACTTGGAGGAGGAGAGAGGCGGTCTGCCATTGCCTTCTACTGAAACGTAGCCTGAGGTTCATTGGCAGGCTCTCATCCAAGGGCCAACTCCTTGCCTCTTCAATTAGACCTGGTGCCTTTGGAGCAGAATATGCCCCCCCCCCCCCAGATACACTGGACTCACCCACCCCAATGCAGAGGAAACTGAGACAGTGTTCATTGTGTTTTGAAGCAGGAGGGAGGAAGAGGAGGGGTGGGTCAGCCCCAGTCCCTCTCTGGGGTCTCATTTCTGGCCTTGGTGTGTGGGTGGTGGTGCACCCAAGGCCACCCACAGAGAGCCTACAGGGCTGATTGGGGAGTGAGAAGATGGCTCTCCTGGGATCAAGCCCAGCACGCTCGCTGCCTGAGAACAAGGGATGATGCAATTTCTGACCCTTTCTGGTCGTTCCCCATAAAATAGGAATCTTGCCAGGAAAATATGATAAATAATAGTTGAGTTTTGTTAAACATTTTGTCAATTTCAACTCTAGTCTTGGGCTGGGAAAGAGGTGTGTGTGTGTGGAGTCGGGTGCTAGTCAAGGCATGGGCGGTATGGCTGTGAAAGTCTTTAACAATACAGTCTGGTTTCTGTTATTGTTGTTGTTATTGCTGTTGTTATCACCATCCTCTGCCAAGTAGTGCTGGTGGCTCACCAAACTGCATCTGTCAGGAATATATCAAATCATAGACTCATAAATTCACTATGGGGCCATGTCAGTTAAAGTGGTGCCAAACTACATTCATTCCACAGTGTAGATGCATCCTTATATACACCACCAAGCCTATACAAAACATTGCTCCCTTCACCAAACGTGATTGCTATTGAGAGTTTTGAGAGCTATGAATTTTGTGGTGCTTTTAAAAACCTAAATAATAGGTTTTGCATTCTTTGCATTATTTACCTCCATCCATGTGCAAGAATTGCTAAGTGTCTGGCTTAGATTTCAAAAGGGGAATTGATAATTGTACAGCTTGCAAGGATTTTTAATATTTCTGTGTTCCAAATTGTAAAGAATGTAGCAATTTATTTTATTTTCATATTCATGTTGCCAAGATTGACAAAGAGATAGATCACAGATTAGCAAAGGCATAGAGTGCATTTGGAAGGCTTCACAAAAGAGTCTTGAGCAACAAACACCTGAGGCAAAGCACCAAAATCAGTGTGTACAGAGCTATCGTACTGTCTATTCTCCTCTATGGATCTGTAACATGGGTCACCTATTGCCAACACCTACAACTCCTGGAACGCTTTCATCAGCGTTGTCTCCACACAATCCTAAATATACACTGGACTGACTATGTGACTAACGTTGCTGTCCTTGAGCAAGCAGGTATCACCAGCATTGAGGCCATACTATTGAGAACACAGCTGTGCTGGGTAGGGCACGTCTCTAGGATGGAGGACCACCGCCTCCCAAAGATACTACTCTATGGTGAACTCGCCATGGGTCAGCGCAAGAGAGGCGCCCCCCAAAAGAGATATAAGGACTCCCTGAAACAACATCTCAGGCTCAGCCAGACTGATCACCAACAAGGGTCCACCCTGGCCTCACATCGGGAGGCATGGAGACACACTATCCACAATGCTGCGGCCTCTTTCAAGAAGACACGCCGAACGGGTCTCGAAGAGAAACGACAACGCAGAAAGAACCGCCACTTGGAAACACCATCACCCAAGGAGACTTTCTGCTGTGCTTTCTGCAACCAGACTTGGCTATCTCAGATTGGCCTTTTTAGTCATCAACGCGCTTGTAAAAAGCATGGGATGAGTCCTTCCTAAGAATCTTTGTTCGCGAAGTAATGCCGAGAGAGACATGTTGTCATGCATTTGCATTGTAATGCATTTGCATTGTGTTTGTTTGTTTACCCATTTTGAGTCCCTATATCACAGGCACGGGCAATTATATGAGTTCCAGCACATCTCGGAGTATCAATTTTTTTTTAAAGTAAAAGTAATACTTCTTGCGGATGTCCCGTGCCCGTCTTGCAGATTTCAGAGTCCCTTTCAAAACTTTCAAAATATCATTATTATTTCATAATTGGCGATTTTTATGACAGAACCCATTAGGAACTGCCATTTATAATGAAACTGTGAAAGTTTTGTTAGAGTTCTGAAATTTTCACCACCAGAACTTTAGAAGCACTTTAGAAACAAAGCACCAGTGCCCCCTCGTTTTGTAAGTACAGTAGAACTATTTAGATCGGAATCATGAGTTGCCCATACCTAATATTTACCACTAAGGAGAAAGTCAACTCCAGCGAGGTTTTAAACTCTTCTCAGGGAGATTCCTAGTTTTCCCAAAATGTTTTAAAAGCCATTTTCCACAAGATTATGGTAATGTCTTACCTCTCCATTGGCGCCCCCTTGCAGTGGGGGAGAGGCTTGCGTACCCGAATGAAGTTGTGAGCTATGCTGGCGATGGTCTAATAACCACCGGTAGGGCCTCCCATGCCAGACAGGTCACAACCAAAGGGCCTGACAAAGAGCGTCAACGGGCAGGATGGGCTCTCTAGCCTTTTGGCAACCATCCTAGGAGAAGGAAAACTCTGATTTCAAACCTGGGCAGATGGTGCTCGTCTAACCCTGTAAGGTCAATCATCTAGAGCAGGGCTGTGCAACAGACGGCCCGCCAGCCCCTTGGATACGGCCCCCCTACCCTCCTGCAATAAAAATAATTTTTTTTAAAATCCCGAAAAAAATAAAAAAATCCCCAAAAAATCCCAAAAAAGTGCGCATGCGCGCGCCACTTCTGCCATCCTGATGCTGTGGGAGGGGCCAAGGGGAGCCCCCCTTAGCTCCGCCCTCCCTCCTACAACGTCAGCCAGGGCGGCAGAACCGGGAGAAATCGCCGCTTCTGCCACCCTGGCTGACGCTGTGGAGGGAGGGGAGGGGGCCAAGGGAGCCCTCCTTAGCTTCGCCCTCCCTCCTACAGCGTCAGCCAGGGTGGCAGAACTGGGAGAAAATCGCCCCCGCCCCGCGATCGGCCCCGCCCTGCGAGCAACCATGCCCCCTGATCTAGAGAAGGAAACTCAAACCAAACCTACAACCTGAGGGCCTCGCTGCCACCGTCCAAGCTTGCTAGACCCCAGCAGACGAACCTTTGGTTTAAGGGGTGAGGCCAGTTCTGTGCATGCTGCGCTCAAGCAGAAAAATCCATTGCACAGGCTCGAAGGACACATCCAACTCCTGAGAAATCCCTGTAGCGATAGACGAGGGTTGAAACGGCAGGTGTAAAGATGCACTGGAAGTCGCAGATCCAACCCTGCCTGCAGGCGGTTCAGGACTTTGGTCGCTTGAGACTGACCCGGAGATGACAGTCTTGTTCGGCAGCATCCTGAACGACCAAGCAGCCTTTTTTAAAGGAGAGCACTGCTTGCTCCATATGCAGAGGGGCCTAGAAAAGGTGGCCTAACGAAAGCTCATCTCCATCTACCCAGTTGGCTAGCCACGGCCAACGGGCATCTTCCGATGCGGTCGAATAAAGATGCACTATCCACATTGCTGCGGCCTCTTTCGAGAAGACATGCCAAATGGGTCTCGAAGAGAAACGACAACGCAGAAAGAACCGCAACTTGGAAACAACATCACCCAAGGAGACTTTCTGCTGTGCTTTCTGCAACCGAACTTGCCTATCTCAGATTGGCCTTTTTAGTCATCAACGTGCTTGTAAAAAGCATGGGATGAGTCCTCCCTAAGAATCTTCGTTCGCTAAGTAATGCCGAGAGAGATGGAGATGTCAATTTCCCCAAAAGTAAGGAGGTCCAAAACCCTATGTTTTATGAATTACCAGTCATTTTGCTAGCTCAGGCCTGGGCAGAGTTTGGCCTTCCAGGTGTTTTGGACTTCAACTCCCAAAAAAGTCCAAAACACCTGGAGGGAGGGCCAAAGCTTGGGAACCACTAGGTTAAAAACAAGTGCTTCTCTAACAAACCCAGCTGTTTTCCATTGAGGCCGGTTTCTCAAACTCTCTTCCCAACAGGGAGCCGACCCTGGGGTAAGCAGAGGAGAAGCACGGCCGTGTGTTTCCCCCATGTACAGCCGTTCCTGTTTGTTGGTGGCAAATGGGTGAAGGTGAGGAGGAGGAGGAGGAAAAGCCTGCACAGATGGTATACATTAGGCAAGTCTGCTGTGTTTGAGAGGGCTCTGTGTGTGTTGTGGCCACACACACACACACGCACACACAACTCACCCGGCCTCTCCCTTTCCCTTTCTTGCAGCTCAGAAGGGCAAAGAGGTCAGAAGCACACAGAGGTTTGCACAAGGCAGCCTTGTTTTGGCCCATCTGTGGGATGCTCCGGGAAGGCTGGGAGTTTGCTTCCTGCCCGCCCAGGGCCTGGAGGAGCTCCGACCCGCAGCTTGGCCCAAGCAGGAAGGAGCCGTTTCCTGCACAAAACTCCAACTCTGAAACCCACACGGATCCGAATCTTTGTAAAATGAGATGTAAAATGCTACACCAAGGCACAGATACAGAATGGACAACAGCTAACTCAGGGCTGTCCAACAGGCGGCCCGTGGGCCGTACACAGCCCCCCAGCCTGTTGGACATGGCCCCCGCTACCCTCCTGAAAGAATTTATTTTTAAAAATATTCTTTAAAAAATATATATATTTAAATTTTTTTTAAATGGTGGCTGTGGGGGTTGGGTGGAGGGGGTAGCCTGGGCAGGGAGGAGGAAGGGAGCCAGCTCCTCCTCCTTGCCTTGCCCCCTCCGTCCCTCTCTCCGCCCCGCCGAGGGACAGAGGGGAGGAGGAGGAATCCTCCTCCTTGCCTCCTCCTCCTCCTCTCCCGGCGCCGCGGTGGGGTGATCCTCCTCTCCTCCTCCTTTTCTGGTGCCACGGCGATCGGGACACCGACTGCGCCGGGAAGGGCGGGAGGGAGCGAGGGGGCGGGCCTCCTCCTCCTTCCCAGCGCTGCTGGTGTCCCGATCGCCACGGCGGGGGGGAAGGAGGAGGAATCTTTAGTAGGAAGGGCGAAGCCATGGAGGGCTCCCCTTGCCTTCGCCCTTCCTGCTAAAGTGTCACGCCAGCCTCAGAAATGGGCGAAATCGCCCGCTTCTGCCGCCTGGCATGACACTTTAGGAGGAGGGGGCGGGGGCGGGGCGGACCAGCCCCCCAGGTCATCAGTGACCTGAATTCCGGCCCTTGGCCGGTTAGAAGTTGGACAGCCCTGAGCTAGCTCATTAACAGTATGGAAGGGATTTCGGAGTCTTAGCAGACCAGAAGCAGAACATGAGTCAACTCACCTGGAATAGCCCTGTGCCCAGTTCTGGTCAAAACAATTCAAGAAGGGGATGGAGAAATGGAAGGTGGCCAAAATAGTCAAAGGCATGCTTTATGAATCCCTCTGAGGAGTGTCTTAGGGAGCTGGGGCTGTTTTGTTTGGAGAAGAGAAGGCTGAGAGAAGGGGACATCATAGCCATGTTTTCCATATTTGAAAGGATGTCACATTGAGGAGAAAGGGGCAAGTGCATTTTCTGCCGCTCTAGACTAGGGGCCCATCCACACAGTACCTTTATCCAGGAACTCCCACAGCAAACAGGAGGATGGTCA
Organism: Anolis apletophallus; assembly: GCA_030556195.1. NCBI lineage: Eukaryota > Metazoa > Chordata > Lepidosauria > Squamata > Anolidae > Anolis > Anolis apletophallus. Next base: position 7,703,783 of record JARBWK010000005.1, read on the forward strand.
TGATATCGGAGGTGACCCTCCCAGCTGATGACTCCATCCAATCAGCCGGAAGCTGGCAAGGGGGCGGAGGGCAGGAAAAATGAACTTTGACAGCTCTGTATTCCTATAAAAATGCAATATTTTGTATTGTGCAGTATGTCAGCTTTGGGCAAATGTTTGCGGCTTGACATCTGCTCCAACTGGAACGAAATATGCAACTCGGTGGCGTTTCTTCAACTTGGGGAGATCTTTTATTGGGGAAATTTAGGGAAAATTGGATTGGCTGCTTCCTATCTCGCCAGGGCTATATCGGATCCTCTTTGGTGGGTCTGACTGGTCTGCCTTCATGGCAAGACCACCAAATTCAAGTGTAGGGTAGAGCAGTGTTTCCCAACCTTTTTTGAGCCGCGGCACACTTTTTACATTTGCCAAATCCTGGGGCACACAACCAACCAAAATGACACAAAATGACACTCTAACACAGTAATACATATAGTTAATATGTTTTTAAATGTATTTATACACTCAGTATGAAACCTGGGCCTGTTTTGATGAACTCAACATAGATATCCTGGCAGGAATGGTAGAAAGACACAAACTTCCCACACAGAACTCCCATAACCAAGAGAAAATGCTATAAGAGTTTGGTGGGCATTGACCTTGAGTTTTGGAGTTGTAGTTCACCTATATCCAGAGAGCACTGTGGACTCAAACAAGTTACCTGAAAGACTTGAGTCCTAAAGTTATAGACAAGATCTAATGAAGACTTTGTCCACGGCGAAATGAACTAGTGGGGGCCAAGACGGCATGTTGCTTTGCAAGGAATGGTTGGATTAGCAAGTCGCGGTAGACCAAGCCGACTGGACGGGAGTTTACTTAATATCCGTACCCTCTTGTGTCTTATCCCCCCCCCCGTTCCTCCCCCCCCCGTCCCCCACCTACCCCTCCCCCAGTTTTATCCCTTGTATCTGAAATGCATTAAAAACAATTTTAAAAAAAGAGTTTGGTGGGCATTGACCTTGAGTTTTGGAGTTGTAGTTCACCTATATCCAGAGAGCACTGTGGACTCAAACAATGTTGGATCAGGACCAAACTTGGCATGAATACTCAATATGCCCAAATATGAACGCAGATAGAGTTCAGGGGAAATAGACCTTGACATTTGGGAGTTGTAGTTGCTGGGATTTATAGTTCCCCTACAATCATAGAGCATTCTGAACCGAACCAATGATAGAACTGGGCCAAACCTCCCACACAGAACCCCCAGGAGGCAAGAGGAGGTCTCTACTTGGGGAAAGGGAGGCTGGCCTTCCCAATGCTTGGAGAGGGAGAGACCAAATAGACAACGGGGGGGGGGGGGGGGTGTTTGTAATTTTGTGCCTTTATCAAGGTAGGTTTCTTAGGGTTTTTATACTTCAACACAGTAGACTCTCCCCCCCCCCCCCCTTCCTGGAGGTTCCAATTTCCCACGGCACACCTGATGATCGCTCACGGCACACTAGTGTGCCCCGGCACACTGGTTGGGAAACACTGGGGTAGAGCATTCTTTGTGTATTTTAAGTGTGAGGGCCAGCATTCTTTTCAAACGTTTCAGGAGGTGGTGGGGAAATGGATTTTTGGTAATGATCCAGATGTTTGGCCAGTTCTGTAATGTGATGGCATTCATTGCTCTTGGGTTCAAAATGAAACATTTGCCCAATTTGTGGGAGGGGGAATTGTGGGAGGCGCCAAGCTAATCTCGGACTGCATCTGCAATGAAGAATAAAAGCAGTCGGGACCCATTCTAAATGCCATTATTGTTGTTGTTGTTATGCGATGTTTCCATGCTGTGCAGTCCTGGGAGCCATATGCCCTTCTCTGGGTGCATCTACACTGTGGAATGAATGCACTTTCACTCCACTTTAAATGCCATGACTACATACGATGGAGTCCTCCTGGGAGTTATAGTTTCCCTCGCCCATATCCTACTCTGGGTGCATCTACACCAGGGGTGGGTAATTACCGGCCCTCCAGGTGTTTTGGCCTTCAACTCCCAGAAATCCTAACAGCTGGTAAACTGGCTAGGATTTCTGGGAGTTGAAGTCCAAAACACCTGGAGGGCTGGTAATTGCTCACCCCTGATCTACACTGTGGAATGAATGCAGTTGGACCTTACTTTAATTGTTATGTCTCCATGAGATGGTCTTGGGAATTGCAGTTTCCCAAGGTCAATGAACCTTCTCTGGGTGCATCTACACTGTGAAATTAAGTGTAGCTGGACCTTACTTTAAATACCATAGCTCCATACTATGCAGTAGGCCGGGGCAATCATGGTTCTAAATGGTTCTAAAGTACTTACAGAACTGAAGTTCTGGTGGTGAACACTAGGTGGCGCTGGTGCTTTGCTTCTACAGTGTTGCTCAAGGTCTGGTGGTGAACATTTCAGAACTCTAACAAAACTTTAAAAACTTCATTATAAATGGTAGTTCCTAATTAAAAATTGCCAATAATGAAATAATGATGAAGTTTTGAAAGTTTTGTTAGAGTTCTGAAATGTTCACCACCAGAACTTGAGCAACAATGTATAAGCAAAGCACCAGCGCCACCTAGTGTTCACCACCAGAACTTTAGTTTTGTAAGTACTTTAGAACCATTTAGAACCATGATTGCCCAGGCCTACTATGCAGTCCTGGGAGTTATAGTTTTTCAGTGTCCACACCCTTCTCTGTGGGGCAGCCAAGAGAGTGCACTGCCGCTTTCCTTCCCTTCTTGCTTCCTTGCTTACGGAATTGAAGATACATAACAGCTGACATTTCAAAGAAAGGAGTTTTTTCCCTCCACAAAGAACATAGGGAGGGATGGTGGCTGAGGCCAAATCCTTAGAGTGTGATGGAAAATAAACTCAAAGAATGGTGAGAGTACTACTGAGTAACACTGATCGATTTAACAGTGTGATGAAGGTAGGGAAATTATCCGTTTCCTTTCAAAATGGAGCTCTACCCTGCCAAACTCTTCCCTGCTTCAATGTGATGAAGTCATAAGTAAGTGTCACTCTGTGGCAGGCCCGGATTAAGCTCTTTTGGTGCCCTAGGCCACACATTGGAAGCCCCGCCCCTGGGGGGCAGGGCCGCTGCCATGCATGTCCAGAAGCAGCCACGGGGGCGGGGCTTTCCTCCGCCTCGTCCTCCTCCTCCGAGGAAGGGAAGCCCTGTCCCCGTGGCCGCTGCCGTGCATGCGCAGCAGGAGGGAGGGTGTGAGTGCTGCGGCCTCCTCCTCCATGTTCCTGGGTGCTGCAGTGGCCCCGGGGCTTCCCTCCTTCCTCACCCCCTCGCAGCGCTCTCCCCCCGCCCTCCCCCGAAAAAATGAGAGAGAGAGAGTGTGTCATCATGCCGCACGTTGTGGTTTTGTTTGAACAATTTTTTTTGGTCCTTGATCTGGTGCCCCCTTAGGCCTGCGCCCATAGGCCATGGCCTAGTGTGGCCTTATGGGTAATCTGGGCCTGCTCTGTGGGGCAAAGTGGCATTGCTGCTGGTGACAGGATGGGTCTTAAGGCCCTCTTGATAAGATCATACCCTGCTTCTGTTAAAACACATAGAACAAAAATATCCCAGAGATGACCTCATTTGAAAATCAGAATTTTTAAGCAAAGAAAGCCATTTTACAGAGGAAACATGATTTTCAGTCTTCGCGAGAGGGTCAAACTTCAGCAGATAAGCCTGGGCAGTCGTCCTCTCAATTGTGGGGGGGGAGGGGGAAGCAAAGTGCCAATGTGCAGAACCGGAGGGCGAGAAGACAAGGCTCCTTGTGGCATTGGGGAATCAGGATGTGAGAATGCTGAAGGGAACTGCCAATGTGGTTGTTGCGATGGGGTAACAGAACAACACCCACCGGGAAACCTTCTGAAAGGACAACATGGTCCAACAGGAACATCACCAGATGTGGCGGAGCAGAGAGCCGGGGGAAAGATAAGGTGTTACCAACAGTAGAGCCAACATCATGTCCTTTGCTACCCGGCGTCTTCCATCGATGGGTAGGATGTTGCAGGTAAGGTGGAGGCAGCAGGACCACCTTTGATCATGGGCCAGCCAAGGCGCAAGCGGTGGGGTTGGTGAGAAAGTCAAGCTGGTGGAAGAGGCAATTCTGGCGTCTTCAGGGCCTGGGAAGCCCCCTTTGAAGCAGCAAACATTCCAATATGTGCCCGGTGAGGTATATGTGGGTGGCATAAGAGCATCCATGGAAGCAAGAAGTCCCGACGCAGGAGGCGCACAGCACTTGGAGGGCAGCAGAAATGGGAAGAGGGCAAGGCTCATGTCAGCAGATAAGGAGGAAGCCGTCTCCGACTGGGAGCCGCGCAGGGATGTGAGGTCTGTTGAATGGCCAAAGGGGAAGCTTTCAAGATGCATAGCTGGATTCTCTCCCAAGTTCCAAGTCAGAGCTCACCTAGGAATCGGCAGTGCAGGTCCTGTCTCTCTTGGCTGTGCGACCTCCAGGACGTAAGGGATCACAACACCAAACAATACAGTCCACGATTCCCGCCGGAGGAGGAGATTTTCCTTGCAGTTCCGTTAGTTGCTCTCCGTTCCACCCTGAACTTCCAGCCCTATCCCCGGCACATATACACGCATACACACAACACGCACCCTCGCGCTCAGACCCCTAGTGCAGTCAGGGACCCCGCGCTGGTGATCTTCTTGAACCTGTTAGCAGCACAGACACCAATGAAGTTTTTCTGTTCAGTTGGGAGAAGAAGAAAAAGAAGAAGAAGGTCATGAAAAGAGAATAGACAAGGCTCGAAGTCTCATGCTATAAAGAACGGACACAGATGGGTTGCTTTTCAAGGATGTCAACATTATGCACCGAGAACACAGGCATGCTGCAGCGCTATGTTCTGCAAGCGAACATATTTACTTCGTTTACTTTTTTGTTTGTAGAATTTAGTTACCGTATATACTCAAGTATAAGCTGACCCACATATAAGCCGAGATACCTAATTTTTCCACAAAAACTGGAAAAATTGATTGACTTGAGTATAAGCTGAGGGTGGGAAATGCAGCAGCTACTAATAAATTTCGAAATAAAAATAGATATTATTATTATTTCCTATATTCATACCCCGCCCTTCTCCCCCCAGAGTTGAAGGGGGACTCAATAGATACCAATACAATTACATTAATTGAGGTTAAATGTTTAAATAAAACTGTAATTTAAGATAAGACTGTCCAACTCTGATTAAGCCATTCTTCTAACCTTCTTCAATGTAAATGTGCTTACCTATCCTTCCAATAACAACAGAGTAAAATAATCAATGCAATAATAATAATAATAAATAATGGAAATGTAATAATAGAGTAAAATAATAAATGTAATAACAACTATAATAAAATAAATAAATATAATAGAGTAAAATAATCAATGTAATAATAATAGAGTAAAGTATTAAATGTAATACAAATAATAATAACAATGAAATAAAATAATAAATAACCTTGACTCAAGTATAAACCGAGGGGGACCTTTTCAGTCTAAAAAAAGGGCTGAAAAACTAGACGTATACTCGAGTATACGTATACACTAATTTTAAATGACTGAAAAATCGCCACATTCTGAAATGTCCACTAGTACTCCTGACATTTACTAAACGTTAATATCCTTAGAGCTTGTAAGACTTCCCTTCTTGTGCTACTACTCCCAGAGTGAGTAGCCATACTGGTTGAAGGACTAGGGAGTTGTGGTACAAAAAAGGATGCTTCCCCAGGCACCGGGCACCTGCACTTTGTTCCTTTTCAGAAGCCATGATTGATCAAGCGTTACCATCATTTCCAAAAGGCCATGCCATCTCATGATATGTCCAAACTACAGCAGCCTCAGTTTAGTTGTTTCTGTACAGCAGGCATGGGCAAACTTGGGCCTTCCCTCCAGGTGTTTTGGACCTCAACTCCCACTTTTCCTAAAAGCTTAAGCCCTTTCCTCCCCCCCCCCCCCCTCAGCTGCTTAAGCAGGAAAGGAAAAAAGGAAACGGGCAACCCCATTCTGCCCAGAATCAGGAAAATCGCATTCAAAGCGATTTGATCAAAATGCTAAAACTGACACCCGCACTATATATATATAATGGGACTTGAGCACTCATGGATTTGAGTATCCATGAAGGGTCGTGGACCCAACCCCCAATGGATAATAAGGGCCTACTGTAAATAAAAGGAACTAACAGCCGATTACACTATGTAACACAATTTTTGGGCAGCAGGTTAAACTGCTGAGCTGCTGAACTTGTTGACCGAAAGGTTGGTGGTTCGAATCCAGGGAAGGGGTGAGCCCCAGTTTCTGCCAACTTAGCAATTCAAAAACATGCAAATGTGAGTAGATCAATAGAAACTGCTTGGGGGTGGGGGAGGTAACGGTGCAGTCATGCAGGCCACATGACTTTGGAGGCATCTATGGACAATGCTGGCTGTTTGGCTTAGAAATGGAGATGTTACCACCACCCCAGAATTGGACACAAATAGACTTAATGTCTATTTATTTATTTATTTATTATTTACAGTATTTATATTCCGCCCTTCTCATCACGCAGAGGACTCAGGGCGGACTGCAATGTACACATACATTGCACAACACATATAGACACACAACACATATAGACACACAGTCAGAGGCTCTTTAGCATTCCAACTTCTGACCACCAGGGGAGCTGTCGCTTCCTCATTCTTTACATACTTCCTGGAGATAAATCAGTTAAATTAGCCTCCCCACAAAGCAGTACCTAAATTTCCTACTTGACAGATGCATCTGTATTTCGGGTTGCAAAGGTTGACAACAAGCTACACAATTGGCCGGAAGCTCACTCCGACCCGGGCTGGCTTTGAACTCATGACCTTTCGGTCAGTAGTGATCGTTACCTTTACTTAACACAATTTTTGTTCCTGGGTTATAAACATCACTTTCCAAATTGGTTTTATCATTAAAAAAAACATGGGGAAAGTTTATTAAACTGCAAAAACGTCGTTTTGGCAGGACTTCCTGCAACATATTTTGCTCTATTCAACCTAGTTTGTGGCAACAACAAAAATGAAGTTCCTAGAGTAAAACAGCTACTTTTCAAAGTAAGTGTCGCACAATTAAACAGGAAATAACACTTTCACACCAGGAACAGGATTTTTTTCAAATGTTGTTACATAGTGTATATCCATCCCTCTCTCCCCAAAGGGTTGAGCAATCCCCATTCTACATGAGAAAGGAGGAAAACAACTATCTAGGAGCCAGTGCAATGACTCACAGAAGCGAGTGAGCCAAGCCACATACAAAGCAACATCTTCCAAATACAACTGCAGCCTTCGTTCTCCTGAAGGCCTTTTCCATGCGCTTACCTTCCAGCGCCTTCGCATCATGTATTTCCGGAGCAGGACTTGGGATTTGAGGCGCCGGTTGACGTGCCCGGCCTTTTCTCCCAAGTTGTTCAGCCAAGGATGCTGAAGGCATTGCGCTGCATTCATGCGCCCACTGCGGGGTTGGAAAAGAAGGAAATAAACGTTACGAGGGACTGGTTCTGTACCACAGGTACTATGCACTGAACTTCAGAGGCCCTTTCTACACTGCCATATAATCTATATTATCAAAGCAGATAATCCACATTCATTGTACAGTGTAGATCAGGCATGGGCCAACTTCAGCCCTCAGGTGTTTTGGACTTCAACTCCCACAATTCCTAACAGCCGGTTGGCTGTTAGGAATTGTGGGAGTTGAAGTCCAAAACACCTGGAGGGCTGAAGTTGGCCCATGCCTGATCTATCATGTATGTCAGTGTTTCCCAACCTTTTTTGAGCTGCGGCACACTTTTTACATTTGCAAAATCCTGGGGCACACCACCAACCAAAATGACACGAAATGACACTCTAACACAGTAATACATATAGTTAATATGTTTTTCAATGTATTTATACACTCAGTGTGAAACCTGGGCCTGTTTCGATGAACACAACATAGATATCCTGGCAGGAATGGCAGAAAGACACAAACTTCCCCACAGAACTCCCATAACCAAGAGAAAATGCTATAAGAGTTTAGTGGGCATTGACCTTGAGTTTTGGAGTTGTAGTTCACCTATATCCAGAGCACACTGTGGACTGAAACAATGTTGGATCAGGACCAAACTTGGCATGAATACTCAACATGCCCAAATATGAACGCAGATGGAGTTCAGGGGAAATAGACCTTGACATTTGGGAGTTGTCGTTGCTGGGATTTATAGTTCCCCTACAATCAAAGAGCATTCTGAACCCCACCAATGAATTAACTGGGCCAAACTTCCCACACAGAACCCCCAGGAGGCAAGAGGAGGTCTCTACTTGGGGAAAGGGAGGCGGACCTTCCCAATGCATGGAGAGGGAGAGACCAAGTAGACAACAGGTGGGGAGGGGGGTGTTTGTAATTTTGTACCTTTATTGAGGTAGGTTTCTTAGGGTTTTTATACTTCAACACACTAGACCAGGGATGGGCAATTGCCGGCCCTCCAGGTGTTTTGGACTTCAACTCCCAGAAATCCTAACAGCTGGTAAACTGGAGTTGAAGTCCAAAACACCTGGAGGGCCGGTAACTGACCACCCCTGCACTAGACTCCCCCCCCCCCGAGGTCCCAATTTCCCACGGCACACCTGATGATCACTCACAGCACACTAGTGTGCCCCAGCACACTGGTTGAGAAACACTGATGTATGTGTCTGTATATGAGAGAGAGGCCTCACTTTCTATAAAGTTGTGTTTTCCACTTCTTCATCCATATCCAAACCTTTTGTCCTTGACAATCAAGTGGGAGACAAAGTCTTTCGCTTCTTCGGAGATGCCCTCAAAGGCTTCCTCATCAAAATTCCAGTTGGCCGCCAGGACGTTGTTGAGGGTCTCGGTATCGTTGTCTCCCAAGAAGGGGGAGAATCCGCTCAGCCTGAAAGACGTGAGGTGGAGAGGAGAGGACAGCATGAATCAAAGCTCCTCATTAGGAATGAACACAAACCTCTGGGGACACAGCTCCGTTTCCTTTGGCAAAACCCAGTTTCTCTGCAGCCAGAAGTCTGGCCGCAGACATAAAACCACAAATCTCTAGGCGACCATGCAGAATATTGTCTCGCTGGACCCAGGGAATGAATTCGACAGTGTTGAAGACTGGCCAATGAAGGCTGGAAGTATACCAAGGTCAGGAGATAGGAATGGGAAAAGTTTCTTTTTCAGATGACAGCGCCCACCATGATGGTTGGGAAGATTTTGGGAACTGGCATCCAAAAGGAGAAAGGGAAGGAGATGGTGAATTAGAAGGTGAATTAGAAGCTGAAGGTGAATTAGAAGGTGGAGATGAATTAGAAGAAGGAAAAGATCAAGGAGAAGGTAAAGGAGAAGGTGAAGGTGATGGTGAGTTAGAAGGTGAATTAGAAGGTGAAGGAGAAGGTGAAGATGAAGGAGACGGTGATGGTGAATTAGAAGGTGAATAAGAAAGTGAAGGTGAATTAGTAGGTGAAGGAGAAGGTGATGGTGAATAAGAAGGTGAATTAGAAGGTGAAGGAGAAGGTGAAGATGAAGGAGACAGTGATGGTGAATCAGAATGTGAAAATGAAGGAGAAGGAGAAGGTAAAGGTCAAGGAGAAGGAGAAGGTGGAGGCGAAGGTGATGGTGAATTAGACAGTGATTTAGAAGGTGAATGTGAATTAGAAGGAGAAGGTGACGGTGAATTAGAAGGTGAATTAGAAGGTGAAGGTGAATTAGAAGGTGAAAGAGTAGGTGATGGTGAATTAGTGAATTAGAAGGTGAAGGTGAATAAGAAGGTGAAGATGAAGGAGAAGGTAAAGGTCAAGGACAAGATGAAGGTCAAAGAGAAGAAGAAGGTCAAGGTCAAGGAGAAGGTAAATGTCAAGGAGAAGGTGAAGGTGAATGAGAAGGTGAAGATGAAGGAGATGGTGAATTAGAAGGAGAAGGTAAAGGTCAAGGAGAAGGTGGAGGTCAAGGAGAAGGAGAAGGTCAAGATCAAGGAGAAGGAGAAAGCACGTTTCCAAGTTTTGGAAATCCAAGTTTTGGTTTCCAAGTTTGAAAGTCTAGGGCTGGATCCAAGAGCTCTAGACTTCCAATGAAAAGGACTAGGTGGATGGTCAGATTCAGGAGCTTTCTGGTTTGGAAACTGTTGAATGAAAGTGGACAGGTGCCTTTTTTAGAAGCTGAGTACAAAACAATTGTGATCTTCAGAGACAGACTGTTTAGGTCCATGAACCACCTGCCACCTAAGAGCCAAGAAAGGAATTTAATCCACCATGGATTTCCTTAACACCTTCTAAATTGGGGTGCTGTGTGTTGGAGAAAAGGAGAGAACCCCTTGGAGAAGACTATTTTTAAAGCATGGCTGGTGAACCTGGACTCCAGTTACCATAGAGTCCTAGACAGACTGGCCAAAGTTGGGGCAGCATGATAGTTGTAATCTGAGAACTCCCCCTGACCCACATCTCAAGATGCTCAAATGATAGTAATAGGCAGAGAAGCCAATAAACCTTCATTTTCTACAATAAACAACCATCTTCTGAGCATTTTGAGACCTCTCTTGTTTCTCCTCTTGATTCCATTGAATGCTCTCCATATTTTTTGCTTCTGTGGATTCTCAATGTCTCACAATGCCCTCCCAAAAGTTCTTACGTACAGCATGTATGTGATCACTCCCATGCTCCACATGTCGGTCGTGTAGGAGACATGGTCATAGGTGACGACTTCGGGCGACAGGAACTCTGGGGTGCCAACATTGACCTTCAGCTTCTCTTCGGGATTGAACCTGGGAGAAAAAGAGGGCCTCTATTGGTGCTCTATCATACAGTCACAGTTCTCAAGAAGACCTCAATTCATTTACTTTATTTCCCTCCCTTTCCGCCAGAAGCCGGAGGAAAGAAAGCAAAGACTCTGGAAGCACCAGAGTCTAGGAAGAGGAAAGGCTCTGGGAAAGAAAACGGACACATTCATCAAGCTGGGAAGAACCTTCCTGGGAAGAATCCAACCTTCCATTTCCTTGGGACAAAGGCCCCTTCTACACTGACAATTTAATGCAGCCAGACAACAAACCCCCATAAAAGCTGGAATGTTAAATTGCCTCTATGTCTGCCTATATATGTTGTATGTCAATGGCATTGAATGTTTGCCTGTATGTGTGTATTGTGATCTGCCCTGAGTCCCCTGCGGGGTGAGAAGGGCGGAATATAAATGATGTAAGTAAATAAATAAATAAATAAATAACCAGGCAAAAGAAAGCTCTTAAGGTGCATAATGTTGGGTAGAAATGGCAAAGCATTTCTAATTATGAAAGAAAATACTGCTTGATTAACATGTGATATATTTATTTATTTATTATTCAATCTTATATTCCGCTCCTCCCTGCAGGCTCGGGGCGGATCACAACAAGAATAAAATGCACAGTAAAAACATACCACAAAATTCCATAAAAACAGCAATACATAGCCAGTAGTCAACTGATCAACAGATCTTAGGTCTTAGTTCAGACACTAATAAGCCTCTTCATTCAGGTCAGCCAAACGCTGTTCTGAAGAGGGCAGTCTTACAGGCTCTTCGAAAAGGGCCGAGTTCATGAATTGCCCGGGCATGGCTAGGCAACGAATTCCAGGTCATGGGAGCCACACATGAGAAGGCCCGTTGTCTTGTACTGGACAGGTAGCAGGAGCGGGGTGATGGAACAACCAACAAGTTCTGCTCTTCCGAGCGCAGTGATCTCGGGGTAAGGCGGTCCCTTAGGTACTCAGGCCCTAGACCGTGCAGGGCCTTAAAGGTTAACACCAACACCTTGAAGGCAATCCGGTACTCAATGGGCAGCCAGTGCAGTTGCCGCAGGATGGGCGTAATATGCTCTCTCACTGGTGCTCCCACCAGCAAGCGGGCAGCAGCATTCTGCACCAGCTTGAGTTTCCGGACTGTCGACAAGGGAAGGCCCACACGTTACAGTAGTCCAGCCTCGAGATGACCGTCGCCTGGATCACTGTAGCCAGATCGTCCCTGGACAGGTAGGGTGCCAGTCGCCTAGCCTGGCGAAGATGGTAAACGCCGTTTGCTGACCGTGGAGACCTGGGTCTCCATGGTCAGCAAAGGGTCAGTGGACCCCTAAGCTCTTTACGAGGGATGACGGGCTAAGCTGCTCGCCATCCAGGGTAGGCAACCAGCACTCATCCAGCCCAGGTCGACCAGGCCACAAGATCTCCGTCTTCGACGGATTCACCTTCAGCCGGCTGGCATGCAGCCAACCAGTCACAGCTTCAAGGCATAGATGGAAACAATCGGGTACGGTATCCCGCCTGCCGTCCATTCTCAGCAGAAGCTGGGTGTCATCCGCATACTGATAACACTCCAGACCAAAGTCGCGAACCAGCTGTGCCAGGGGGCACCTGAGTAATGACTGTGAATGTCATGATGCAATACCTAGGGGAATGCATCACTTACTGATGACCTATCAGCAGGTGGCTATATGAGGAGTATGAAAGAATCCATCTTTCTCCTGTGTGACTCAGTGTGAGTATCTGCCTGTAAACAAAGATAATAGTGAGCTGAGTCAAGAAAAATATTCAATATAAGAATTCACTTATTATTAAAGTCAAAATACTATAATGCATATCATATATATATATAACCAATCAAGATGCGGCCAGCAAGAGAGTTATAGTCCATATATCCAAAATGTTAGGCGGCTATGCCTGCATTTACTCACAACGAAAGTCCTTCAAAGTCCATTCTGGAGTCTTGTTTATAATTTCTCCCTGTGGATTACAAATACTCTTTATTTTTGGACTTGATGTATCATGAATTGAAGGACTTTATGGACTTTTGAACGCTCCCAGGACTTTCGTTGTGAGTAAATGCAGGCATAGCTGCATAACATTTTGGATATATGGACTATAACTCTCTCGCTGGCCGCATCTTGATTGGATATATATACTCTGTTTGCAAGTACAAGACGGAAAGTGGATCCTGATTGTATATTTGTATATATTGCAACAGTGAATATTAAAGCCTCCAGATCTTTTGGATGAACACCTGAATCTATGAGTTTACTATACCGTGTGTAGATATGGTCAGACACTGGGACTCTGTTGATAACTGAGGAGAAGCACGTTTGTGCCGTGAAAGGACTCTGCTGTATGTCGCTTGCTTCTAGTACACTTTCTATCCAGCTTCCAGCAGTTCAGGGGGGTTGTGATTTGGAAACTATAAATCACTTCACGTATCAGCAAATCTCGTGACACATCAGTGCGCTGTGATTTGTACAATTACCATCTTGGTCTCAGACCGGTTCCAGGATTTTTCTATGTAATTAACCACTTTTTAAAAAAATACCAGCTTGAAACTGCATTAAATGGTCATTGTAGACGGAGCCCCAGTCAAGAAGGTAGTGGAACATAGCAGGAAGGCAGGTGGAAGAGGAAGAAGGATGGTGATTCTTGGGCACCTTCAGAGTTATACCTTCGGGCGAGTCCAAAATCGATGATCTTGACCATATGACCCGTGGAAGTTACGCACAGAATATTCTCTGGCTGCAGGGGAGAGAAAGCCAGTTAGTGAGTTAGGAAGGGTCTGAAATAGAGCACCAAGGAAGAGGGAAGGGATGCTGGTTCCCCAGAGGGAAGCAGGAGAAAAGTGTTCCCTTTGACCTTCCAGACAGACATAAATATTGGTTTAGGTGGGCTAGTTAGACCAGGTTGAATCTGTTGGGTAGAAATGCCCCAGCATGGAGTCTATGTGTAAAACACAGTTCTGATGGACATGTGATAACACACCTGTGGAAAGACTAAGAGGGTAATGATGACATACCTAAGAGGCATACAGAAATGGATGAGCCATCATCATGTGAGGTTTATGACAAGAGGTTGCATCATTGATTTCTTCCTTACTACTGACCGAAAAGTCATGAGTTCGAAGCCAGCCCGGGTCAGAGTGAGCTCCCGACCAAATAGTGTAGCTTGTTGTTGACCTTTGCAGCCCGAAAGACAGTTGCATCTGTCAAGTAGGAAATTTAAGTACCACTTGGTGGGGAGGCTAATTTAACTGATTTATGAGGCCATAAAAAATCTCCATCAAAAAGCATGTGGGGAATGTGGAAAGTACTTCATCAGTGTTGCAGATGGACGGGGAAGCGACAGCTCCCCTGGTGGCCAGAAAAAAGTTAAATAGCCTCTGACTGTCTATCTATATGTGTTGTGTGTCTATGGCATTGAATGTTTGCCATGTATGTGTACATTGTAGTCCGCCCTGAGTCCCCTGTGGGGTGAGAAGGGCGGAATATAAATATTGCAAATAAATAAATAAATAAATTGCAGTAATTCTGGGGAGGGCGTGATTGGAAAACTGTAAGTCACACATCCGTCTCATGATAGGATCTCCATTATCTGCAATGCTCAGGAGTAGAGGCTAAACGAAACATTCATTATTGTTTCATATACACCTTATACACAGGCATGGGCAAACTTGTTTTGGACTTCCGGCTGTTAGGAATTATGGGAGTTGAAGTCCAAGTTTGCCCCATGTTTGTTATATACACAGCCTGAAGGTAATTCTATGTGCAATGTTTAAATCATATTGTGCATGAAATAAACCTGGTGCACACTGAACCATCGGAAGGTGTTGCCGTACCTTGAGGTCCAGGTGCAGGACCTGCATCTGGTGCATGAAGAGGATGCCGTCACAGATCTGCCGCACAAAGACCATGCAGTCCACCTCGGTCAGTGGGTAGTCCTCATCAATGATTCTCTCAAAGAGCTCCCCACCTTCCACACTGCGTACAGAGAAAGGGTTGCGTGAGTCTCGAGTTGCCTAAATCAACACTAGGTGAACCTAAAAGCAGAGCATCATTGGGAAGTTACTTTTTGGATTACAGTTCCTAGAATCTCCCATTATTATTATTATTTCTAGTATTTATATCCCGTCTGTTCTCTACCCCGAAAGGGGGACTCAGGATGGCTTACATAGGCAGCAATTTGATGCCGTTACATGAACAATTAATACAATAACCATTAAACATCACCATTAAAACCATTAAAATTCATAAAATACATAAACCATTAATTAAACAGTATAAAACCTTAATTACCAATAAAACCGTGTCCTCATGTAAATCGCCTTTCCAGTCCATTTATGTCTGTTGACCGAAAGCCTGGTTCCATAACCAGGATGTTACTTTCTTCCTGAAAGCCAGGAGGGATGGGGTCAATCATATCTCATTTGGAAGTGCATTCCACAGGCAGGGGGTCACCGCCGAGAAGGCCCTGTCCCACATTCCCACCAGCCGAGTTTAGGATGTTGGCGGGAGAGAGAGCAGAGCCTCCCCGGATGATCTTAGGTTGCAAGGTGAGACGTAGAGGCAGATACATTCGGACAAGTAAGCTGGGTCAGAGCCATATAGAGCTTTATAGGTCAAAACCAGCACTTTGAATTGAGCTCAGAAGTGGACAGGCAGCCAGTGGAGCTGACACAACAAGGGGGTGGTAGACTCCCTATTGCTAAGAAAGAAATGACTGTACTAGAAGCAAGTAAAGTCAGGCCTAAGGAAGTCATCACATGGCTGCTCAGATCCATTTCCATGCACGTAGGAAACAGTCCCATGGAAGTCCCAAGGAGGCCATCATGTGGCATAAAGATACTTCTGGTGGGGTTCCATTTCCAAAATATATGGAAACCGAGCCTAGCAGTCATCTTCAGGAGTCAAGTGTTACCAGACTCCAGGCACCATAAAGTGGGAGAAATGCAGGGAAAGGTGTAAGTACATGGGTTGGCTGGCCATCCCAGAAGACAACAAAAGACAAGGGAACCGATTGAGATGGCTCCCTCTGCATTCCCTGTCCCCCGTCCCCCCGCCGTTCTGTCTCATGAAGTCTTTAGGTTGTTATTTGAGAAGCAACAAACAAGGCAAAACAAATAAAGGAAGTCTATTAGCTAGATCGGTGTTTCCCAACCAGTGTGCCGGGCCACACTAGTGTGCCGTGAGTGATCATCAGGTGTGCCGTGGGAAATTGGAACCTCCAGGAAGGGGGGGGGGGAGTCAAGTGTGGTGTAGTATAAAAACCTAAGAAACCTACCTCGATAAAGACACAAAATTACAAGAGGAGGTCTCTCCCTCTCCATGCATTGGGAAGGCCCACCTCCCTTTCCCTAAGTAGAGACCTCCTCTTGCCTCCTGGGGGTTCTGTGTGGGAAGTTTGGCCCAGTTCTATCATTAGTGGGGTTCAGAATGCTCTTTGATTGTAGGGGAACTATAAATCCCGGCAACTACAACTCCCAAATATAAGGTCTATTTCCCCTGAACTCCATCTGCGTTCATATTTGAGCATATTGAGTATTCATGCCAAGTTTGGTCCTGATCCAACATTGTTTCAGTCCACAGTGCTCTCTGGATATAGGTGAACTACAACTCCAAAACTCAAGGTCAATGCCCATCAAACTCTTATAGGATTTTCTCTTGGTTATGGGAGTTCTGTGTGGAAAGTTTGTGTCTTTCTGCCATTCCTGCCAGGATATTTGTGTTGAGTTCATCAAAACAGGCCCAGGTTTCACACTGAGAGTATAAATACATTTTAAAAACATATTAACTATATGTATTACTGTGTTAGAGTGTCATTTTGTGTCATTTTGGTTGGTGGTGTGTCCCGGGATTTTGCAAATGTAAAAAAGTGTGCCGCGGCTCAAAAAAGGTTGGGAAACACTGAGCTAGATCTATGCTACCTCCTGTTAGCAGCCCGTTGGACTAGTTGCAGTTTCCACATCTATACGGGATGTGACCAGAGCGTGGACCACCGTTGCCAGATCAGACTTCTCAAGGTGCACAAGTTTTAACTGTGCAAAAGCTCCCCTGGCCACTGCCGAAACCTGGGGTTCCAGGCTCAGCGATGAATCCAGGATCACTCCCAAGCTGCGAACCTGCCTCTTCAAAGTGAGTGCGACCCCATCCAACGCAGGCTGTAACCCTATGCCCTGTTCGGCCATGGCTACAGGCCAAGGGATTCTGGGAACTGCAGTGCAAAAAAGGGGAACGTTCCCAAGCTCCAATTAAAGACCCTTGAGGTTGATCTCTTGTTTGCCTCTTCTTCCCAGAATCTCATATTTCCTTTCCACTTTCTTTCCCTTTTTATTTTATCTTATAATTTTGCTTTTTTTGAAAAGGATTTCTCAATCTTGCACCACTCTTGGCAGTTCTTTTGCTTTCCTCCCATTTCCTTGCTTCCTATGTCAATACCTGATTTGATCGTGACTTTTGACTGCTGCCTCGTTTCCAAGGATTTTGGGGCTGTTTACATCGGGAAGGCCTTTTTCACCTTCAGAATAGCCTAAGTACCTTAAAGGCATTTATCCCATCTGATACTGAAAGCTAAGCAGGGTCAGTACTAGGGTCAGAAACCTCTAAGAAAACTATCCACAGTGAAGCAAGTGGAGTGTATATATTATGTATGAGTATGGATACATAATGTCCGGAGTGGGAGAAAGAACCTGTGTCTGTTTGAAGCAGGTGTGGATGTTGTCATTAGCAAGTTTGAATAGTATTGAGAAGTCTTGCAGCTGCAAAGTCAATCTGTGAAAGGATCTGCATAGAGGTAGCCTGGCCTATGTTGCCTGGAGGCATTGCTTTCCTCCCAAGAAGTAAACGTTTTCTGATTTCCTGGCTGCAGTATTCATCTACAGCAGGGGTGCTCAGGAAGTCGATCGTGATCAACTGGTCGATCCTGGGACTGAGGGAGGTCGATCCCAGCTGGACGGGGCGCTTCTGAGGGGGTGGAGCCATGCCGCGCCAAGCCCCGCCCCCTCAGCCGGCTTCAGCATTTCCACAACTTCTCCAGGGTAGAAGAGGGTAATGCCAAGCCAGTAGTGGCTATCTATGCCTCCTATACCCTGGAGAAGCTGTGGAAATGCTAAAGCCAGAGGCGAGAGGGGGCAGAGCCAAGCCCTGGCAAGCCCCGCCCCCTTCCCCCTGCTCCACCCTGCTTCTCTCTTGGTAGATCTTTCTGACTTGGTTTCAGTATAAGTAGCTCTCATGCTGAAAAAGTGTGGGCACCCCTGATCTACAGTAATCTTTGCACCTAGAAATACGGCGTCTGTCTTGGCCTCCACGTTTTCTCCCTCTATTTGCCAGTTGTCAATCAGTCCGGTTGCCAGAAACTTGGGTTTTTTAATGTTTAGCTGCAACCCAGCTTTTGCCCTTTCTTCTTTCTCCTTGGCTAGAAGGCTCATCAGCTCCTCCTCGCTCTCAGCCATCAAAGTGGTATCATCTGCATATCTAAGGTAGTTAATGTTTCTTCCAGCAATCTAAACTCCAGACTTGGATTCGTCAAGCCCCGTACATCGTATGATGTGTTCTGCATTCAAGTTGAATAGGTTGAGAGTATACAACCCTGCCGTACGCCTTTCCCAATCTTGTTGTCCTGTGGTCTGTTCTGACTGTTGCTACTTGGTCATTATACAGATTCCTCAGGAGAGAGACAAGGTGATTTGGTATCCCCATACCATAGCACCTTGTCTGTCTCCTGGGTGGTGTGCCTGGGGCAAATCCTGCCTCTTGTCCCTCCATTGTTTGTTGCAATTGGTGGCACCTGGTGGGAAGTCACAAATTGGTTGGCCAAGTTGTTATACCATTCAAAGTCTGAAGGGTCACAATATTCCTTCCTGATGCAATAATCCACCTAATTCAGACCAAAGGTTTATCTTTAGTTTCCAAATCGCCTACTCAAAGTTCACCATATACCTCGTGAAGTCGGATCTGGCCACGGTGGTCCACGCCTTAGTCACCTCCAGATTGGATTACTGTAATGCACTCTATGTGGGGCTGCCCTTGAAGACGGCCCAGAAGTTTCAATTGGTCCAACGGGTGACAGCCAGATTGCTAACTGGAGCGATTTACAGGGAGCGGTCAACCCCCCTTTTTAAGGAGCCCCACGGGCTGTCGTTCATCTTCCGGTCCCAATTCAAGGTGCAGGTTCTTACCTACAAAGCCCTGAACGGTTTGGGACCCACCTACCTACGTGACTGCATTTCTGTCTACGAACCCAGGTAATCTCTTTGATCATCTGGAGAGGCCCTACTCGCACTTCCGCCGCCTTCTCAAGCGCGTTCGATGGGGACGAGAGAGATGGCCTTCTCTGTGGTGGCTCCCCGACTCTGGAACTCGCTCCCCAGGGTATTAGACAAGCCTCCACATTGGCAGTTTTTAGGAGGAGCCTGAAAACGTGGTTGTTCCAATGTGCCTTCCCTGAATAAAGCAAATAACGCCCTGCTGTGATCAATTCCTTGCAAATTGTCCTCATAAGCACCTTAATTACCTGTTGGGTCATCTGCCCCACATTATCCTTTAAAACCTTTCCTGTTACATACATTCTACTTCTGTTCGCATCCAGTGTTATTTGTCATGACTCAGATTCATGGCCTGAGAATTGAGGCCCTGAATCTGGAGCCTGACAGTGTAAACACGAGATAAGACACCTGCACGCTCGACCCTGGGAAACAACGACTCTAAGAATTTATTTATTTATTTATTTGTCACGTTTCTATACCGCCCCTCTCAGCTCGAAGGCGACTCGGGACGGTTTACACAAGGCAGTCTCTGCACTCAATACAACACAAGAATTGGCGGGAGCAAAGCGCGGGGTTTGTGCCGGGCAGGAACTGTTTTGTTTGAATGTGTGGGAGGGTATAAAAAGGGAGTGAGCAATGTTACCGGCCACTCTTGGCTTTAACCATGTCTTCATATTCTTTAGTAAAAGTTCTGAGTATAATTCGGGATGTCTCCTGTGAGTTATTTCGAACTGCTATAGTGAGTCTGACGGTTATTTATTTTATAATTTTAATATTTTGCATTTGGCCTGCCCAGAATGGTTTTAAACTGTTATTTCCTGTGTGTTTTGTTCCTTTTTTCTTATACAGGGTGATGATAACTGCATTTGGAAAGCTTCACAAAAGAGTCTGGAGCAACAAGCACCTGAGGCAAAGCACCAAAATCAGTGTGTACAGAGCTATCGTACTGTTTATTCTCCTATATGAGTCTGAAACATGGGTCACCTATCGCCAGCACCTATGACTCCTCGAACGCTTTCATTAGCGCTGTCTTCACACAATCCTAAATATACACTGGACTGGCTATGTGACTAATGTTGCTGTCCTTGAGCAAGCAGGGATCACCAGCATTGAGGCCATGCTATTGAGAACACAGCTGCACTGGGCAGGGCACGTCTCTAGGATGGAGGACCACCGCCTCCCAAAGATACTACTCTATGGTGAACTCGCCACGGGTCAGTGCAAGAGAGGCGTCCCCAAAAAGAGATATAAGGACTCCCTGAAACAACATCTCCGGCTCGGCCAGATTGATCACCAACAGTGGTCCACCCTGGCCTCACATCGGGAGGCATGGAGCCGCACTATCCACAATGCTGCGGCCCCTTTTGGGAAGACACGCCAAATGGGTCTCGAAGAGAAACAACAACGCAGAAAGAACAGCAACTTGGAAACAACATCACCCAAGGAGACTTTCTGCTGTGTTTTCTGCAACCGAACTTGCCTATGTCACATTGGCCTTTATAGTCATCAACACGCTTGTAAAAAGTGTAGGATGAGTCCTTCCTAAGAATCTTCATTCGCGAAGTAATGCCGAGATAGACAAATAATAATAATTATTATTATTATGTATGATTATTTGTGTTAAAAGACCATCTTACAGCACCTTTTGCTGCTGCACATTACATTAGCCAGCAAATACATTTAAGAATCTTTGTTCGCGAAGTAATGCTGAGAGAGTATTGCCTTTGTGTAAGTATATTGATTGTATTGTTGTTTATTATTTTCTGTTATTATGTGTCATTGGGTTTGGCCTCATGTAAGCCGCCCCAAGTCTCCTTGGGGAGATGGTGGTGGGGTATAAATAAAGTTAATATTAATAATATGATGCGTACATCCTTTTTGACCCTACTCTTTTGAGGACTAGCAGCATGGTGATTTAAAGCAAAGCCAAGCAAAAACAGAGACTCCCATCCTGCCATATAATGAAAACCAGGCCTGGGAATGTCTGCACATATAGCCAATGCTCTGTCATTCAGCCACAGGGCAGCCCCTGCCTGTGCCCAAACCCCTCCTTGTTCTCTCTCGCAACTCACAACTCCATGAAGAGCATAATCGTCTTTGGCGTCTCAATGGCATCATAGAGCTGAATCAGATTCCGGTGGTTCAGCTGATTCATCACATCGATTTCCACGTCGACCATCTCCTGCAAAGCAATGGCAGTGGGTTACATAGTGGAACAGCAACTGCCCAAGGCTCTGCGCGAGGAAAGTGTGAGGCCAGAGGTAGCAGCGAGATACAATGACGCAAGAGAGCCAAGCTCTGAAAATATCTTTCTGTGTTGGTTAGACTTCCTCAATGTCTCTGCCAGAATGACCATTGACCTCCGAATCTCAGCATCAGTCCCCTAGCTCAGTGTTTTTCAACCTTTTCTGAGCCACGGCACATTTTTTACATTTACAAAATCCTGGGGCACACCATCAACCAAAATGACACAAAATGTCATTTGGGAGTTGTAGTTGCTGGGAGTTATAGTTCACCCGCAATCAAAGAGCATTCTGAACTCCACCAATGATGGAATGGAATCAAACTTCCCACACAGAACTCCCATAACAAAGAGAAAATACTATAAGAGTTTGGTGGGCATTGACCTTGAGTTTTGGAGTTGTAGTTCACCTATATCCAGAGAGCACTGTGGACTCAAACAATGTTGAATCAGGACCAAACTTGGCATGAATACTCAATATGCCCAAATGTGAACACAGATGGAGTTTGGGGAAAATTGACCTTGACATTTGGGAGTTGTAGTTGCTGGGATTTATAGTTCACCTATAATCAAAGAGCACCCTGAACTCTTGCAACAATGGAATTGAATCAAACTTGGCACATTGAACTCTCATTACCAACAGAAAGTACTGAAAGGGCTTGCTTGAGAATTGTCCTTGAGTTTGCAAGTTGTAGTTCACCTACACCCGGAGAGCACTGTAGATTCAAACAATGCTATGTTATGTTGTTGTTTGTTTTCTATCCAGAATCACAATGTTGGAAGGAGGCTCACCACTTTAAGGTCCCTAAAACAGGCATGGGAAAACTTCACTGGACCAAATTTGGCAAAAATACCCAATAGCCCCAAATTTGAATATTGGTGTGGTTGCAGGGGGATTAATTTAGTCATTTGGGAGTTGTAGTTGCTGGGATTTATAGTTCACCTACAATCAAAGAGCATTCTGAACTCCACCAGTGATGCAATTGAATCAATCTTAGCACACAGAACTCCCATGACAAACATAAATACTGGAAGGGTCGGATGGGCATTGACCTTGAGTTTTGGAGTTGTAGTTTATCTATATCCAGAGAGCATTGTGGACTCAAACAATGATGGAGCTGGACCAAACTTAGCACAAATCCTCAATATGCCCAAATGTGAATACTGGAGGAGTTTTGGGAAAATAGACCTTGACATTTGGGAATTGTAGTTGCTGAGATTTATAGTTCGCTTACAATCAAATAGCATTTTGAACCCCACCAACGATAGAATTGTGCCAAACTTCCCACACAGAACCCCATGACCAACAGAAAATACTGTGTTTTCTGGTGGCCTTTGGTGACCCCTTTGACATGGTGCCTAAGTTAATTGGCATTTGTACTCTGGGGATGTACTTTGTAAGACAGCTCTCATTTATTCCACTGAACTACCATTCCCAAAGTGTCCAGCTGGATCTACACTGCCATATAAAATACAGATTATCTGCTTTGAACTGGATTATATGGCAGTGTAGACTCACATAATTCAGTTCACATAAAATAATGTAGATTATCAGATTTGATGATCTGGATTATATGATAGTCTAGAGCAGTGTTTTTCAACCTTTTTTGAGCCGCGGCACATTTTTTACATTTACAAAATCCTAGGGCACACCACCAACCAAAATGACACAAAATGACACTCTGTCACAGTAATACATATAGTTAATATGTTTCTAAATGTATTTATACACTCAGTGTGAAACCTGGGCCTGTTTCGATGAACACAACATAGATATCCTGGCAGGAATGGCAGAAAGACACACACGAAGGTCTTGCTCAACAGCTGTCAGTCATGGGGAAATTTTGGCCCTCTGGGTGCTTTGGACTTCAACTCCTACCATTCCTAACAGCCTGAGGCCTTTTCCTGCTTAAGTGGCTGGGGGGGGGGGAGGAAAAGGGCCTGAGGCTGCTAGGAATGGTGGGAGTTGGAGTCCAAAACACCTGGAAGGTCCAAGTTTGCCCATGCCAGCTTTCGATTCCATCGCCACATCTATCTTCAGCCTCTGGCAGTTTGAATATATGTGACTATCTGTGTGATTTTCTACGTTGTCACTATGATTATGGTGCTGCTTCTTTAAATTGTCCGCAAACTGACTGTTATTGTGCGGATCCCGGAACTGACATTGAATAACATCGTGAGGATACACTTTATTTTTTGCACTCACTTCCGTGATTTCATCAAATATCGCGGGTTTTCCGTAGAGGAGCGCTCCGTGAACTCGCTACTTCTTGGTTCGCAACTCTTCCGCTCTCTGTGGCGACCACACCGAACTACCTTATGTACGACTTTTGATTTTCTCCAGCAGGATTGGGTACTTTGAATGTGTTTTTTTGTGTATGATTATGTATGATTGATTGTGCATTTTGTAAGTGGAAATAACTAGGCCTGGGTAGTTTTGTCAGAATTCTTCTAAAATTGGAATGAATTTGGATTAAATTCACTTTTGAAGCGGTTTTGAAGGGAAGTAAGCAACCCGGAAGTGAATTTGCCATTTCGAAGCCACCGCCACCATTTTTAGAAAAGTTCTCATGCGGAGGGAAGGCATCCATGTCCAAACTGGGTTAAACATACGTGTCCGCCATTAACGAAGCCATTCTGAAATTTTGGAATTTTTCTGAATAAATTTTGAAAATTTTCCGGGAAATTTCGGAAGTCGATCAGATTCAAAACGCCAGCACCCCCTACCTCCAAAACGAGTTTTGAACCAAGTTTTTTTTAATCACCCAGGCCTAGAAATAACCTCTTCACATGACAGCCGTCCTGGAAAACTAGGCATGAAGCGACACTTGCGGCACAATATACTCAACAAGAATCACACCACCGCCACATATATTTGTAATTCCCCCCTCAGGGGTGAGAAGGGCGGGGTAGAAATACTGTAAATAAATAAATAAATAATAAGATTCCTCGGAAGACATACCTTGTCTTTTGGACCCATCACCTTTATTGATTTCACAGCGAGCTTCAAGCCTGTCTCCTTCACCGTGCACACACGGACCTCTCCAAACTTCCCTCTGTGGAACACAGCATGAAAACAACATTGCATGAACAGTTCTCTCAAAACTTCCTTCGGTATTTCCAAAAACTCCCTCCCCACATTGGATTTAACTCCCCAATTCTTGTTGCAGACCCAATTTGTAAGTCTAAATCAGTCAGAATCCATCCCTCTTCATGTTCCCTTTCCCACACTGTCCTAGGCTCCTTCCACACAGCCATTTACAATCCAGATGATCGGCTTTGAACTGCATTATATGGCAGTGTAGACTCATAGACTCGCAGTTGCATCTGTCAAGTAGGAAAATTAGATACCACCTATGTGTGGGGAGGGTAATTTAATTAATTTAGGAGGCCATAAAAAAATCTCCAGCAAAGCATGCGAAGAATGCAGAAAGTACTTCATCAGTGTCACAGAAAAGTTGGTGGTCAGAAAAGTTGGAATGTTAACTAGCCTCTGACTGTCTGTCTATATGTGTTGTGTGTCTATGGCATTGAATGTTTACCATGTATGTGTACATTGTAATCCACCCTGAGTCCCCTGCGGGGTGAGAAGGGCGGAATATAAATACTGTAAGTAAATAAATAAATAAATAAATAAATAAATAAATAAATATAATCCAAATCAAAGCAGATAATGTGGATTATCTGCTTTGATCATCTGCATTATATGGCAGTGGAGAAGCCCCCTACTCTAGACTGGGAAATCCAAGGAGGAAGAGAGGGTTTTATTTGTCTCTTTTCAGTGGTGGCTCCTCGGCTTTGGAACGCCCCACTGGCTGCCAGTTTGCTACCGGGCACAATTCAAAGTGCTGGTTTTGGCCTTTAAAGCCCTAAACCGTTCTGGTTCAAACTTACCTGTCCTAATGCATCTCTCCCTATGAACCATCAAGATGTTTAAGATCATCCAGAGAGGCCCTGCTTTTGGTCCCGCCTGCTTTGCAGATGCAACTGGCGGGGACGAGAGACAGGGCCTTTTCAGTGGTGGCTCCTTGGCTTTGGAATGCCCTCCCTAGTGACATCAGATCGGCCCCCTCCCTCCTGACATTTCGCAAGGAAATCAAGACCTGGCTGTTTGAGCAGGCATTTGCTGATGAAATATAACGGTTTAATTAGATATATGGAATGACGACGATGTGACGGAAACTGATTTCAACGTGACGCTGAGACTGTAATTGTATGTTTTAATTGCTAATTGTTGTGTTCTATGGTTATTTTTTTGGTTTGTTTTGCTCGTGTTTTGATTGGAGGGCAGAGATTGCCTTGTGTAAACCTCCCTGAGTTGCCTTCAGGCTGAGAGGGGCGGTATAGAAATGTGATAGATAGATAGATAGATAGATAGATAGATAGATAGAGATAGATAGATAGATAGAGATAGATAGATAGATAGATAGATAGATAAAGAACAGTGGTTCTCAACCTTCCTAATGCCACAACCCCTTAATCCAGTTCCTCAGGTTTTGGTAACTTCCAACCATAAAATTGTTTTTGTTGCTACTACATAATTGTAATGTTGCTACTGTTATGAATCATAATGTAAATATATGATATACAGGATACATTTTCATTCATTGGACCAAATTTGGCACAAACACCCAATTTCAATACTGGTGGAGTTGTCATTTGAGAGTTGCAGTAGCTGGGATTTATAGTTCACCTACAATCAAAGAACATTCTGAACTCCAGAAACAATGTAATTGAACCAAACATGGCACACAGAACTCCCATGACCAACAGAAAATACTGGAAGGGTTTGGTGGGCATTGACCTTAAGTCTTGGAGTTGTAGTTCACCTGCATCCAGAGAACACTGTGAACTCAAACAATGATGGATACGGACCAAACTTGGCACAAATACTCAATATGCTCAAATGGGAACACTGGTGGAGTTTGGGAGAAATAGAGCATGACATTTGGGAGTTGTAGTTGCTGGGATTTATAGTTCACCTACCATAAAAGAGCATTCTGAAACCCACCAACGAAAGAATTGGGCCAAACTTCCCATACACCTCCCTCCAACCTTGCATGCTCCCCCTTGCTCGCACGTGCGCACCACATTATTTATTTATTTATTATTTTTCAATTTAATAAACCGCCCGTCCCGAAGCTCAGGGCGGTTTCCAACATATAAAAACACATAAAATTTTGAAACACATAAAATTTACATCATAAAACAGTTAACAACCCCGACCCCTTGCCATGCACCGAGCACGCCTGCTCTCCCCTGCTCTCCCCTCCCCACCCTGGAGTCTTAGAAGCAGCCCCCCCCCTTTGCTGAGAGGCCAGCCAATCACAGTGGAGAGCTTTTGGAAAGAGGATTTGCTGTCTCTTTCCAAAAAGCCTTCTCTGCAAAAGGGGTTCCTAAGACCACCAGAAAGATATGTTTTCTGATGGTCTTTGGTGACCCCTCTGAAAATCCCTCGAGACCCCCCGCCCCAGGGTCCCGACCCCCAGGTTGAGAAACGCTGCTATAGAGCAGTGTTTCCCAACCTTTTTTGAGCCGTGGCACACTTTTTACATTTGCAAAATCCTGGGGCACACCACCAACTAAAATGACACAAAATGACACTCTAACACAGTAATGCATATAGTTAATATGTTTAAAAATGTATTTATACACTCAGTGTGAAACCTGGGCCTGTTTCGATGAACACAACATAGATATCCTGGCAGGAATGGCAGAAAGACACAAACTTCCCACACAGAACTCCCATAATCAAGAGAAAATGCTATAGTTTGGTGAGCATTGATCTTGAGTTTGGGAGCTGTAGTTCACCTATATCCAGAGAGCACTGTGGACTCAAACAATGTTGGATCAGGACCAAACTTGGCATGAATACTCAATATGCCCAAATGTGAACACAGATGGAGTTTGGGGAAAATAGACCTTGACATTTGGGAGTTGTAGTTGCTGGGATTTATAGTTCCCCTACAATCAAAGAGCATTCTGAACCCCACCAATGATAGAACTGGGCCAAACTTCCCACACAGAACCCCCAGGAGGCAAGAGAAGGTTTCTACTTGGGGAAAGGGAGGCAGGCCTTCCCAATGCATGGAGAGGGAGAGACCAAGTAGACAACGGGTGGGGAGGGGGGTGTTTGTAATTTTGTCCCTTTATCGAGGTAGGTTTCTTAGGGTTTTTATACGTCAACACACTAGACTCTCCCCCTTCCTGGAGGATGCAATTTCCCATGGCACACCTGATGATCGCTCACGGCACACTAGTGTGCCCCGGCACACTGGTTGGGAAACACTGCTATAGAGCATTATGCACACTGATCATATATATGCAAAGACTACTGTCGCTACTATTGGAGACAGTTTCAAACAGTTGGGTATAACGCCTAGACTCCTCTAGGCAGCATGGTCATAGGGCAAGCTGGGTGTATAGAGTTCTGGGAGCTTTAGCCCACAAAAAAAGTTTTCCAAGTTTTGCATCTATTATTTATTTATCTATCTATCTATCTATTTGCAGCATTTATACCCCGCTCTTCTCACCCCCGTAGAGGGACTCAGAGCGGCTAACAATGGCAACAATTCAATGCCGCAATAAATTACAGCTATAATAACTAGATAAAAACATACAATACCATAGATTAAAAACAACATTAATTAAATAATCATAGAGCCTTTCCCATTACAACAATCATATGGTCTGATTCCATGTTCAGGTGCCTGTAAGTTCATTAGCTCAGTGTTTCTCAACCAGTGTGCCGTGGCACACTAGTGTGCCGTGACGGACCTCCTGCTGTGCCGCAAGAAAAGCTCTCTGCCCCCCTTCCTCTCCCCCCCGCCGAACTCCTGCTGCTTGGGGGAGGAGGAGGAAGGGCCGGGCGGTGGTGAAGGAAAAAGAAGAAGGGGCCGGGGCGCTGCCTCCTTTGGCTGTTTCCCCAGCCATCCTCCAATCCGCCATGACTCCTGCCATGACTCTCGCCCCTCGCTCACTGAAGCTGCATGGAGGAGGAGTCCCGCCCACTGAAGCCCGTCCACCGCTCATGCTCCTCCTCTGCGGGGGGCGGGGCATGGCGCGGCCTGGCTCCACCTCCTCCCCCTGGCTTCGGCACTCCCAGCAGCTGCTCCAGCCTTGAGGGGACAGTGCCAAGCCAACATTGTGTTGGCTCTGCCACCGCTGGCTTGGCACTTCCCCCTCAAGGCTGGAGAAGCTGCTGGGAGAGCTGAAGCTGGGGGGAGGGGGCGGGGCATGGCGCGGCATGGCTTCGCCCCTCCCGCTTCGCACTCCCACCAGCTGCTCCCAGCAGGCCACCACCCCCCAGCCGTTCTTTACTGTGTTAGAGTGTCATTTTGTGACATTTTGGTTGGTGGTGTGCCCCTGGATTTTTTTAATGTCAAAAGTGTGCTGCGGCTCAAAAAAGGTTGGGAAACACTGCATTAGCTAAATGCCTGGTTCCACAACCACGTCTTCAATTTTCTTCTGAAAGAAAGGAGGGAGGATGCCGATCTGATTTCACTGGGGAGCGAGTTCCACAGGCGGAGGGGGGGGGTCACCACCGAGAAGGCCCTGTCCCTCTTCCCCACCAGCTGTGTTTGTGAAGCTGGGGGGAGCGAGAGCAGGCGCCCCCCCCCCCGGCGGATCTTAGGCTACGAGGCGCAACGTAGAGGGAGATACGTTCGGACAAGTAAGCTGGGCAAGAGTCATATAGGGCTTTATAAGCCAAGCAATACAATACCAATGAATCTATTTTGTGTAGCAACATAGAATCAGCATAAGCCAGTACTTAAATCATATATGCAACATGCAGAAGGTATCAAAATATATAATTATATGTAACAACAGAAAGAGGACGCTCCCTCTATGTTCAAATATCAAAAACCCTTATGGTTTAGCATACATATAGATACAGCAATAAGGCATAGATACACAGATAGTCCCGCGTGCGCGCCTTTCTTCCAGGGCAGCTTTGCATCACAGTGTGCCCCTGGAAGAAAGGCGCGCACGTGGGACTATCTGTGTGAAGTTGGACCACCATCCATAAACTCTCAGTCTGGCCCTATAGGACCAGACCATCTGGATCACATGACTCCTGAACAGGTGGCTTGGTTGAAACTGCAACAAGAGTTCTATGAGGAGAAGAGGAGAAAACAAGAACAGGTTGTGCAGCAGTGTTCTTTACAGGATATGATGGTTCACCAGCATGGGCCTCGAGGGTTGGTCAGAGGCCCCCCCCACTTCCATATCAGATGGCCCCAGGTGAAGGCTGGGGACCCAGGGGGCCAGAACCCTTTCCTGAAAGCATGGCTATGCCCCACTCACTGCCCCCAAGGGGCATGGCCCCCCATCCCAATGTACCTGGCAGTCAGATGCGGTTACCTGGATTTCCTGGAATGATAAATCCTGTATCTATATGTATGCTAAACCATAAGGGTTTTTGATATTTGAACATAGAGGGAGCGTCCTCTTTCTGTTGTTACGTATAATTATATATTTTGATACCTTCTGCATGTTGCATATATGATTTAAGTACTGGCTTATGCTGATTCTTTATAAGCCAAGACCAGCACTTTGAATTGTGCTCGGAAATGGACCGGCAGCCAGTGGAGTTGATATAAAAACAAAATCCTCATCAACCAGATACCAAAATTAAAGAAAGTGCCCAGTGAGGAAAAATATCAATCCCTTACCCTCCGAGCATCTCCTTGGTGTTGATGCTGTAGGTGTCTTTGAATTCTCCTGTTCTCAGTTGGACAATGCGGTGAGCGAAAGGTGCCAGTGGCGGAGGAGTGTCATCTGGGAGAGAAAGAAAGAAAGGATTGGCGTATGTAATGTTTGTCATGGAGTACAAACTTGGGCTCTCCAGGTGTTTTGGACTCCAACTCCCAAAATTCCCAACAGCCGGTAGGCTGTTAGGAATTGTGGGAGTTGGAGTCCAAAACACCTGGAGGGCCCAAGTTTACCCATGCCTACTCTACAGTCTTGCTTCTCGGCCTCAACCTTGTCGGCACTGGTTTATTATTATTTCTGGTACTTGTACCCCGTCACTTCTCTACCCTCGCTGGCTTCCCCTTTTCACGGGGTGTGCCGGAAATTGAATCCCAAGCCAGTTCTTGTCAAGCAGGTCCGTTGAGTATCCCAGTGATCTCGGGGCAGGGTGAGTACGGTAGGCGCAGGCCCAATGCTAACGCCACGGCGAGAACCGGTTCGAGTCGCAGACGGACTCGAACCGGTTCTGACCTGCGTCCCTATCCCCAGACACGCTGTTGGTAGACATCCAGCTTTCCCACCTTCCACTCTGGTGCTGGTTAACACACGCTCTGTCCGAAACAAGACCGCCACTGTCCGGGAGTTTTGTGAAGATCTCAAAGCGGACCTGTTCTGTATTACCGAGACCTGGTTACAGGAGAGCGACTCCACCTGCCTCCAAGAAGTGGTCCCCCTGGCTACGTTGCCACGCGCAGAATAGGAACGAGGGACGGGGGGTGGCAATACTCTCCCGAGATGGATTACACCTTAGAGCGACCCCTGCACTTGTCACCTCGGGGCTGGAGAGTGTCGGCCTAGTGTGGGAGTCCCCGGAGAGCCTGGCGATCTTGCTGGTGTACCGTGCGCCTAGCGCACCGGCGGAGA
Organism: Anolis apletophallus; assembly: GCA_030556195.1. Taxonomy (NCBI): domain Eukaryota; kingdom Metazoa; phylum Chordata; class Lepidosauria; order Squamata; family Anolidae; genus Anolis; species Anolis apletophallus. The sequence continues at coordinate 7,734,669 of JARBWK010000005.1, forward strand.
GCCTGGCGCGGCTGCTGGAGACTGTGTCGGAGTGGGCATTGAGGTTTCCCAGGCTTATTGTTCTGGGGACTTCAATGTCCACGCCCGATGCAGCCTCCGTTCCATCTGCAGCCGCGGACCTAATTTCGACCATGGCGACATTGGGCCTCTCCCTGTGTAACTCGGGACCCACACACTCGGCCGGACACACCCTCGATTTGGTGTTCAGTGCAGGGGTTCAAGTGGACCTAGCCTCCGTTATAGAGGTACCATGGTCGGACCACTGTGCTCTAAGTATCCGGGTCGAGCAACCGCCTCCCCCATGCAAGGGCGCCGAACGGATTTTTGTTCGCCCAAGGAGACTTATGGAACCTGATAGGTTCCTGAATGCTCTAAGGATCTGGAGTCTACCAGCGTCTCAGTTGAGGAGCTTGTCCAGGCTTGGAACATCTCACTAGCCAGAGCCCTCGGCGAGATCGCTCCTAGGCGCCCTCTCCGACCCCGCACTCATCGGTCCCCCTGGTATACAGGGGACCTCAGGACCATGAAGCGGGAGAGGAGACGGCGTGGCGCGAGTGGCGGAAGCTCCGTGGCGAAGCCTCAGTATCAGCTTATAAGCTATTAAAGGAGACTTATGAGCATGCTGTCAAGGCAGCCAAAAATGAATACTTCTCTGCCTTGATAGCGTCTGCAGGCTCACGCCCGGCTCAATTGTTTAAGGTGATTCGGTCCTTGACGACGGTCCCTACTGTCCCAAAAATAGCGATCAGGCCCTCACTGCCGGTGCTTTCCAGAGCTTTTTACAGACAAGATACTGAGCCTCCGCGGGACCTCCCTGCCACAGTTGATACAGTGAGAGAGCTAGAGACTCCGTGGCCCTCCGCGGGCCCACCCTCGACCGTTTCGGCCTCTGGACGCAGATGCTGTTGACAAGATAGTGACTGCAGCTCGTCCTACCACCTGCTCCCTCGACCCGTGCCCCTCCTGGCTTGTTAGATCTTGCCTGGAGGGGGCTACGTGGCCTCTGTTGAAGATCATTAATAGCTCCCTTGAGCAAGGGGTTTTCAGAGTGCTTGAAAGAGGCGGTGGTGGCTCCATTACTGAAGAAACCATCATTGGACCCTGCGGTTCCTCCAACTACCGCCCGGTGTCGAATCTTTCGTACCTGGGCAAGGTGGTTGAGAGGGCAGTAATGGAGCAGTTGCAGTCCTTCTTGGATGATGCAACATGGCTTGACCCCTTCCAGTCCGGCTTCCGTTCGGGGCATGGGGCGGAGACGGTCCTGGTCTTCATCACAGATCAACTCCGCTGCCAGCTCGACCAAGGCGGGTCTGCGCTGCTCGTGTTATTGGACCTCACGGCAGCGTTTGACACGGTCGACCACAATCTTTTGATCCACCGCCTGGCCATGGCCGGAGTGAGGGGACAGCCCTTAAATGGCTGGCCTCCTTCCTCCGCCAGCGGTCTCAGCGTGTGAGGAGGGGCGAGGTGGTCTCCGAGGGCTCCCCACTACTTTGTGGGGTCCCTCAGGGGGGCCATTCTCTCCCCTCTGTTATTTAACATCTACATGCAGCCGCTTGCACAGCTGGTGCGGAGTTATGGGCTGACCTGTCACCAGTATGCCGATGACACTCAGCTCATTCTGAGGATGGGGGGCAGGCCGGAGTCCGTCCCCGATAATTTCCAACATTGCCTTGAAGCCGTCACTGGATGGCTGCGAGCCCGTAGGTTGAGGTGAATCCGGCGAAGACGGAAATCTTGTGGCTGGGCCACCCGGGCGGGATGGGTGCCCGGCTTCCGACCCTGGACGGTGCGGCACTGCAACCAGCGCCCGTCAGTGAAAAGCCTCGGCGCCCAGCTGGACTCCCAGCTGACCATGGAGGCCCAGGTCTCCATGGCCAGCAAGGCTGCCTTTTCCACCTCCGCCAGGCGAGGAGGCTGGCCCCTATCTCTCCCGAACGACCTAGCCACGGTGATCCAAGCCACGGTCATCTCGAGGCTGGACTACTGTAACGCGCTCTCGTTGGCCTGCCTATGTCGTCGATCCGAAGCTCAAGCTGGTGCAGAACACCGCCGCCCGGCTCCTGTCTGGGGCTCCAGCAGGTTGCCGAATAACTCCAATCTTGCGGGATCTGCACTGGCTGCCCATTGAGCACCGGGTCGCCTTCAAAGTGCTGGTTCTTACCTTTAAGGCCATCCACGGCCTGGGGCCAGCGTATCTGAGGGACCGTCTCGCCCTATATTGCCCACCGAGATCACTGCGGTCTGAAGAGGCCAACTTGCTGGCAGTTCCATCTGCCAAATTAGCCCGTTTAACATCTACTCGCCGGAGGGCGTTCTCTGTGATAGCTCCTACGCTTTGGAACGCCCTCCCGGCTGAGGCCAGAGCCCTGAGGGACCTACTCCCCTTCAGACGGGCCTGCAAAACTTATCTGTTTAGGCAGGCCTTCGAGGAGTAGGCCCTCACACCGCTGCTGTGTAATCTGCCATTTTAACTGTTTTAATTGTTTTAACTGTATTATTTGTTTTTAAGTTGTATTACTTGTGCTGTATGTTCCTATGCTGTTTCTCTGGCGCTGAGCCAGTAGTATGTGAGCCGCCGCGAGCCCTTGGGAGTCGGCGGCGCAGAAATCGCAATAAATAAATAAATAAAATAAATACCCCCGAAGAGAGACTCAGGACGGCTTACATTAGTAACAGTACAAGGCCGCTACATCGCAATTACAATAATATAATCACAATTACATACATAAACATTAAAACAATTACATAATCATTAAAAACCATTACATGTAGCATTAGTTAAAACCATAATACAATCACAATGTCAACTGTTGCAACGCCATTCCAGGCAATGTCCATTAATGTGCAATTTACGCCTGCTGCCTGAAGACGTGGTCCCAAAACCACAATTTAATTTTTTCCCCTGAAAGCCATGAAAGATGAGGTTGATCTTATCCCGTTTAGGAGTGCGTTCCATAGGCGGGGGTGCCACAGCCGAGAAGGCCCTGTCTCTCGTCCCCGCCAAACGCGTTTGCGATGTTGGCGGGAGCGAGAGCAGGGCCTGTTAATGGCATTCCTGTGACCGTCATTGAGAACCCATGGGATGACAACAGCCCAAAACAAAGGATGTCACATTCACAAAAAGATAATTTTCAAGGCATGTTCATATGCTGACATCTACTGGCAAACTTGTAAAAGTGCTGGTTGTTGTAGGTTTTTCGGGCTGCGCGGCCAACATGTTCTAGATTCAAGCATGCTTTCCTGACATTTCGCCTGCTTCTATGGCAATTATCCTTAGAGGTTGTGATGCAGGCAAAACATCAGGAGAGAATGCTTCTTGAACATGGCCATACAGCCCAAAAAACCTACAACAACCCAGTGATTCCGGCCATGAAAGACTTTGAGAATACATAGAATCATGTAACACAACATAAAACTAATAATAATGCAATATAACAATTATATATTTCATATTACATGTAATATTACTAATAATATTGCAGTATGGTGATATAGGACAATATGGTAATATATAATACTAATATTGTGCTAAACTATACCGCTGAGCTGCTAAACTTGCTGACCGAAAGGTTGCCGTTTCGAATCCAGGGAGCAGGGTGAGCTCCCGCTGTTAGCCCCATCTTCTGCCAATCTAGCAGTTTGAAAAAATGCACATGTGAGCAGATTGATAGGTACTGCTCCAGCTGAAAGGTAACAGCGCACCATGCAGTCATGCTGGCCAAATGACATTGGAGGTGTCTATGGACAACGCCGGCTCTTCGACTTAGAAATGGAGGTGAGCACCACACCCAATGACGGACGCGACTAGACTTAATGTCAATGGGAAACCTTTACCATACTTAACTTTCAACACATATTGACTCCAAAACATGACTGTCACCTTCCATGAAAAAAGTAACATACCAAATTGTCCATTAAACAATTACAAACTTGGAGCACAATGTAAGGAGAGTCATCTGGAGCTGAAGTCGGAAACCAGGACTTGGGAAGTTACTTTGCAAAAGGAAATAATTCCTGCTACTTGTAACAGTATTGGAAAGGTAACTGGTTAGGTTACTGATTGAGACAGAAAAGGCTGACAAGAGATTGACATAAAACATGAATTTTTTTGCCACGGTGCCTCTAAAAATGCCACTTTTATAAATTCCTTATAAGGTAAATAAGTTCATTTAGTGTAGCACTAACACCGTTGCCTATAAGTCTCTGGCACTAATTACAATGTAACAAGGCCATCATCAAAAGTAGCATAAGATGTAAGAGTGATGTCCACTTATTAGTGCAATAAATAAAGGTTTCTAACCACATCACTATCTATATATATATAATGGTCTTGTCATCATGAGTATCTTAAAAACAAAAAAAACTATGGGGCCAAATTACCCCAAATTTGGCAACAAAACTCCTCACCATCCAAGGAGTGACCATCACTGAAAAAAAACCCTACACAAACAACAAAAATACCTTTGAAAATAAGAAAAACAACACAGATGCAAACCAACACGGGCAAACTTGGGCCCTCCCTACCGGCTGTTAGGAATTGTGGGAGTTGAAGTTCAAAACACCTGGAGGGCCAAAGTTTGCCCATGCATGTATTTGAAGAACTGCTATTGGAATACTATTCATTCAAGGCACCTGCTTTGCAATAGAGCTCTGCCTCTTCCTGACACATTGGAGACCACAAAGGCATTGTGTCAATTCAGGTTCTGCCTTCCTGTATCCCCCATGGAAAAGATATGCAGGAAAGGCCCTGCAGTCACTCTCTTCTAATCTCCCTTGTGCTTTGCTTCAAAGATTTAGCTTAACATTTTCCTCACCTGCCTTTCAAGGTTTTTTCGCAGCTACAGATTCTCGGGTTCCTGAAATCTGCAAACCCTGCAACTGCACAAGGAAACTGCAGTTTCCTAAATAGGTTCCACTTCAAGCAACATAACCCATTATTATTATTATTATTATTATTATTACTTTGGACTTTTTCGCCGCTGAACTCCGTGAGGCTCGCAGCGGCTTATAAGGCCAAGAGGCAACAAACACAAGCAATAAATAACGAACAGGACAATACAAAACCAAGGAATGGGGGGAAGGGGACAGAGTCAGGGTCGGGCGTAGCAGTGATGGTCCGGGGCCTAGGCTGGACCCACTAAGCCATCAAAGGATGGGAGGCTGGGGGGTCTTGAGGGGAATCCCCACCGCTGGCCACAGCAACAAAGTGTGGGCCGGCTTCCTCCGTCCCGCAGCCCGGCAAGAGAAGTCGGGCATAGTGGAGAGGTGTTGTTCATCGGCCTCAGGTGTGGCCGGCGGCTGCGCTCGAAGCCCGAGCCCCAGAAGGTTCGAGGGCGAAAAAATCGCCCAGGCCTGGGCTCAGGGGCAGAGGGCATCCTCCCTTCCTGGTGGCTGGGAGGACGGGCGAAAAGTCCGGGGAGTTGGTGACCCCGGCGCAGAAGGTCTCTGGGGGGGTCGGAGGGAAGGAGGCTGGTGCTCCTCGACCTGCAACGACGCCTCCTCCGGCGGCGATACAGCTCCCGCTTGAGGGGTCTGCTCGAGGTGTTGTCCTCAACACCCAACATCTACGATCCTTTGCCATTTTAATTATTGGCCAAGTAGAGTAGAATCCAGTATCCATGGGACCAGGGCCATAGCCAGGATTTTGTTTCGGAGGGGGCTGAGTTTGGTTCGGGGGGGGGGGGGCTGAGACTGGGTGGAAGAGGGTCTACCCTAGCAAATCTTTTGTATTGTTATCCCAATAACCCCATTAATGTGGGATATAATGAGCATGGTGATCAGATCATGATATGAATAAACATAACAGTTTAAATAATGTACCAGTAAGGCCTTTTCGCGGACCACCCTGAGAATTTCGGGGGGGGGGCTGAAGCCCCCTTAGCCCCCCCCCCTGGCTACATGCCTGCATGGGACTGATACTCACAGTTTCATTTGCCCACATCTGGAAAAATATATTCCCTCTAACCCTTTTCTAGAGCCTTTGAGCAATTGTATTACATACAGTTCCACTGCAACATCTGCAGGGGATATGTTCCAGAATTTTTTTGCATAGATATGCAAAACTATGAATATTAGTGCACCATCTTGAATGAACAACTTATGTTGGAAGTTGACCGTAGAGTAATACTAGAGGACCTAGGGATGCTTAGGGAGGTGTGTTAATATAATAGTAACAACAACAACAACAACGCAATAATAATAATGTAGTGATTGGCACGCTGGGTGCCAAAAGATCTCCGCTGGCATTTGGAAACAATAAACATTGACAAAATCACGATCTGTCAACTGCAAATGACCACCTTACTTGGATCTGCGCTCATCATTCGGAAATACATCACACAGTCCTAAACGCTTGGGAAGTGTTCAACTTGTGATTTTGTGATAAGAAATCCAGCAAATAGCTCTCGTTTGCTGTGACATACTGTGTTTTTGTAAAACTAACCAGGAAACAAGTGTCAATAATCACATGCAAATGGGTTTATCAAAATGCAAAATAATTCTATTCATATATCAGGACACGTGAAGTGTGCCTCAGTAGCCCAGTAGGCTGATTCAATCATGTAAATACGCTGAAAAGCAGTTTCTTCACATAACATATGCCAACCACAAGTCCATATGCACGCTGTAGCAAGTCCAATTGTCCGTGCAACACCATATATAGGAGAACGCAAACTTGTTCCACAAGTGAGTGTGAGCGGAAACCTGCGGGAAAAGAAGTTCCGCGGGACAACATTACCCAGAAGCGTCCTAGGTGACGTGCAAAGTGGCTAGTTAGTTTCCCTCCGAAATTCCAAAACAATCAAGCCTCATGCAAAGGTAATTTAATATGCTAGTGTGCATATATATCCCAGTCATAGCGGCAATACATGGAGTACAGTTTCCCCTTAAGGATCATCGTGATCATCCCTTTTCCGGACACGTGGTTTGCCTGAGTTACATGAGAGCGGCCATACCATTCGCCCGCTATACTCGTGAGACTTTGCGCGTCACCTAGGATTATAAATATATTATAATTATGCATATTATAATAAACTATATATGTTGTTATTTATTATTATTATTATTGTGTGTCTGTGACATGGAATGTTTGCCATGTATGTATTGTGATCCGCCCTGAGTCCCCTGCGAGGTGAGAAGGGTGGAATATAAATACTGTAAATAAATAAAACAAATATTTGTAACCCAGGGGTGTCCTGTATATCTCATTCCCCATCACCATCACCCACTACTCCCCACTTCTACTGCTTGCTCCGGCCAATATGGCTGCAGACCAGTGATGCCCAAGGCCTCGGTGGCCTTACCCAAGATCATAGTCGGGTCTTCTTTGCCAAAGTCCGGTGTGAGGTAGGGTCCGGTTGTAGAAACTGGCACGACGGGAGGAGCACTGACCTCTGGCGGGGAGGCCATGTCCGCCTTGCTTTCGGAAGGTACCTGTCCATCTGGAAGGGACTCCTTTGCTGAGGTCTTGGCCACAGCATCCGCACTTGTGCTCTCTGGAGCCAAATCAGGCATTTGGGCCAAGGTCCTTTCGGGCTCCTTCTCGGTCGGAAGCGGTTGCCCTCCGGCCGGATCCTGCGCTATGACAGGAGCCTCCACATCCTTGGATTCTTCGACCTTTGGTTTTTCTTTTGGCTTCTGCTCTGCTTGAGTGTCCAAAACCTCCTCAGGAATATCTTCCAAGCTGAAACAGTGAAACACTAGAAGTTATCGAGTTACCTACGGTAGTCTGATAAGGAATAACATAACAATAAAACAGGGGTGCTCATTAGGTAGATCACGATCTACTGGTAGATTGTGTAGAGCAGTGTTTCTCAACCTTTTTTGAGCCACGGTACATTTTTTACATTTACAAATTCTTGAGGCACACCACCAACCAAAATGACACAAAATTACATTCTGTCATTTTACTGCGACAGAGGCTCGCAGCAGTTGCCACCCCCCAGCTCTCCTGCCTGAAGGGGTTCAGCCCCCCAGGAGTGTGTCCCCCCCCCCCCGCGTCCCTTCGGCTTTCCTGCTGTTGCCTTGGGGCCAGATCGGAAGGAACCAAGCTGGGCTGTGGAGCTGCGCATCCCGGCCTCTGCTCTGCAGCGAACCCGGAGCCCAGTCAGGAGAGGCCAGGAGATGAGGGGTTGCTCCCCTTCCCCAGCGCGGAGGGGCTAGAGGGCTGAAAGTCTGGCCTCGAGCCTCCGGGAGCGGGGTCGGAAGGGGGCAGCTCCCCTGGACTCCTCCTCCCTCTCCTCCTCCTTGCTGCCAGAGGGGAGGAGGTCAGAAGAGCGCCCAGGAGCCAGGAAGCAGGAGGAGCTGCAGCCCAGCCAGGTAGCCCTTGGCGCGCAGAGGTAGGAAGGGAAGGAAGGGAAGGAGAGAGAGAGAGAGGAGGGAGGGAGGAAAGTTCTGGACGCTGAGGGCTCTCCCTGACTGCAGCCAGGCTGGCTGGCATTGCTGCTTCGGCCAGGAAAGCCTCATTTCCGCTGCCTGAAGTTTCCTGCTAAGCTCTCTTGCTACACTGTCATTTCCCACGGCACACCTGATGATCGCTCACGGCACACTAGTGTGCCCCGGCACACTGGTTGGGAAACACTGGTGTAGGGCATCCTGGTAGATCGCAGGCAGGGCGGGAGGAAGGCTCAGTCCTGCCCTGCAGGCTCCTGCTGAATGGCCATCTGTGAGGAATGCTTTGATTGTGTTTTTCCCTTATGGCAGAAAAAGGTTGGACTGGATGGCCCTTGGAGGTCTCCTTCTACTCTAGGAGCTCAGACTAAATATGTTTGATTCAGCGGAAAGGGACGGGAAGCTTAAAAAAGTCCCCAAAATTGAACGAAGATGTATTGCTGGTTGCCCCTACCCAGAGGACCTGGTACATTACTTAATGTGCTGCCCCCTACACAAAGATCCTAGGGAGCGCTTTATCTTACCTTTACTGGACAACAAAATCTTTCTGAATCCTCAAGAGATACTACTCTACCTCCTTATGGATACAGATAAATATACGACCTGGCGCGTAGCCCTGCTTGCCCTTGCGGCTAAGAAGATTAGGAGGAGGCACATAGCGGATATGGCTGTCCTATGTAAAGGAGATAATCTGGTTTAAGAAGGTTTAAATGTGACTAATGGTGTATAAGTAACTGGTAACCTTTTATTGTCTACTATGCAAATTCCATATGTATTGTTTTGTGTGTGCGCTCTTTTTTATTTTGGACTTGCAACGGCCTTTGGTCAAAAGCAATAAATATTTATACTCTAGGAACCTATTCTTGTTGTTACTATCATCATCATCATTATTATTATTATTAGTAGTAGTAGTAGTAGTAGTAGTAGAGGCTGAATGAATATTATAATCATCATTATTATTATGAATAAATTCAGGGGCTTATTATACTCACATTTAGTTGAATTCAGTCTTAAAATGTATTATATGGCTCTCGCTGAAATAAATGTCCAAATATTTTGCTTTTATGGCTCTCTGAGTAGTGGGGAGGGAGATCATTTGGACTTGGTGGTTTTAGAAGTAGCTCTCATGCTAAAAAAGTGTGAGCACCCCTGCAATAAAGTTTGCAGTGGAGGAAGTAATCATGACAATGAAATGCACATATAGAAGGCCGAAACCTGGCTTGAAAACAGTTCATATGAAAGGGATTTAGGAGTCTGAATAGACCACAAGCTGAACATGAGCCAACAGGGTGATGTGGCAGTTTTAAAAGCCAATGGAAAAAAAGTCAAAGAAGACACAGAGTAACAAATTCAAATGGCAGGAAAAGGGATTCCATCTCAACTTCAGAGCTGTTCAACAGTTGAATTTTATTTATTTATTTATTTATTTATTTACTATGCTTCTATACCGCCACTCTCAGCCCAAAGGCGACTCAAGGCAGTGAACACACGGCAGCAAGTGCCCACAGACAAAATACATCATAAATATGATAAAAACTATACAAATTAACAGTTAAAACTATAAAATACAAATCTCAGCATCTCATTCTTAAAATTGGTTTCCGTTGCATCGTCATAATATCCAGTTGGTCTCGATTAATTAAAGTTCATCTTCGAATGCCTGCTCGAACAGCCAAGTCTTGACTTTCTTACGAAATGTCACGAGGGAGGGGGCTGGTCCGATGTCACTAGGAAGGGTGTTCCAAAGCCGAAGAGTCACCACTGAGAAGGCCCTGTCTCTCGTCCCCGCCAGTCGCGCCTGCAAAGAAGGCGGGACCGAAAGCAGGACCTCTCTGGATGATCGTAAACATCTCGATGGTTCATAGGGAGAGATGCGTTCAGACAGGTAAGTTGGACCAGAACTGTTTAGGGCTTTAAAGGCCAAAACCAGCACTTTGAATTGTGCCCGGTAGCAAACTGGCAGCAAGTGGAGCTGGCACAACAGAGGAGTTGCATTCTCTCTGAGTGCCGCTCCTGTTATCAACCTGGCTGCTATCCATTGGATCATTTGAAGCTTCTGAACAGTCTTCAGAGGCAGCCCTATGTAGAGAGCGTTACAGTAATCTATACAGGATGTAACCAGAGCGTGGACTACTGTGGCCAAGTCAGACTTCCCAAGGTACGGGCGCAGCTGGCGCACATGTTTTAATTGTGTCAATGCTCCCGTGTTCACCGCCGAAACCTGGGATTCCAGGCTCAGCGATGAGTCCAGGATCACACCCAGACTGCGAACATGGACTCTCTTCAACAGAGGCTGGATGGCCATCTGTCAAGAGGGCTTAGAATCATAGAATCATAGATGGGTTGTTGGTAGGTTTTTTGGGCTATATGGCCATGTTCTAGAAGCATTCTCTCCTGACGTGTCGCCTTCATCTATGGCAAGCGTCCTCACAACCTCTGAGGATGCTTGCCATAGATGCAGGTGAAACATCAGTAGAAAATGCTTCTTGTACATGGCCATATAGCCCAAAAAGCGTACATCAACCCTGTGATTCCAGCCATGAAAGCCTTCGACAATACATAGAATCATGGGCCATCCAGTCCAACCCCATTCTGCCAAGAAGCAGGAAAATTGCATTCAAAGCACCCCCGACAGATGGCCATCCAGCCTCTGTTTAAAAGCCTCCAAAGAAGGAGGCTCCACCGCACTTCGGGGAAGAGAGTTCCACTGCTGAACGGCTCTCACAGTCAGGAAGTTCTTCCTCATGTTCAGGTGGAATCTCCTTTCTTGTTGTTTGAAGCCATTGTTCCATTGCGTCCTAGTCTCCAGGGCAGCAGAAAGGAAGCGTGCTCCCTCCTCCCTATGACTTCCCCTCACATATTTATACATGGCCATCATGTCTCCTCTCAGCCTTCTCTTCTGAAGGCTAAACATGCCCAGCTCTTTAAGCTGCTCCTCATAGGGCTTGTTCTCCAGACCCTTGATCATTTTACGTGGGTTGAATGAAAAGTAATGCCTCCACCTTCGTTACTTGGGTTTGGATGGGAATACTTTAATAAATCAAATGCAGAAATAATCCTTCAAATGTGCTATTTAACTACCACTATTCACTTTTCCAAATAATCACAAGAGAAATGGATACATTTCTGCCAATGATGAACAAGTTTTCTGAAGCGGTCACGGAAGAAGTCAACACTATATTTCCACAACCCATCATGCACAGATGTTCCGATAGCCAAGCAAAGCAATAATGTGACCCGCATGTTCTTGTGAAATGCCGATTATGCTTGAAATTTCTCTCTGAGTGATATGACGATCATCCTGAATCAATCTGTCAACCATTTGCTTGTGAAACTTGGTGGTTGCTGTCACAGGACGTCCAACTCTTTGTTTGTCACTCAAGTCAAATGTCCCCACCTCAACATCTTTAAAGTTACTCACCCAATGACGCACAGAACTCACATCAACACAATCACTACAAACAGTTTGCATTCTCTGATGAATCTCCTTTGGGGTGACACCTTCTGCTGTCAAGAATTCCATGACAGCATGTTGCTTAAGTCAATTGACTGACTGTCTGCGCAGGGTTGCATACTTTGCACTTTAACAACACAACCATTCAATGCTAAGGCTTCCCACCAAAATGGAACTGTAGAGGAGAGTCTACTGAACAAGCCAGTACCTGCCGCATACCAGTACTGACATCTGTTGAGAAGTTACAAAGGTGGAGGCATTACTTTTCATTCAACCCTCTTCGTTGCCATCCTCTGGACACATTCCAGCTTGTCAACATCTCTCTTCAATCGTGGTGCCCAGAATTGGGCACAGTATTCCAAATGTGGTTTGACCAAGGCAGAATAGAGCATGGGTATCATGACTTCCCTGGATCCAGACACTAAACCCTTGTTTATGCAGGCCAAAATCCCGTTGGCTTTTTTTTGGCGGCCACATCACATTGTTGGCTCATATTTACCTTGTTGCATCAGCTGGGGGTCAGAAGTCCAACCCTATTGATCTCCTGGTTGTGTGTGTGTATTGTTTATTCCTTTTAACACTGTACGTTATCATGCACTTGATATCATGTACTAATCCTGCATGCATTTTTTATAGTATGCAATTGTTTGTGTGAGCATGTTTTGTTTCATAAAGGCATTTTCAAAACAATGTTAAAAACACAGGTGCTAGGAAATATAACTGGTAGACTACATATAATATTATTGATATGTCTCTTTCCCGATACTTTGGATTGTTATATTTAACTTCCAGATGGATTAGATGTCTTAATGTGATTAATTTGTGCCTTGAAGAAGCCAATGTGAAACGGCTCCTTGGCCGCTATTGTAGCACCTGCATGCCGTCGGCTTTTCCGATAATCCGCATTTGCACTGGAGACGCCACATTTGCGATCTCTGCAACCTTGGAATCCTTCCCACACGGACTTATGTTGACTTTGCCACATTTGGCGACCTTGTAGACTGCTACGACTGGATTTACCCTGCTGAATTTACCTTGGATTTACCTTGGATATAAAAGACTTATTGCTCTATTTTGTGAACTTTTGGACCATGCCTCCGGTATCTTGGCTTTCGCCGTTCCATGAACTTAAGGACTTCCGGGACTGAATATCTCTATCCTATCTTATATTACAGTGGGGTCTATCTTCACATGTATGTATGCCAAGCGGTTTTCTACTCTTAATATATAGGACGGGGCTGTCCAACAGGCGGCCCCAGGGCCGTACACGGCCCCCCAGCCCCTTTCCTCCGGCCCCCTCAGCATTTTAATAAAAAATAAAAATAGAAAAATAAAATAATAATAATAAAATTACCCACTTCTGGGTTTCGGAGCAAGTATTGCGAGACTACACGAGCCACACGGGATTTCGCTCTCAACGCGAGATCACGCCTGTGTTGAGAGCGAAATCCCGTGTGGCTCGCGTAGTCTCGTGATACTCCTCCTGTTGCCGAAATCTCGGCTACTGAATCCCTGTGGCCCACACAGACCTTCTTCGGTGCCTGGCTCAGTCGGTCGTGGCCTGTCTCGTGGATCGGCTTCTCCTGGATCCTGCGCGTTTGGGAAGGTAGGCTGAATCAGGGGGCTCCCCTTATGTTAATATTAAATATATGGAATTGTTTATTTATGCCCCCATTGTGTTCCATTCTCTCCCTCTCCCCTTATGTTAAGGGGAGGGGGTGGAGGAGGGGAAGGGGGTGGAGCCAGGGGCAGAGCCGGGGCAGGGGGGGAGCCGGGGCGGGGGCAGAGCCGGGGGCGGAGGCAGACCCTTCGGCCCCCCAGGTCATCAGTGACCGGAATTCCGGCCACAGGTCCGGTAGAAGTTGGACAGCCCTGATATAGGATATTATATGATTAGCAGTCTACCAGTTATATTTCCTAGCACCTGTGTCGTTTCTCTGAATACTTTAGCCTGCTCATTGTTGTTTACTATTTTCAAAACAACAACAGTAAACCTGAAATGCCCAGATGCTACACCCAATCCCAGCAATACTGAGGGGTGAAAAGGGTCTTTAAAATCTCTGAAGATAATGGGATTTGGTTTCTGCCGCCATTTCTCCCAAAATATGGAAGTTGTGCAAATATTTCTAGGTCTTCCATGGCATTGCTAAAGACACCACATTTATTAACCAAATCCGCAAAAAGGTAAACATATAAAGCTGGAAGAACCAATTGTCGTATGAAAAGGCCTTTTAAAGTGTAATTTCACTACGATTGTCATAAAAGAGGGAGAGATCGAGATCTGCTTGAAGGAGGGAATAAAATGTGACAACTAGTGCCAAGAAGTGCCAGGACAACTAAAATACCATTTAGATATTTTAAAACAGCCCAACAACTACAGGAAAACAGAACACTACAAGTTCCTAACACAGCCTCCATAAACAACAACAACAACATTAGTGGCTTTTCTTCGCAAGCAAAGATTCAGATTCAGGAACGACTCATCCCACGCTTTCCACAAGCACGTTGACAACAACAACAACAACAACAACTATCCTATTCTGGAGATATCTTGCGGAAACACTGCACTCTCAGAACAATATTTTAGTCCAAACTATAACAAATTATTCGATTTGGAAGAAAGAAGTAATTGGGTCTTTTTGGGAGCCGGTTTCCTTAGTTGGCTGCTTTAAATTGTTGTTGTTGTTGCTGCTGCTGTTGCTGTATGCCTTCATGCCTTATGGCAGCCCTAAAGTGAGCCTGGTACAGTGCATTGTTTTAGGCTGAACTGTGTTTAACCACTTGTATATTTTTTACATAACTTTTTTAATTAGCTGCTTTGAGAGAGATAAAGCACGGTATAAATAAATATAATATAGTTATAATAATCATAATGTAATCATTGTAACTATAGTAGACACTGGAACTCAAGCAACCAGAACTCTCCCAATAACTGGCAAAAGCCTTCAGAGAAATTATAATTTAATTTTGTTTTTATAGTACAGTAAAACATTAAACTGTGTGTTATATTATATTATATAAGTCTGTCTTTATTTGTTGTAATTTACTTTTGATGGCAGCATTTCAACATTAATATCGAGTCAATACAGAGTTTAGGGTATAGTATAGTATTAATTTTAATAGTCACTCTCCAGCAATCAGAAGCTACATTTATCTGGCATCTGTGCATCCTCATTGTGCCGGTTAACTGAGAGCCCTGCTCTTTGGCAAAATGGGGTTGGACTGTATGGCCCATGAGGTCTCCTCCAACTCTAGGATTTTGTGAGTCTACTGTAGTTTAATTATATTTTAATATTTACTTTTTGTATGCCTTTAATTGTTTCTGGACCCAGTCTCGTTGAAAGGAGGGGAGAGCGGGGCATAAGTAACAACAACAACAACAACAACAACAACAACCCCATTTATGTATTTATTGATTGTATTTAAATACTCTAAACCAGGCATGGGCCAACTTGGGCCCTCCGGGTGTTTTGGACTTCAACTCCCACAATTCCTAACAGTCTACTGGCTGTTAGGAATTGTGGGAGTTGAAGTCCAAAACACCCGGAGGGCCCAAGTTGGCCCTTGCTTGGTCTAAGACTAGGCAACTTACAACTACTTCTTTCTTTCATATAATCATACAATCCTAGAGTTGGCAGAGACCTCGTGGGCCATCCAGTCCAACCCCCATCAAGAAGCAGGGAAATTGCATTCAAAGCACCCCCAACAGATGGCCAACAAGCCAATGTAGAAGGAGCCTCCACCACACTTTGGGGTAGAGAGTTCCACTGCTGAACAGCTCTCACAGTTAGGAACTTCTTCCTAATGTTCAGGTGGGATCTCCTTTCCTGTAGTTTGAAGCCATTGCTTCAAACTCTCCATTGACCAGCAGCTGATGACTTGCAGATGGGCATCAGTCTAGAGGCTGTTATATAGGACCAATTTCCTATGGCATCCACTGATGGTAGAGGGCAGGGACCTTACCTGTGCATGGTAGCTGGGCAGCTGAAGCTCGGCTGAAGGTGCAGATGCTTCTGTTGGCTGCCTTCAAGGTGGCTATGGTTCTCCTCTGTTGGCTGTACATCTCCTTGGCTTCCTTCAGTCACAGTCTGGCTTGATTCCACAGGATGGCTTGGGTTCTCCTCTGTTGGCTTTACATCTCCTTGGCTTCCTTCAGTCACAGTCTGGCTTGATTCCACAGGATGGCTTGGGTTCTCCTCTGTTGACTTTACATCTCCTTGGTTTCCTTCAGTCACAGTCTGGCTTGGTTCCACAGGATGGCTTGGGTTCTCCTCTGTTGGCTTTACATCTCCTTGGCTTCCTTCAGTCACAGCCTGGCTTGATTCCACAGGATGGCTTGGGTTCTCCTCTGTTGGCTTTACATCTCCTTGGTTTCCTTCAGTCACAGTCTGGCTTGGTTCCACAGGATGGCTTTGGTTCCCCTCCACTACCTTTGCATCCTCTGGGCTTCCTCCTCCAACCGCAGTCTGGCTCGATTCTTCAGGGTGGTCTTGTTTCACCTCCATTGCCTTTGCATCCTCTGGAGTTGCTTCTCCTCCCGCCACAGCCTGGCTTGATTCCTCAGGGTGTTTCTGGTTATCTTCCCCTGCTTTTGTCTCACCTGGGGCTCTACCTTCTCCTGTCTCTTCATTGCTTCCTTTTGTCTCTTTTCCCAGCTCTGCTGAGACCAACACAGGAGCTTCAGGTTCTCCTCCTCCTCCAGTATCATGAGCATTGCAACAATCTCCATCTGTCTCCATCGCCTGATCTCCTGAACAGACCTTCTTGGCAGAGTTATGGGCCCAAGGGACACTTCCAAATCCAAGATCCTTTGGCTTCAGGTGAGCTTCTGCATGATACACAACACAAAAGGCGACTTATTCCATGCCATAAAGAACTACGATAATTAACAATATATGAAAGTTTTAGATAATTAACTTGAGCAGCAAACACATTTCTCCAAAAGGGCCCACTGTGGAATGAATGCAGTTTGGCATCACTTTAACTTCCATGTCTCAATGTTTTGAAATTCTGGGAGTTGTAGTTTCAAAACATTGAGCAGAGTAGGCTAAAGACTTTATTAAAAACTAGCTGTCCCCTGCAACATGAAAGATAGCAGTCTGTGTATATGTGCTTTGTGTGTGTATATATTTGTGTATATATGTGTGTTTGTGTATATATGTGGTTTTGCACATGTGTTGTAATGTTGTTGTTTTTTAAAGGCTTTTGAAGTCCTTTCCGCTGTGTTTCTCAGTGTTTTTATGAGTGATGGTCACTTGTTGGCCTGATACGTGTATTGCGTCCAAATTTGGTGTCAATTCGTCCAGTGGTTTTTGAGTTATGTTAATCCTACAAACAAACATTATATTTTTATTTATATAGATGCAACTTCTATTTCAAGCTGCATTGATTCTGTATGTAGCTGGAGTGTATCCTGGGGAAAGGTTCAGCACCTTGGATAGTTCTCTTAACAGTTTGGTTTATATACAAGAGCAGATGAATAATTGCTCTTCTGATGATGCATTTGAGGACATTTTCTTAGGCAAGGAAGGCCCCTTCTACACTGCCATATACAATCCAGATTATCTTCCTTGAACTGGATTATATGGCAATGTAGATTCAGATAATTCAGTTCAAAGCAGATAATGTGGATCATCTGATTGGATCATCTACCGTATATATGGCAGTGCAGAAAGGACTGAAGACTCCCAGGTTGTTTGTCCTGTTCCTTCTTCTGAGCTATCATCCATTGCGCCTGGTATACATTGGCAGTCTATAAAGGAACATGGGCTCCCTGGGTCTATTTCTAAAATGTATTTATTTACGATATTTCTATCTCACCTTTCTCAAGCCCGAAGGCGACTACAAAGACAAGTATCCACTGTTGCAGTAATACAAAAGTTTTGAATGTCATTAAACATATATTTAGTTCAATGTATCAATATGAAATCAAAGCTAGGTAATTATACAAACACAAATAAAGCCATTGCTATACAATAAAACACAAGACTGTTGCGTCCACAGTAAAAAGTATTTCAGGTTTCAACTTTAGAGAGTTTTCTTTAGGTGACTAATGTGACTTTTTTGGGTAAAAATTGGAGGTATTCCTTTAAATGCGATTCATGAATAGCAGCCGCTACATTACATTGCAACCACCTGGCCAATGTGCTTGCTATATGAACAATTGGTTTAGTTATTCAGCTTCATACTCACACTTGAATAAAACTCCTAGCAGAGTATGAATGTTAAGAAATAGAACTTTCTGGGAGTATAATTTTTACATTATCTTTGTTATGTATATTGTATGCCCCATGCAACTATGTGTATTTTTAAATAACCTTGAGCTACTATACATGTTGCCTTTAGGATCCATATTTTCAGAAAAACAACACAAATAATAGACTACATTTCTCAATTGTTGAGCTTTATGATAAGTACCCAACTCCTTGAGAAAGACTCTCTAAAGTCGAAACCTGTTGTCGATTTGGAGTCTATTTGTATAACTACCTACTAGAGATGGAGAGGTTCATTTGGATATAGTGGAAATCATAATTAAATTGGAAATTTTACCTTTTTGAAGAGGCACTGCTGTGGGTTGCTCCTCTCTGAGGGCTCTGTGTTTGTATATTGTCACAAAAAACTACATCTCCCATTCATTCCTTCAAGCCAGCCTTGGACTCCAAGCACTAATTTCCAATGCCCAATACCAGTGCTGTTTTCCGTGCATTGCGCAATCGCGCCTACCATTAACGAAGCAATTCAGAAGTTTCGGAAGTTTCAGAAAGTTCCGACTTTTTTCAGAAAAATTTGAAAATTACTTCCGAATTGAACCACCAGTGTCTACTAGATCCGAAATGAGTTCTGAACCTTTTTTTTAATCAACCAAGTCCACTATGTAGCTTTGATTTCATATTGATACATTGAACTAAATATTAGGCCTGGGCAATCATGGTTCTAAATGGTTCTAAAGTAGTTACAAAACTAAAGTTCTGGTGGTGAACACTAGGTGGCGCTGGTGCTTTACTTCTACAGTGTTGCTAAAGTTCTTGTGGTGAACATTTCAGAACTCTAACAAAACTTTCACAACTTCATTATTATTTCATTATTGGTGATTTTAAAGACAGAATCAATTAGGAACTGCCATTTATAACAACATTTTGAAAATTTTGTTAAGAGTTCTGAAATATTCACCACCAGAACTTTAACAACACTGTAGAAGCAAAGCACTAGCACCACCTAGTGTTCACCACCAGAACTTTAGTTTTGTAAGTACTTTAGAACCATTTAGAACAGGGGTGCTCACACTTTTTCAGCATGCGAGCTACTCTTAAAGCAACCAAGTCCAAAAGATCTACCTGCCCCCACCGCCGCGCGCTCCCGCCACCGCGCATGCTCCTGCTGGTGCTTTCCGCCCGCGCAGCGCTTCTTCCACCTGTGGGGCATTGCAGGAAGGAAAAAGCACGAGGCGGGGCATCCAGAGGGAGCGCTGCGCCCTGCCTGTCTCGCAGGCAATGGAGGCTGCACAGCTGCTTCTGGGCGAGAGAGAGGCAGGGCGCTCCCTCCAGAGGCCCCGCCTCGTGCTTCCTTCTTCCTGCAATGCCCTGCAGGCAAAAGAAGCACCGTGAGAGCGGAAGCCAGCAGCAGGAGCGCGCGTGCACGCAGGGTGTGCGCGCGCATGGCAGGAGCACCCCATCCGGCTGGTGAGGCCCGAAGATCACCTGGAAGAGGGCTGAAGATCTACTAGCAGCTCCCGATCTACCTAATGAGCACCCTTGATTTAGAACCATGATTGTCCAGGTCTACTAAATATATATTTAATGACATTCAAAACTTTTCTATTACTGTAACAGTGGATTCATTCGTAGTCTCCCATGCACGCAGGGCTGACCCTCTTTAGCTTCCTAGATCAGATAGCATAGTAAAATCAAAATAGTATGCAAAATGGACCAAATCAATTCATATTTGCAAATTGCAGCACATTGCCTAAGCTGTTAGAGCCCCCCAAATAATAATAATAATAATAATAAAAGGCGTCATAGTAAGAAAGACAGTCACAGATACCTGGCTGGCAGAAAGTTGTTCCTTGACTCACAACTGGAACTAAGCTTGCCAAAACTGATGACTTTGAACCCCCTTTTTAAATATTGTGAGTTGCTTCGCATCTCAACCAAAAGACAAAGGTGGGATGATGATGATATACTGTCCAGAGGTCCTGAAGACACAGAGCAGGGCCTAAGACCTAGTAAACCTGAGAGCACATGACACCTTCCTGGGTTGGATACTGTATTTCGCAAGAGCCTCTCTCTGCTGCTGTTCCCTTCTTGATGAAAGGTTGTTTACTCTCTCTGATAATTTGAGGAAGCATCTTCTTGCCATTCCTCGGCCCTCTTTCCGCCATTTTACTTGAACCATCTTTCATTTGGGGATTACTTTCTGGCCTCGGCACCTCCCTGAGTTTGATCTCATGTTCTGCTTCCTGGCTCATCTCACCGGCTTCATTACATCCCCGCCAGCCAATGTTTCGTGATACCTTTTGCTCTTGGGATTTGTAAATGAGGACCACACATAGGAGGGGAAAACCTGGTAGGGGAATCCTAGAGTTGGACGGGACCTCAAGGGACATCTAGTCCATCACCATAACTACAGGAAACCTGCCGTTAAAGCTACTCTGAGATGTAACCATCCGATTTCTGTTTACAAATCTCCAGGGAAGGAAAACCCATCGTCTTCTGAGGCAGTGGTTTTCAGCCTTTTTTGAGCCGCAGCACATTTTTTACATTTACAAAATCCTGGGGCACACCACCAACCAAAATGGCACAAAATGACACTCTAACACAGTAATAGATATAGTTAATATGTTTTTAAATGTACTTATACGCTCACTTAGTGTGAAACGGGCCTGTCGGTGCTGTCGCATCCCCGGTGAAAGTAAATCCAAATGAAAGATAGCTTTCACTGTATTGCCTCGAGCTCACCATCTTTTCTTTTTTCTTTTGTCCACCACTCATATTAGGGCCTTCATCTGTGTCATAATTTTGTCCAGGGCTCTGTTCGGCATTTGCATTTTCCCTTCTCAAAATCTTCTCCATCACTGTCACTCGCTTGTCTTCCTGTGATCCCAAATTGCCACTGTCACTTGGCGCGCAGCAGCAGCACTAACTCTAACTTTGTTTACTTAGCCGCGTCTGAGTGAATCCAAGATGGTGCGACCATAGCACTCTCGCGTCACTTCTTAGGTGATGCGAGAGTGCTATGGTTCCATTTCTTTTTTTTTTAATCAATTTTTAGGGACAGAGTTAAAATACAGAATGAAAGAAAATAGAAACATAAAACAAGATTATATACAAAGCCCAGGTTCCAGGTTAACTATAAGTTATGTGAATACGACAAATGGTTCCCAAACAGAGAATCTATTATATAAAACGCAGAAACAAACAGAGAAATTTGCCAACAGAAATAGGAAATAGGCCTCAAGCAAGGTAGGTTTGTAGCAAAGAAACTTTCCACCACAAAACCTAAAAGGCCCCCAAAACAACGATTTAAAAAACTACATTTCCCAGCATCCTCCAGGGCTACCAATGACTCTCCCAGCCTCTACATTCTGACAACATGATTGGCTGCCAATAAGGGCAGATTTGCATAACTCCTGTACTGGCCAGCCAACATGAACATTCCGCTCCATAATAAACTGTCAGAGGAGGATAAGGCAAAGGGCTGAGGCACAAACACAAACACCCAATTCACTTCCCACAGAAAATTTACACCCCTACAAATCACAGACCACGCCCAAAATTGCCAGTAAGGCTTCATTAACTTAATTTCCCTGACTAGGCCTCACTTAATGGAATGCTGTTTACGCTCTGAATTGACAGTAAGGCTTCATTAACTTGATTCTCCTGACTACGCCTCAGCTCATTGGACATTGTGTATGGCCTGAATTGACAGTAAGGCTTCATTAACTTGCTGTTCCTGACTAGGCCTCAGCTCATTGGACATTGTGTATGGCCTGAATTTACAGTAACCTACCTTGGCACACAGAGCCCCTATGACCCACGCCACATTCTACTACAGTTTGGAGGAGGGTGGACCATGGATTTTGGGACTTGAAGTACCTCCATGGATAATGGGATTTGTACTACTTCAAAACCCTTCATTCCCCACAGACCACTGTGGCCCAGAACCAAGACCGATAAAGACTAAACTTGGCACACAGTGCCCCCCATGACCCACACTCCATCTGACTGCAGTTCAGAGGAGGACACACCATGGATAATGGGATTTCAAGTACCTCCACTCACTTCCAAAGTACCCCACCCACACAAGCATCAACCTCTACATCAACACAGCAGACGGAAAGATAAAAAGCATTGTATATCCACAAGCTCTGCAGAACGCCAGCAACACCACACACCAACAACTCCCCAGGACTTCAACATCCCACCCACCAAAACAACCCACAACGACACAGCCATGGCCCCAACAACACCATAACTAACAAAAATTCCAACCCTTACATACTCAGACTTTCTCGCATCTCATAAATAGGGCACAGCAACGCGTGCCGGGTACAGCTAGTAGTTTATATATGAATGAAGTTCGAAAATGATTTCCCACGGCACACCTGATGATCTCTCACAGCACACTAGTGTTCCGCGGCACACTGGTTGAAAATCACTGTTCTGAGGGTTTCTATTGCAGTAACCCAGTTCCCTTTCCAGTTGAGAGGATTTCCAATTGCCAGTGAATTGATCTGATTGGATATAGCCCCACAAACCCTCCCTGATCTTCTCTAGTAATTTCCCCTCAACATCCTTTTTTCTAAACAGATTTGAGTGTGATTAATTCGTTACTCCCAGCTGGAGTAGAACTACAGAATCAATTGTTGATTCAACAATTGTCTAAAGACCACTGGCCGTTGGTCTAATCTACCTGGGACTATCAATTGGATTTAAGACTAAGACCCCGGGGCCAAATTATGCTGATGATATGCTTCTGTTTTCATACTTCAATCATGAATGCTTATACATATCATTCAGAGAGAGAAAAAGATCCTGAAAATCCGCATTCTTCCAAAAAGGAATCTAAACTTCCCAGAGAAGTATAGCATCTGATAGTATACGATATTTATTTATTTATTTATTTATTCGATTTAGTAGACCGCTCTCTCCGGAGCCCAGAGCGGTTTACAAGCAATTAAAACCAGATAAAAACAGGTAAAAACACATAAAACAGATAAAACAGCATTCTAAATCACTGAAACCTTGCTCCCAACAATAAAAACCCATCAGATCGGCGACAGTACAACGGCAAGACACGACAGGATGGCAAATTGCAGCGGCTTCAGTCAGGACCGAACGCTTGTCTGAACAGCCAAGTCTTTACAGACTTGCGAAATGTCATCAAGCCCGATAGGGCTCGCGTCTCCTCGGGCAACGTGTTCCAGAGGCTCGGCGCAGCCACTGTGAACGCCCTCTGCCGCGTACTCGACAATCGGTAGGTCTTAATACCAGGCACCTCTAGTAGATTGAGCCCCTCGGAATGCAGTGATCTTCTGGGCACATATGGGGTAAGCCGCTCCTTCAGGTACACTGGCCCCAAACCATATAAGGCCTTGAAAGTTAGAGCTAACACCTTGAAGATGACCCAGAATTCAATAGGCAGCCAGTGCAGTTCGCGCAGAAGTGGGGTCACATGGGCAGATCTTGAAGCTCCTGAGAGCAGGCGCGCTGCTGCGTTCGGCACCAGCTTAAGTTTCCAGATTGCCGACAAGGGTAGGCCAATGTACAGCGCATTACAGTAATCAAGCCTCGAGATGACCGTGGCTTGGATCACCATGGCCAGGTCTCAGCGGGAGAGGTAAGGAGCCAGACGTTTTGCCCGTCGCAGATGGTAAAATGCTGTCTTGCAGGCGCAGGCAATCTGCGTCTCCATAGACAGCTGGGAGTCCAGCCGGACCCCCTAAGCTCTTTACTGACGGTTGGAATCATACTGATATGATTCCACACCTAGAATACTGTGTCCAATTTGGGCACCACAACGGAAGAGAGGTATTGACAAGCTGACAATCCCCTGAGGATTCCTTGCCGAAGAAAACCCCTGCGAAATTCACATTCACAGGGCCGCCATAAATCAACAGATAACTCGAAGGGACACCTACACCCACGCAAGAAGTTATTCCAAACATGACTAGCACAGGCCCATTAAAATGTTCGGAGGAGTAGCTCATCTGCACTGGAATGATCGAGCAGAGGCGGAGGAGCAGCGATGATGGCTCAAGGTATTTTGACCCCAGAGGCAAAGGACAAGGTTTCACATAGAGGAGCGCAGGACTGACCCACTGTGATTTGTATCCATCCTGGGGACAGGACAAAATGTTCTACCATGACTGGAGATAGCAAGGTAGTTTAAGTGGCAGAGGGAAGGTTGTGTGGCAACACAACATGCAGCAATGGGCTCAGGAGGAGCAGAGCAGGCATGGGCAAACTTGGGCCCTCCAGGTGTTTTGGACTCCAATTCCCACAATTCGTAACAGCCGGTAGGCTGTTACGAATTGTGGGAGTTGAAGTCCAAAACACCTGGAGGGCCCAAGTTTGCCCATGCCTGCTCTAAGGGGTAAAGAGCTGCAAAAACATTCCCAGAATCACCTACTCGCCTGAGCCAAACACTTGCTATCCCGTTCTACCAACACAAAAGCATCAACAAGAACACCTGCCCCCATGGCAGGGCCTTGCCGCGCGACTACTTTAACAGCCAGGCTGCCCATCATCCAGACATTGGAACACATGTGCAGGTGCTCATTTTTGGGGTTCCCCTGCCTCACCTATTGCTTGCTGCTTCTGACCCCTTATTCCATCAGCCTACTTAGGCTGGGATTGAATGTTTACTTTTAAGCTGTTTTATAGTTTTTATATTTGAATTGTTTAGTTGATATGTCATGTTTATTACTGTATGTTTAAACTGATATGCTAATTGTTTAAATTGATATGTCAAGTTTATTATTATACTAGCTTGGGGACCCGGCGCTGCCCGGGTTATTTGAGAAAGGCCTTTTGTGCCAAGGTTGGTCTTTATCTGTTGTTTATGTGGCTTGTAGTGGTCTTGGGAAGTGAGGGAAGGTGCTGGGAGTCCCATCGTCCATGGTCCATCCTCCTCCAAACTGCACCAGGATGTAGTTTGGATCATGGGGGTTCTGTGTGCCAAATTTGTTTACTGTCAATTCAGGCAATACACAATGTCCCATGAGCTGAGGCCTAGTTGGGAAAATCAAGTTAATGATGTCAATTCATGCCTTAAACAGTATCCCATTAGATGAGGCCTAGTCTGGAAATTCAAGTTAATGAAACCTTACTGTCAATTGTGGGCCTAGTTTGTGAGTTGTGGGTGTTGCAGTGTTTTTTGTGAAGTGTTTTGGGTGGAGGTACTGACCATTCCATTTCCAACGGTAAAAACTGTCAACTGGCTAACTTCAACTCCAGCCATTTATGTCTGCCTCAGGCCCTTTCCTTTCCTCTCTGTGCTGCCTAGGAGCTTTGGAATGTTGGGTGGCTGGCCAATCGGAGTCATTTATGCAAATAATCCCACAGGGGCGACCAATCGAAAAGCTGCCACGTATTCCTCCGCACCTCCCGCTGCTCCTCCCGCCGCAAACACTGACTTTTATTATATACATAGATAGATGTTATTATATGTTATTATATATAATATATATTATATGTTATTATTATATAATATTATTATATAGCCATCTGTTGCTCTGAGATCAGAGTGAAGAGAGGGTCCAGGAAGGCAGTTCCATCTTGCCTCCTGCACTGTGCTTATAATATAATTTAATATATTGTATATACATATAATATTGATGATATTATAATGTAATACAATATAATACTACTAATAATATGATATAATTATATATTTTATATTACATGTAATATTACCAATAATATTACAGTATAACGTTATAGTACAATGTAATATATAATATTAATATTAATATATTATAATAATATTATATATATTAATATATAATATATTATAATATATTATATTATTATAATATATTGTATTTACATTTTACTTGTAAGCTGCTCTGAGTCCCCTCCAGGGTGAGAAGGGCAGGGTATAAATGTAGTATAACAACAACAACAACAAGAAAGCATCATTGGGGCTGTGCTAACTTTTTTCTGTACATGGAACGAGTCTATCAACAAGTCCAAAGTAGGCCCACCTGGTGGCTACAGGTTGGAGGCCAAGGGAAAGAAAAAAATTGGCAACAGGACTAACCAACTAAGCCTGTCAACCATCTGAAGGCAGCTGTTGTGGGGAAGGATCATGAGAAGATCCACTCCAGCCAAGCAGCAGAACAGTGTCTGCCTACAAAAACATCATGCCATGCAGCTGCTAATGCAGAAGCAACATGCATCTTGCTTGGAATTAGCCTTCAGTCATTCGACTGTTTAATGCAGTTTCAAACCTGTATTGGATATTATTATATTATTTAATTAATTATTATATTATAATTTATTACTATATATTATTATATATTATATTATTATTACATTATTATATTTCTACACACATTTTTAAAAAGGGAAATAAATCTGGCATGGGCCAACTTTGGCCCTCCTCCAGGTGTTTTGGACTTCAACTCCCACCATTCCTAACAGCCTACCGGCCGTTAGGAATGGTGGGAGTTGAAGTCCAAAACACCTGGAGGAAGGGCCCAATTTGGCCCATGCCTGCTCTAGCACATATTCCCCCCAGCATTTGTGAATTCATGCATTGGCTGGTGGCCTATTCAAAGCTTTGCCTTGAGACTGACCCACTGTTCTTCACTTCGTGTGCAGCAAATCCATGTCGTTTCACCAGTTACAAAAGCCAATACTGGCCCAGTGTCTGAAAATAAGTAACTTTCCCCCCCAATAGCATGGCATGGAAAAAGTTACCTTTGAGGAATGACAACTCTCAAAACTTCCTTAGCCAGCATTGCTTGGAAAATGTATTGTCAAAGGCTTTCATAGCGGGGTTGTTTTAGGTTTTTCGGGCAGTGTGGACATGTTCTAGAAGCATTCTCTCCTGACATTTCTCCTGCATCTACTCATTCCAGCTTGCAGTTTTCCCTTTGGCACTTCCAATGGGTTGTGCATTGCTTCTTCAACAAAGTTAAACTCAGGGAAAGTTGTCGAAGGTTTTCATGGCCGGAATCACTGAGTTGTTGTGAGTTTTCCGGTCCGTATGGCCATGATCCAGAAGCGTTCTCTCCTGACGTTTCACCTGCATCTATGGTTGTGAGGTCTCTGAGGATGCCTGCCCAAGACACAGGCGAAACATCAGGAGAGAATGCTTCTAGACCAGAGGTGGGCAATTACCGGCCCTCCAGGTGTTTTGGACTTCAACTCCCAGAAATCCTAACAGCTGGTAAACTGGCTGGGATTTCTGGGAGTTGAAGTCCAAAACACCTGGAGGGTCAGTAATTGCCCACCCCAGTTCTAGAACGTGGCCATACAGCCTGGAAAACTACAACAACCCATTGCTTGGAAAAGTTATCCATTTGGGATTACAACTCTGTGAATGCATGACGACTACGACTACAGTGCCAAGAATCTCACAGCCAGCTTAGTTGAGGAGTTGACATGTCGAAAAAGCATAACTACCTCCAAGCTTTGAACTTACTTGCCTAAGTGAGACCGACTGAACTTTTCCTGGGTTTAACCATGTTAAGGAAGCAATGCAAGACCAAGGGAAGAAGCAAAGGGAAAGCTGCAAGTTGGAATGAATACGCAGAGTTCTGTCAGCCAGCCAACTATCTCCAACTTTCCCTGAGTTGTTGTGAGTTTTCCAGGCTGTATGGCTATGTTCCAGAAGCATTCCCTCCTGACGTTTCACCTGCATCTATGGTAGGCATCCTCAGTAGGGTTCCCATATGTCCCTTATTCTAAGGGACGTCCCTTATTTTGGCCCTAAAATTTGTGTCCCTTATTTTCAGGCCCTGTCCCTTATTTTTGACTAGCAGGACAGGACTGGGCGGGGTTGACCAGAGGAAGGTGTGCGCTGTGGTTTCCACAGCAATGCCTGCCCGGGGATTCCAATTCGCAGGGCAGCCTGAGTCCCCGTTGGAAGGAAGAGGCGATACAGGACCTTTTCAAAGTACAGCAGACTAATTAACCGTTACCCAAGGGGAATGTTGGATCATGTTGGATAAAGATAGTTTCTGGTTGCTTGAGAGTTACTCTTAAAGTAGGCCTAGCTGTGCATCCCAATACTATACAATGCTGTGTATCCCACACTATACTACACCATTAACTATTGACATAATAATCATGAAGGTGTACTGTCTTATAAAATTTATTTTATTTTAATGTTTAGACAGTGCACTTTTAAAGTCAGCAAAGTCAAGTACTAAATACAGATGGAGAAAATAAGGTAGTTCTAATAATGTTTTTTCTGCATGACAAAGCATGCAGAAACATACCATGTCCTCTTAAGAGGGTATAAGTCAGTTTCTTTTGTGAGTTTCAATCATTATCTTATTCTGTTAATAAACTATTTCTACCTAATGTTTGAGTTTCAAGTTTTTTATGAAGTGTCCCTTATTTTTATGAAAAATCCCGTAAATGTCCCTTATTTCTTAGATCAAGAAATGGCAACCCTAATCCTCAGAGACCTCACAACCATAGATGCAGGCGAAACGTCAGTAGAGAATTTATTTATTTTATTTATTTATTTACTATATTTTTATACCACCCCTCTCAGCCTGAAGTCGACTCGAGAATGCTTCTGGAACATGGCCATACCGCCTGGAAAACTCACAACAACCCAGTGATTCTGACCATGAAAGCCTTTGACAACTTTCCCTGAGTCTAACCTTGTTGAGGAAGCAATGCAAGATCCATAAGAAGTGCCAAAGGGAAAGCTGCAACCTGCAATGAGTAGATGCAGGCGAAACGTCAGGAGCAAATGCTTCTAGAACATGGCCATACAGCCCAGAAAACCTACAACAACCCATTGCTTGGAAAAGTTATCCATTTGGGATTACCTCTCTACGAATGCATCATGACTACGACACCAAGAATCTCTCAGCCAGCTTAGTTTAACCTTGTTGAGGAAGCAATGCACAACCCATAGGAAGTGCCAAAGGGAAAGCTGCAAGCTGGAATGAGTAGTAGGCAGAGCTCTGTCTTCATCCTCCTCCTCCAAGGGAGTCCCCAAAGAAAACAAGGCCCCTCTCCCCTTGAGGAAAGCAGTTTCTACTTACGGTCCCTGTTGTGTAGGGCTGCCGATGGTGTATTAAAAGTAGGACGAGAGCGGTCCCGCTTCTATACTCGGCGTAACGGAGCTGGATTAAGTGCAGGGAGCCAGAGGTATCTTTTACCCCAGGACTCGGGCCACTCTGAGCCTGCTGTTGCTCTCTGCCTTTGGGGACACCTGTTCCTCTTGGCCTCCGCTCAAAGGACACTCCATTCTGCTGCCTGCCTCTTCCTCCCTCCAGCTTGGAGGAGGGCAGGATTCAAACCGACAGAGACCCAGAAGTCCGGGACACCCTTGCTGAACTCCCTGCCCCCAAAACAGGGAGGTCTCCCCCACTCACCTCAGGAACACTTTCTACACCAGCTGCCGGGCTGAGAGCATGCCAAACACCAGAGCTAGGGGTCACTGCAAAGTCTGCGCATGTGTGCAATCTGCAAAGGGTGTCCCACAGCGGCCCTGGGGTTTCCCACTGCGTTGAGGTTAAGCCAGTGGGCAGGACAGCCATGGTTTAATAGGCCTGTGTGATCAATGAACAAAATTTTACAAAATTGGGGGTGGGGGAAAATTGTTTCTAAAGCATTTCCAAAATTAGACGGGGTCCGTATCGTAACTATAATGAGTCAACTATTTTTTCATCAAGTAATTGTGCAAATTGGGAAACTTTGGGGGCTCCTTTCAGCCTCATTCTTAAAGCTATCAGCATGAAACTTGCTACAATTTGTGCCTGAGTCCCCTTAGGGGTGAGAAGGGCAGGATATAAACGTGGTAAATAAATAAGTGTTGTATGTCAGCCTGTGATTGTGTCTCATGATCATGATATCGAGCAGAATTTGGGGGTCTAGCCATGAAAACAGACCAGGCAGACCCACCAAAGAGGATCTGAGATAGCCCTGGCAAGATAGGAAGCAGCCAATCCAATTTTTCCTGAATTTCCCCCAAATAAAGATCTCACCAAGTTGAAGAAACGCCACCGAGTTGTTTATTTCGTTCCAGCTGGAGTGGATGTCAAGCTGCAATCGTTTGCCCAAAGCTGACATAAAGCACAAGGCAATACAGTACATTTTTATAGAAAAACAGAGCTGTCAAAGTTCAAACTTCCCACCCCCATAGCTGGCTTTACACTGATTGGTTGGAGTCATCAGCTGGCTAGGAGGTGCGACCGGCTTTGCCCTACCTCAGCCAATCAGAAAGCCAGCGGTGCTTCGGGTTCTCATCCAATGAGAGCGGAGGAGGCGGTCCAAGCAGGAAATAATGAACCGGGAGGAACTGATGAGTGGATTAAATGACTAATGTTTTTTTCCAAATGCCGGCAATTACTTTTTAAAGTCCTCAAGCTAGCTTCTACATTGTCCCAAGTGAGGAAATAAACATTTTTTGGTCTGGCGCGGATGCCAAACCCCAGTAGTCCTTAATCCTAGATATGGACCTATTGATTGTATCTTGTCATTGGTTTCGGCCAAGGAGATGAGAACAATGAGTGAGTCAGATGGGAAATCCAAAACCTCCCGAAGGCAGGATGTTCCTCTTTGTGAGAGATGGGAAAATCACCAGGGGGCACGTTCTCCAAGGTCTGAAAGCGCGTACCCAAGGGGCATATTCCTTCAAATGGGCCAACTCCGAGGTTTGAAGGAATGTCCATTGTTTATTGTTCATGCAAGTGTTCTTGTTGAGTCCTTTCTTTGTTTAGGGATCATTAGCCCAGGAAATTCCTGAGCCTTGGTATGCTGGGATCACGAAGAGGTGGCATTTCATATTTTTATATAGGAACACATGGAAGGGGAAAACATATAGGGAATACATTCATATTGGAGGGAAATAGGAACCATACCATCTCATATCAGCCCATCCCATCCACCAGAGTCCATTAGAATCCATAAATCATGAGAAAGGTCAATGGAGTTTGAAAGGAAAAGTTCCCAAAAAGTTCCTGAAAGTCCTTCAAAAGTAGGCAAAAGTCCCATAAAAGTTCAAGAAAGTTCATAAGTGTGGGTTACAGGGGCATTGCCATGTAGGGCCATGGGAAGAGCATTAGGTGCCCACATGGGGGAGAGATAGGGGATTATGCTATCATTCCAGCCTGGTGTCCTTGGTAAAACTATGAATTCCTTGGTTTTGAACTATCTTTTACAGAGTCCTGGGGGGGGGGGGTCACCTTCGATATCATTGCCTAAGGCAGTGTGCCATGAGTGATCATCAGGTGTGCCGTGGGAAATTGGAACCTCCAATGCCCTTTCTTCCCCCTCCTGCCGAACACTTTTTCTTCTCCACTCGGGCGCCCTTCTTCCCAGACTCGCTCTGCTGGTTTTCCTCGCTTTGCTTACACTGCTGTTTCTACCGCCATTTTGATCTGAGGAGGCAGCGTGAGCGTGTTCAGGAAGGGACGGGGGAGGAGAAAGACGTGACCCGTGCGGGCGCTAATGCGCAGACTCGCCCCACGTCTTCCTCCCCCCTCCCCTCCTGAGCTCATGCTGGAAAAGCGAGGCAAAGTGAGCAGAGTGAGGCTGGGAAGAAGGGAGCCTGAGTGGAGAAGACAAAGTAAGTGTTTGGCAGGAGGGGGGGAGAAAGGGTGCGAAGGGGAAGGAAGAGGTCTCTGTCGAAAGCTGGCATGGGCAAACTTGGACCTTCCAGGTGTTTTGGACTCCAACTCCCACCATTCCTAGCAGCCTCAGGCCCTTTTCCTTTTTCCCTCTCAGCCACCATTCCTAGCAGCCTCAGGAATGAAACTATGAAGAATGAACATGGAATGGCTAGACCAGTGACTCCCAACCAGTGTGCCGTGGCACACTAGTGTGCCGTGACCAATCATCAGGTGTGCCGTGGGAAATTGGAACCTCCACTACCCTTTCTTCCCCCTCCTGCCGAACACTTTATCTTCTCCACTTGTCCGCCCTTCTTCCCAGCCTCGCTCTGCTCGCTTTGCTCTGGGGCGAGTCTGCGCAGTAGCGCCCGCATGGGTCACATCTTTCCCCCCTCCCCTCCTGAACACGCTCGCGCTGCCCTCTCAGAACAAAATGGCGGCAGAAGCGGCAGTGTAGAAGAAAAAGTAAGTGTTCGGCAGGAGGGGGAAGAAAGGGCGCGAAGGGGAAGGGGGAGGAAGAGGTCTGTCGAAAGCTGGCATGGGCAAACTTGGACCTTCCAGGTGTTTTGGACTCCAACTCCCACCATTCCTAGCAGCCTCAGGCCCTTTTCCTTTTTCCCTCTCAGCCACCATTCCTAGCAGCCTCAGGCTGTTAGGAATGGTGGGAGTTGAAGTCCAAAGCACCCAGAGGGCTGAAGTTTTCCCATGTCTGTTTTAGGGACCTTAAAGTGGTGAGCCTCCTTCCAACATTGTGATTCTGGATAGAAAACAAAGAACAACATAACATTGTTTGAGTCCACAGTGCTCTCTGGGTGTAGGTGAACTACAACTTCCAAACTCAAGATCAATTCCCAAGCAAACCCTTTCAGTACTTTCTGTTGGTAATGAGAGTTCAATATGCCAAGTTTGGTTCAATTCCATTGTTGCAAGAGTTCATGATGCTCTTTGATTGTGTGTTAACTATAAATCCCAGAAACTGTAACTCCCAAGTGTCAAGGTCTATTTTCCCCAAACTCCATCTGTGTTCACATTTGGGCATATTGAGTATTCATGCCAAGTTTGGTCCTGATCCAACATTGTTTCAGTCCACAGTAGTCTCTGGATATAGGTGAACTACAACTCCAAAACTCAAGGTCAATGCCCACCAAACTCTTATAGTATTTTCTCTTGATTATGGGATTTCTGTGTGGGAAGTTTGATTTCCGTCCCCATTCTGACCAACAAAGCTATTTTGACATTGCTCCCGTTTTCAACCACATATCTGTGTGAGATGAGCTTCTCTAGCTTGACTGCGATAAAAACTAAACACAGAGAGACTGACAGCTGTTGAGCAAGACCTTCGTGTGTGTCTTTTTGCCATTCCTACCAGGATATCTATGTTGTTTTCATCGAAACAGGCCCAGGTTTCACACTGAGTGTATAAATACATTTAAAAACATATTAACTATATGTATTACTGTGTTAGAGTGTCATTTTGTGTCATTTTGGTTGGTGGTGTGCCTCAGGATTTTGTAAATGTAAAAAATGTGCTCAAGAAAGGTTGAAAAACACTGGCCTAAGGGACGTATGTAAAGTTGCCAAGTTAGTACCATCCCAAGCTATGGGATTTCAAGGCCAAAATCTAGGAATAGGGCGTTGTCACAGGACAGAGTTATGTAAGCATGATACATTAAGCACTAATTACTGTTGGATATGTCACATTTTCAAAAAAAGGCCACTTTAGGATAATACAGACAAGCGCACTGCTACTTTCCAATATAAGTTTCTTACCTGCGTTTCCTCCCCGCTTGTCCAGCGAAGGCAGAGCAGGATGTTATTTTTCCTGGCCTTGTTTGCAAAATGTCAAGCGCTGCAATGTCTTGTGCTGCTTGCTCTCTTGGCACAAAGTGCCAAGGACCAAAATAAGCCTGGAAACAGACCAGAGCCGGGCAGAGGAGTCTAAGAGGTTCTCTCTCCTAAGCAGGTCCAGGTTGGGAAAAGGGATGTGCTTGGAGCTTCCCAGCCGATGACAGCCTGGCTTCAAAAGGGCAAGGGCCCATTTTTGGGGAGCTGCTGGTGCGGATTTGAGGAGCAGGAGGAGTGGCAGGAGAACGCACCTGACTAAGAAGCAAACGTCCACTGACCATTCTCCCAAATGCCACACGCGGGCATATCGGAGCCGTTGCAACAGCCAGGGCCTAGAGATCCCACCCTGTCCGGCTGCCAGCTCCAGCCTAATTAAACAAGTCATCTGCCCGTTTCCTCTTTTACTCTCGTGCGAGGAATCAGATTTGCTCCGTCAACAATCGTGCCAAGGATCAGAGGGGACCAGGGCTCGGGAAGAGCAGCTGCTCTGATTCCGCCCGGCGGCTCAGGCGATGCTGTCGTAAATACTTTTCACACATTAAAAAGGTTCTTTTATCCCATTTTCAGTGAGACAGAGTACCTACAGAGTAATATACAGAGAAAGAAGGTGGACTAAAATGATCCAGGGTCTGGAGAACAAGCCCTATGAGGAGCGGCTTAAAGAGCTTAGCATGTTTAGCTTGCAGAAGAGAAAGCTGAGAGGAGGCATGATGAGGGCCATGTATAAAGAGGTGAAGGAAAGTCATAGGCAGGGGCGGTCCGACGTATACGCGAAGTAAGCGGCCGCTTAGGGCACCAACTTCTGGGAAGGGCACCATCTTCTGGGAAGGGCGCCGCCACGCCAGCTGCGCCGCCGTAGCAAACCTCTTTGCTGCTGCGTTGGCTTCAGCGCCTGGCCTGCAGGAGCTTCTGGGCATGTACGGAGATTTTCGCGCATGCGCAGTGGCTCCGGAGCTGAAGTTGAGCTCCGGAGCCACTGCGCATGCCCAGAAGCTCCTGCAGGCGCAGAAGCCTGTAAACACGTCACGTGACGCAATTGGGCAGGCAGGGGGCAGAGGCAAAGGGAGAGGGGGCGGAGACAAAGGGAAAGGGGGCGGAGACAAAGGGGGGGGCAAAGTAATGTTAAACACCATATAAAATAACCTTAGACCGCCCCTGGCCATAGGAAAGAGGGAGCAAGCTTGTTTTCTGCTGCCCTGGAGACTAGGAAACAATAGAACAATGGCTTCAAACGACAGGAAAGAAAGAAGATTGCACCGGAACATGAAGAAGAATGTCCTGACTGTAACGAGAGCTGTTCAGCAGTGGAATGCTCTGCCCTGGAGTGTGGTGGAGATTCCTTCTTTGGAGGCTTTTAAGCAGAAGCTAATGGCTATCAGTTGGGGGTGCTTTGAGTCGATTGTCCTGCTTCTTGGCAGAATGGGGTTGGACTGGGTGGCCCACCAGGTCTCTTCCAACTCCGTGATTCTATGATGCTAACTACACTGGGTAAACAAACAAAGGGGATATTACATTTCACTCAGCATTCACATACACATAGAATCATAGAATCATCGGGTTGGAAGAGACCTCGTGGGCCATCCAGTCCAACCCCTTTCTGCCTAGAAGCAGGAAAATTGCATTCAAAGCAGCCCCAACAGATGGCCATCCAGCCTCTGTTTAAAAGCCTCCAAAGAAGGAGGCTTTGAAACTCCACTACACTCTGGGGCAGAGAGTTCCACTGCTGAACGGCTCTCACAGTCAGGAAGTTCTTCCTCAAGTTCAAGTGGAATCTCCTTTCTCGTAGTTTGAAGCCATTGTTGCATTGTGTCCTGCTCTCCAGGGCAGAGAAAACAAGCTTGCTCCCTCCTCCCTATGACTTCCTTTCCCATATTTATACATAGCTATCATGTCTCCTCTCAGCCTTCTCTTCTGAAGGCTAGCCATGCTCAACTCTTTAAGCCGCTCCTCATAGGGCTTGTTTTCCAGACCCTTGATCCTTTGAGTCATCCTCCTCTGGACACATTACAGCTTGAGGAGGGTGACTAAAATGATCCAAAATACACAGCTAATATTTAATACTCTGACATTTTGGACTTCAAAACCCACAATTTATTATTTATTTATTTACATCATTTATATTCCGTCCTTCTCACCCCGCAGGTGACTCAGGGTGGATCACAATGCACATATACAGGCAAACATTCAATGCCATTGACATACAACATATATAGACAGACATAGAGGCAATTTAACATTCCAGAAATCAGTTAAATTAACCTCCCCACAAAGTGGTACCTAAATTTCCTACTTGACAGATGCAACTGTCTTTCAGGTTGCAAAGGTCGACAACAAACTACACAAATTGGTCGAGAGCTCACCCCGACCCAGGCAGGCCTTGAACTCATGACCTTCTGGTCAGTAGGGATCTTATGCCGTTGGCACCCAGCCCACCTAACAGCCCACCGGAGTTGAAGTTGAAGTGGGAGTTGAAGTCCAAAACACCTGGAAGGCCGAAGTTTGCACATGTCTGCTTTGGATCAAGGGTTCCCAGCCTTTGGTCTTCCAGGTATTTGAGATGTCAACTCCCTGCCAATTCTGGAAGCTGAAGTCCAAAATACCTGGAGGACCAAAGGTTAGGAACCTCTGTTCTAAAACCTCTGACCTGACAAGACATCACACCCATCCCGGGTCATACAACAGGCCCGTATTAAGGCTAATGGCACATGCAGAGACTCCCTCCTTCACAAGAGGCGCAAACCTCCACATGCCCGGTTGGTTTGGCCATTGACCCTGACTCCCCACAGCCGTGAGATTGTCAACATTGTCAAGAAGTTCTGGGATATATTGCCCTCCATACTGGCGTTTCGCGAATTCCCCATGGTCGCGTATAAGCGCACCAGTAATTTTAAGGACCTGTTGGTGCATTCCACGTTATCCCGCAAACGTGTGTTCTCTCACTCCACGTCAGGTTT
This sequence comes from Anolis apletophallus, assembly GCA_030556195.1. Classification (NCBI taxonomy): domain Eukaryota; kingdom Metazoa; phylum Chordata; class Lepidosauria; order Squamata; family Anolidae; genus Anolis; species Anolis apletophallus. The sequence goes on from JARBWK010000005.1 coordinate 7,771,114, forward strand.
TTGGCCATGTGGGGGGTGTTCGTCCTGTACCCAAGCATTATGTTGCAAGGACATCAAGAGTTTGAAGTCTCACAGATTGTTTACTATCCGGGATTTCCTTAACTGCAACACGGAGAACACCATTTACGTCATCATTTGTGGGTGTGGCCAGTATTACGTTGGGATGTCGTCACGCCCTCTACGTACCCGCATTTCGGAACATCGTTCTAGGATACGTACTTTACAGGACAACACCATCTTATACCACCACTTTTTGACACAAGGCCACAACCCCGAATCTTTTCGATTCGCGGCCCTGGAAAGGGTCACCACTAGTGTACACGCAAATAATCATGATGCCCTTATCAGGCGTGAAACCTGGTGGATTCACAATCTACAGTCTGAGTTTCCAGTCGGGCTCAACGAGCCCCTCCCCCTTTCGGCCCTACTCACATGAGTGGGGCCCAGGTGCGAGCATATATAACATCTGCGTTTCCCTTGGGCCCCACCCCTTGGGTCCGCAGGAGCAGTGGTGCATCGGAAGTCCTCCAACCTAGGTAGGCTAGCCACTACCCCCACGTCTCACATGCAGAGATGGGTCTTCTCTTATCATTTTTATTATTGTTATTTAGAATGTGTCTCCTGTGACGCGGCATTTGCCTGGCGTGATTCAGCCGCCTGACGAAGCTAACCAGCGAAACGGATCGTGGCCTCGCACCTCAACCGTTGCGGCCCCTCCGAGCGTCTCATTCTGGCTGAGCTTTGCATCGTCTCCCCCCTCCACGACTGGTATGCACCAGGACTTTTGGCGAACTTTATTATTTACGTGCATGAGGATTTTCCCTAGCGGGTGTGTATGCTGCTCCCCGCCAACGTTTGTTATTGTTTCGCTTCAGCCCTTTGCTGCCATTGCATTTGCATTTATACTGTTTCCTCGTGGTTCAGTTGGGGGGTTTTTTCATCTATATGTCATATTGATGCTTGTTATGTATTGATGCTCACTATGTTTTGATGCATTGCTGCCTTTGACTGAATATAAGTACATTGGTATTTCCTTTATTGAGTTTGTATTCCATGACCTTGAGTCTAGTTCTTTCAACACACCACATGACACAAACCTTTTTCCTTCGCCTGTATGAATTTTACACCATTGCCTGATGAAGAAGCTAGTGGAGCTTCGAAAGTTTGCATTTGTGTTTAGGAAAGTTTCTTTCCTGGGGTACAACTTGCACAAAAACTTCTTTGAATCCCAAAGGACCGAAGGAGCTGTAGTCTTAAAAAAGCAACTTTCCTAAGTAGTGGTCATCACCCCCATCCCTCTTTCCTGAGATCTTTCCAAAGAGTTGCTTGTGAATGGCTGCCCTTTGCCTGTAAGTCAACTCAGCTGCATCAGCCACTTAGGACTTGGCCTCAGCGAGCTGCCATCTCTCTTTCAGCAGCCAAAACGGAAGATGCCTCGGCACTATGGCATCTTTTCCCGGCATCTTTTCCAGCTCTTCCTGGCGCTAAGAAAGGAACAGTGATTCATACATTGTTGTCTCCGACATAGCAGCAAGTTAACGCCCCAAGACTATGCCATTCACCTCATTAGCCCTAATCAGACAGGCGGCAAACAACAGCAAAGGACCAATTGTCTCATTAGCTGTGGTTTTTATAAGACTAAAGAAGCTGGCCCAGCACTGGGTACAATTACGGCACCCAGGCGGCAGCAAGATGGCATTGCGTGCTTCAAAGCCAAGCTTTAATGTGGGCCCAGGGCTATGCCTTCAATCACAGGAAATGGCAAATACTTCTGGTCTTATGAAAGTCATTGGCCATGTTTCTGGTGCCCTTGGTGGCGCAGTGGGTTAAACCGCTGAGCTGCCGACTTTGTTGACCGAAAGGTCGCAGGTTCGAATCCGGTGGGCGTGATGAGCTTCCACTGTCAGCCCCAGCTTCTGCCAAGACGACATCCCTCAAATAGAAGCTCCAATTGTAGCTTCTGAAGTAGCAGGGCTGTAGCCAGGATTTTGCTACTGGGGGGGGGGGGTGAGTTTGATTTGGGGGCGGTGCCTGAGTGAGAGAGGATCTACCCCAGCAAACCTTTTGTATCATTACCCCAATACCCCCATGCATATGGGATATATTGAGCATAGTGATCAGATCATGATATGAATACACATAACAGTTTAAATAATGTACTAGTAAGGCCTTCTTGTGGACCACCCTGAGAATTTCGGGGGGCTGGTGATGCCTGTGAGTGCTAAGAGCAGATCAGGTGAACAATTCTATTATATAATAAACAGTATGCAACAGTTATCAAAAATAGTTTGTATTCACTGGTATATTAATACAGTATGAAATTCACATTGGAATTTGCATGTATAAATACAGTGATATTAACACAATGGTTAGATTCTCATAGAGAATTAGCATCAATGTACAACACAATTAACATGAGTAGTCAAACATTATCAGCATAATTAGTTCAATACATCATAATACATGGTTCAATGGGTGAGAAAACATAGTATATCCTCTCACGTCCTATTCCCTGTGGTGGAAGTAATTATTGTCTGTCTGTATTCAATCAGGCAAGGGAACAGGAAAAAGTCCGTGACGGACAAAAAAGACTCAGGGACCGCTGAAGTGGCCTTGGGCATGCAATGCGCATGCATCGGTTCGTGTGCGTCAGAACCGCAAAGGACGCTGGTCGCTGTAGTCAGAAGGGGACGCTTAGTTTGTTGTTAGGATACAGCGCGGCTTCGCTATTATGGCTGGCCGCGGGGATGTGTGGTCCTTGTGGTCGAAATGAATAGGCGTCTATGGAAATGTTCAAGCTGACAATGCAGCAGAGGGAAAAGCTGCCCCTTGCTCGTCTCACCGTGGTGAGAGAGACTGAGGGGGGGTTGCCTGACGGCAGGAGCTCACCCCCAAGCCGGCGGGAGGCCGTTTCGTCTTATGGACTTCTTCAGAGGCTGTCAAGATGGGCGTCCTCAAATGAGTAAAGTCTTGGTGAGCGTTCAAAGTTGCATGGAGGACGGACCATTCCATAGGCAGGATATGTGAAGCAGCTTCCCCAATTGCTTTGGCTCAGCACTACATTTACCCTATTACCCGAATCTAATGCGCACCTTGATTTTGGCAAGGTAATGTAGCCAAAAAAAAGGTGTGAGCATTAGATTCAAGTAAATACAGTATATTGCCATGCTCCAACTGCAGGCAGCAACTGTAATAGGCATATTACGAAGAGATTTGATGGTGCGTTAAGACTCGAGTAAATACGGACATGGTGTCCTCAGTGAAGCAAAGAGAGAAAACAAAGTCTCTTAGACATACAAAGATGAGTCTTATTTCTGCAGTGCTGCGCAGGGTAAGTGACCAGTACCAAGAGTGTCCTGGGAGACCTGGCCTGGGATCAAGCATCCCCGTTCCCCGGGCAACGCTGCCGTCAGAGCCTTGACCAGGACATCTTTAACCTTTCCGCTCTGCCCATGGGCCTGAGAAAAGCCGGTGGAGCAGCCAAGGATCGTCCGCCCCCCTTGGAGCAGGAAACTCTATCTCCGTGGCTAAATTGAGCTGCTCAGCAGGGCAGCTGCCTTCAGATTGCAAAGGGGTGCTGCTTACAGTCCTTACCTGAAACCCAGCTCCCCATTGCTCTGCAACCGGAGAACGGGTTTGGGTCAAGGAAAGCTCCAGGATGTGGTCACTGGCTTCTCCGCTGCTTCCATCAGCACAGAGGGCTTCCCCAACAAGGGGGGAAACTAGGAAGGGGTTTGGACTACTCTCGGCAACAGTGGAAGGACAGGTTTAGAACAGTCATCCTGAGAGCACTGTGGACTCAAACCATGATGGATCTGGACCAAACTTTGTACGAACATTCAATATGCCCAAATGTGAACACTGGTGGAGTGTTTTTTTTTGAGGGGGGGGGGGAATAGAACTTGACATTTGGGAGTTGTAGCTGCTGGGATTTATAGTTTACCTACAATCAAAGAACATTCTGAACGCCACCAATGATAGAATTGGGCCAAACTTTCCACACAGAACCCCCATGACCAACAGAAAATAGTGTTTTAGGATGGTCTTTGGTGATACCCCCTCGTGACCCACTCAGGGGTCATGACCCCCAGATTGACAAACCCTGATGTAAGCATATAAACATGCCATGTTTTCTTGGCGCGGTGTGTTTTAAAAGTATGCCTTGCTTTCCTTTGAAGCTGACTGTGGCTTGTTCAAAGTCAGCCTGTGAAGTCCAGGTAGGGATTTGAACCTGACTCTACAGTTATAGTCCAGAGCAAGGGTGGGCAACCTACAGCCCGTGGGCCGTATCCGGCCTGGCAGCCGGTTCTGTGCGGCCCGGGAGAAGGGCGGCGGGGGCGGGGCCAAGAGGAAGGGGTGTCGCTGCCGCCATCCGATCGCGGGCTCTGTGGGGTCGCTCTGCTTGCCTGCCTGCCTGCCTCGCCCGCTTGCCGCTCACTCCCCTTGCCCTCTCGCCCGCTCGCCCTCTCCGGCTCTCCCAGTGCCAGCAACAGCAAGGCCAGGCAGGGGAGCTCACTTGCCGCTCGCTTGCAGCTTGCCCCGCCTACTTGCCGCTCGCCTCGCCCTCTCGCCCGCGCGCCCTCTTGCCCGCTCCGGCAGCAAGGCCAGGCAGGGGAGGCAAGAGGACGGGGCGAGCGAGCGAGCAGCGGGCGAGGCAGGCAGGCAAGCAGAGCGACCGACGGAGAGGGAGGGAGGGGGGAGAAGAGGAGGAGGCCAGGGAGGGAGCAAGCGCCGCTGCCACTGAGCATCCTTAATAAGTGAACTATACATCCCAGCAACTCCAACTCCCAAATGTCTATTATCCCCAAATTTCCCCAGTGTTCACATTTGGACATATTGAGGATTCGTGCCAAGTTTGGTCCTGAGTTTCCCATCCTTTCAATGGAGTTTGATCTCTTCCTTTTCCGTCATGAATCTCAAAGGATCGCTGTCAGGAGGTTTTTAGAAAGGTGGGAACAGGAAGTCATCGAGAGGGAAGGGACCCCAGGGCTATCCAACCCAACCCCCAGGGATACACAATCAAAGCACCCCTGACTGATGGCCATCAAGCCTCTGCATAAAACTCTCCAGAGAAGGGGACTACAAGGAAGCATTATTTTATTTTAGTGGTTTTTATTATTGTATAATAATTTTATAGCAATAATATAATATGTTATATTATTTCAATATATTATAATGTCTATATATATACAATATAATAATTATATTAATACTAATAATATATGAATATTTCTTGATATATTAAGTGTTTCTCAACCAGTGTGCTGTGGCACACTAGTGTGCCGTGAGCGATCATCAGGTGTGCCGCGAGAAAAGCTCTCTGCCCCCCTTCCTTCCCCTCTCCTCCTGCTGCTTGGGGGAGGAGGAGGAAGGGCTGGGCGGCGGCGAAGAAAAAGAAGAAGGGGCCGGGGCGCCACCTCCTTCGGCCGTTTCCCCAGCCAGCCTCCAATCCGCCATGACTCCCACCATGACTTTCGCCCCTCGCTCGCTGAAGCCGCACGGAGGAGCCCCACCCACTGAAGCCCGTCCACCACTCATGCTCCTCCTTTGTGGGAGAGCTGAAACCGGGGGAGGGGGGCAGGGCATGGCGCTCCCCCCCCCCCCCCCGGCTTCAGCGCTCACACAGCTTTGCCAGCTTTGAGGGGACAGTGCCAAGCCAGCAGTGGCAGAGCCAGCACAATGCTGGCTTGGCACTGCCCCCTCAAGGCTGGCGAAGCTGTGGGAGAGCTGAAACTGGGGGGAGGGGCATGGCACGGCCTGGCTCCTCCCCCTCCCCCAACTTCGGCACTTCCAGCAGCTGCTCCCAGCAGGCCACCATCCCCACAGCCGTTCTTTACTGTGTTAGAGTGTCATTTTGTGTCATTTTGGTTGGTGGTGTGCCCCCGGATTTTTTTTTATGTTAAAAGTGTGCCGCAGCTCAAAAAAGGTTGGGAAACACTGTATTAATATCTTAATATTAATGATGTGTAATATATAGTAAGTGAATAAATAAATAATGTAAATTAGCATGTAGTTCCGCCTTTAGGTGCAGCCCTCCATAATATTTTTTGGCTCTCGTGTGGCCCCTTGGAAAAAATAATTGCCCACCCCTGGTCCAGAGTATTGAATTCTTTCCTAGTAACTCAATAAGGACCAGCATAACTTCATGGAATATCCCTATCCCAAGACATCTGCCAAATAGTGGATCATTTACATTAGTTAGATTGACTGCTTTGAGGCAGCCCACCCTTCCTAAACACCATCCTCCTTGAAACAGCACCAGGGTGTAGAGTGGGTCAAGGGGGCTCTGTGTGCCAATTTTGGTCTGTATTGGTCAATGGGTGAGGGTCACGTTGTTTTCAGGAAGTGAGAGAAGGTACTGCAAGTCCCATCATCCATGGTCCATCCTCCTTCAAACTGCAGTAGGATGTAGAGTGGGTCATGGGGGCTCTGTGTGCCAAGTTTGGTCTGCATTGGTCATTGGATGAGGGTTGCAGAAGTTTCAGTGAGTGAAGGTACTGCAGATCCCATCATCCACGGACCATCCCCATTAGAACAGCATCAGGATGTAGAGTGGGTCACAGGGGCTCTGTGTGCCAAGTTTGGGCCTGGTCTGTGATTTGTAGGGGTTACAATGTCCTGTAGGAAGTGAATCGGGTGAAGGTACTGCAAATCCCATCATTCGTGGCCCATCTTGCCCTAAACCACACCAGGTTGTGAAGTGGGCCATTGGGCCCGTGTGCCAAGTTTGGTCCTGATCCGTGATTGCTGTGGGCCAGTGACCGACTGCCTGAGGCCTTTCCTTTTCCCTCTGTGTCACCTTAGAATGTTGGAATGTAGATAGCCAATCAGAGTCCTTTATGCAAATAATACCACAGTGGCAACCAATCAAAACACTGCCACATATTCCTCCGCACCTCCGACTGCAAACACTGACTTATTATATACATAGATTATTATTATATTTCCATTAGTATACGGGCAGCACATGCCCAGTTTTAACCTATTGAAAATGCCATTATCTATATCCCTGCCATTAAAAGCTTGAGGGAATTGTGTTTTCACTAGATATGGCATAAGTCTCTCTCCTTCAGGTTGGGGAAAAGCAGTATCATCTTTTGGGCCGATTGGGCTGTGACCGATCACCCAGGCTGCTGCACCGCGACATCTGCATGGGCCTCCCTCCACCTGGGGAAAAGAGGGGTCTGACTCCATTCAAGTTTATGTAACAGCCACCTAAAAGTTTATTTAAAACTTGGTCCCTTGATCAGACCAAGCAGGTGAGGCAGGAGCACTAAGGCCAGGAAATGAGAGGGTCACACAGAAACACGAAGGAGCTCTCAGCACGGCAATCCGAAGCCAAGAGGAGTTATTTACAGAGGGGGAGTGGAGGGGTGAGAAGTGCCGGCAGGGGCAGGGTTTCATACTTGGTAGGGAGACAGAAAAACGACACCTCGCCCTCCCAAGGAGAAGAGGGAAGCCTGCCCATTTAAAAGACAGATTCATGGATACCAAGTGTATCGGTAGTTACTGAAAAGGACATTCAAGTGCCACCTCGGAGTTGGTTGAGGTAGGCAGGATTTCCCTGGGTACTGGTTGTGGGGGGTCGGGAGCAGGTCAGGGTTTTGCCCTCCCTTCTGCTCGAGATCCCCGTGTACAACTGGTGGGTCACTGTGTGATACAGAATGCTGGACTAGATGGGCTGAGGTCCGATTCAGCATGGCTCTTCTTATGTTCTTATGTTCTTAAAAAAAACTTTATTTTTGTCAAGTATACAATATTCAATATATTCAACATAAAAATAACAGGTTCCTCTAAAAAAAATTGAGTCACTCTAAAATGCAAACAGGATCTGGAAATGAACACGGTCAGAATACTGTCTAGTCCAGAAAATGAAGCCATAACAAAAACCAGCCAGTGGCAGTTTTCAGAAGGGAAAAAAGTCTGTGTGAAGGTGGCCAGTTGAGAAAACAGCCCAAGGGCAAAGAAGGAGGTCCTCTTGCTTCCTGGGCAGATGGGTTTTGGAGGTGGGGGTGTCTCATCAACGCTGGAATCGGTCAGAAAAATTGGGAGACTTGGGGACTGTGAGCGGCTGATCACTGCACTTGACTTCCACATTCTGGTACTTGCGGATGGGGTTGGCTTTGTGCACCTGGGTAGAAACAAGAGGAAGGTTTTTAGTGTCGGTGAGACAAGGACACGGAATGGCCCTGCCCACACCAAGGAGAGTCAGGCTGCTTGGAAATACAGGAGGGGCATTAAAAACAAGTCCAGTCATCACCAGCTTTTCTAATGGGCTGCTGTGAGTTTTCTGGGCTGTATGGCCATGTTCCAGAAACATTCTCCCCTGACGTTTCACCCACATGTATGGCAGGCATCCTCAGAGGTTTGTTGGAAACTAGGCAAGTGAGGTTTATATATCCGTGGAACGTCCAAGGTGGAGAAAAAAAAAGTCTGTTGGAGGCAATCTGGTGGCCGTCGGAGAAGGCAGCGTCGGAGGCCGCAGAGCAGTAGACTCCTTGGCCCGGGGTCGCTCGCCACTGTTTGTCCGAGAGCTGGGAGGCCTGCACCGCTTGAGCCCAGGCCCTGGAACTTGCGGCGTGCCAGAACTTTCTGGGGTCCGGGCTTTAGACAACGGAGGCCCCCTCCTGCAGGCTCATAGCGGAGGAAGGCCACCAATCGGGTGGATCGGGCACTTCTAGCCGGACTCCTGGACAATGGGGGATTAGCCACTTCGGACCACTTCTGTGGGATCGCTTCGAGACCACCTTTGCTCCCCTCCTTTGATGGGAGAGTAGGGCCCGCTTGACCGCTGGGCACTCTCCTGCTCGATCTTGTCCCACCTGTCCCTTCCCTTTCTTTTCCCTTCTCTTCTTTGTTGTATTGTTCCTTGTTTGTGTACTGATGATGTATTTTGTTGCCTCTTGGCTTTGTAAGCCGCTGCGAGCCTCAGGGAGTTTGGCGGCATAAAAGTCCAAGCGATAAATGAAATAAATAAATAAAATAAATAAATTGTGAATGCTGTAATTGATCACCTTGATTAGTATTGAAAAGCCTTGTAGTTTCAAGGCTTGGCTGCTTCCTCCTTGGGGGAATCCTTTGTTGGGAGGTGATTACAGCTGGACCTCATTGTTACTGGAAAACCCGTTTTTGAGTTGTTCTTTCTTTACTGTTCTGATTTTAGAATTTTTAAAATACTGGTAGCCACATTTTGTTGATTTTCTCCTTTCTGTTGAAATTGTCCATATGCTTGTGGATTTCAGTGGCTTCTCTGTGTATGTAATTGATAAGAGTGGATATTCCACAGGTATATAAACCCCGTACTTGTCTAGTTTCCAACAAACCTCACAACCTCTGAGGATGCCTACCATAGATGGGGACGAAATGCCAGGAGGAGAAGCCATACAGCCCAGAAAACTCACAGCAACCCAGTGTTTCCAGCCATGACAAGTTTCTCTAATGCAGTGTTTCCCAACCAGTGTGCCGTGAGCAATCATCAGGTGTGCCATGGGAAATTGGCACTCCCCCAGCAGCCCCTCATAGGTTTCCAAGAAACAAATTGATCCTCTCCGCATGGAAATGTGTTGTTTTATAAAAAGTATTTTACTGGATTTTTCAAGAGTGTCCCTCCCCCCCCCCAAAGGAACTGTTTATAACAGCTTCATGACATCCATAGTTAACTGGAAGCAAGTTTCACTCAGGGTGAAATTTCACAAAGGTCTGGAGAACAAGCTCTATGAGGGGCGGCTTGAAGAGCTGGGCCTGTTTAGCCTGAAGAAGAGAAGACATGAGAGAAGACATGATAGCCATGTATAAATATGTGAGAGGAAGTCATATCTATGTTGTGTTCATCGAAACAGCTCCAGGTTTCACACTGAGAGTATAAATACATTCAAAAACATATTAACTATATGTATTACTGTGTTAGAGTGTCATTTTGGTTGGTGGTGTGCCCCAGGATTTTGTAAATGTAAAAATGTGCCGCGGCTCAAAAAAGGTTGAAAAACACTGCTCTAATGCATTGCTACATAAGAAATGGACATGCCAAGATTGTCTCGTGGAAGCTTCACGTGCTTTGTATGCTAGTTCTCTCCCCTGCTCACTTTTCAGGAATCCACCCATCTCTTGGCTGACACGGCTGTCGGGCATTACAACTGCAGCAGCTCGAAGTGCTTGGAAGATGCTCCTCCAAACGGGTATTAATGCCCTAGGACCAGATTGCCCAACCCACCACCCACCTACCGGCTACCTAGGGAGCAGTCGCTTATCCCAGGGACTTTTGTTGCCACTATCCTAGTCCTGAACACCAGTCGGCACTGATCAACCTGCTCATCCTGCAGCCAGCGGGATATATACTACGATAAAATATGCTGGTAATGGCAGACCAAACTCTGTCCCTGAAATACAGATCATCAGAAGGAGGAAGGCACCCAGAGGGAGTGGGGAGGGAGGGTCTGTGGACCAGCAGTTGGGAAACAGGTCCACTGGAGGATAAGACAGGGGGGGGGGGGGAATCTCAGTAATCAAACAGGTACTTTGTATGAACATCTCCCCTCTACCACTGGTCTCATCAATGCTACTGGTTGTGAAATCCAGTGAACGAACTCTTGCTGGAGTCTGCAACTCCAACTCCGGCTAGTTACACTATTTGAAGTAACCTCCTGGAGCCCCCAACATCTCCCAACTAAGAGGCTCATTTACCATCTCTTCTCTGAGCCTGGCCAACTCCTTTTTCTCACGTTCCTCCTCAACGCGCCTCACTTCCTCTTGGAGTTGTGCCTTCAGGGCCTCCTGCTCGGCCTGGCGCTTCTCGAACTCCTGCCGCTTTCGGGCACGCTCCTCCGTGGCCAGCTCAAAGGCCTCAGGACCTGCAGAATCAGAAAGAGCCTCTGAGTTCAGAAGCAGTCAAGTGGAAACAGGGATGCAAAACACAGCCATGAGCATCTCCACATGCAAAGAACAGAGGCATTTCTATGACAGACAACAGGGTTCCAACAGAAGAGTCTAATGCAGGCCTGGGCAAACTCCGGCCCCCCAGGTGTTTTGGACTACAACTCCCACAATTCCTAACAGCCTGCCGACTGTTAGGAATTGTGGGAGTTGTAGTCCAAAACACCTGGAGGGCCGAAGTTTGCCCAGGCCTGGTCTAATGGCTTCTTGCACCAGAAATCAATGAATCCAATGAGAACAATGATTTCACCATATAAAAAATCTGCCTGGTCAGGACATGGTTAGTCCAGTGCTCTATCCGGTTAGGCGAGTGCGCTTATTAACAAAAGACCCTCCTCATAAATGCACGGCAGAGTAACTTATTAGCAGTAGTATGACCCAGCACCAGCAGCCCAAAGTGATAACAACAAACACACACAGACCAATGTTACCTCTTCCATATGGTTGCACTATTTACAACAACAACATTTCCATAACACAAATAAACAAATACACAGTAGCTTTACACGCAGCAACCTTCACACTGGAGCTTTCTCACATGAGGCTTCTCTCATACGGAGGTTTACCTCACACTCCTCAGGATGACACTAGCTGGACTCATGCTTTTGTAATCAAAAATATCCAGTTAATCTATATAAATAAAAAATGTAATGTTTGTTTGTGGGATTAACATAACTCAAAAGCCACTGGATGAATTGACACCACATTTGGACACAATACACCTATCAGGCCAACAAGTGACCATCACTCATAAAAACACTGAAAAACACAGTGGAAGAGACTGAAAAAGCCAAAAAATAAAAAATACATTACAACTCATGTGCAAAACCATATATATACACATACACATACATATATACACACACAAAATACATATACACAGACTGGGCCACAGCAATGTGGCAGGGGATGGCTAGTTTTTAATATTTCTGACATATCCAAGCTGAGCACAGTGATCAACTCACATAAGGCACTTTCTATAAACTGTCTTTCAGAGAAGCAAGCTTCCCCCTAAGTAAGTCCTCTTGCAAAGGAAAGGCATGGAATACGATGATGTGACACATAATATTCTTATGTACCAGCAGATGCCCGAGGACGGTTGTAAAGCCATTGTGTCACTTGCAGCGCCTATATATGCTCTCAAAAGGTGCCCTCCCACCCAGGGCCAGTGGGTTGGCTCAGCTTTAAAGTCCTATCCAAAAATAAGCTTTGGCACATTTTCCGTCTTTTATATGTCCAGGAGAAGAGTTGTATGCTGGCACATAGACCTGGGCCTGGCAAGTATACATATAGTTTCAGTTTGCACAATTTTTGCTGATTGCAGAGAAAGAGTTTGTCCAGGATTTGAACTCTCTTGGCACAGAATTCTCAATGTTCCTCATTACACAGAACAGGTGACCTTGCCCATAAGTCTCCAGCACCAGCACCACCCTGCCATAATTTGTCTGAAGGGCAGTTTGTGGGCAGCACAGACAAAGGATGGATATGGAGTGCACAAAGCACTCTGATGGAGCAAAAGAGGCTCCTCTTTTCCTAAGAAAAGCTCCTCCCAGAACTGGGCTTCTAAAGAGCAGCTGCGTGCTGAGCCCGACACCCCCAAGGAGCCATGGGGCAGGGCAGCGGAGAGAGAAGCCTGCCAGCTGCTGCCAAGACTGCAGCCTCCTGCCTGCTCCTTGCGCCTGTCTGAACTTAGCACTCACTCAATCAAATGTGGCAGACAAAAGGGCAAGCAAGGACAGCAGAGCAAGGGCCACTGGGTAGAGATACCAGCTGCCACACGGAGGTCTTCCAAAGCAGCACACCCGAGGGACAGATTTTGGCAAGGAAGCTTACCTATTATGGACTTGGAGTCCTTCTTTGGCACAAAGGGCTCCTGCTTGACCACAACGCTAGGCTGGGCCTTGAAAGAGGCAGCCTCCTTCTGCTTCTTCATCTCTTCCTTTAGCTGCGCAGGAGAGAAGGAGGACACAGTCAGGGAGTAGCGGGAGAAAGAGACTTAAAGGGACTTCTAGTGGGTGAGTGGGCTTATTAACAAAGGACCCTCCTCATAAATACACAGCAGAGTAAATTATTAGCAGCAGTGTGACCCAGAACCAATAGCCCAAAGTGAAAAAAGAACAAAAACACACAGACCAACGTTATCTCTTCCCTAGGAAGCTTTTCTTTATAGTAAAACAATATGGTTGCACTATTTACAAGAACAAGGTTTCCATAACACAAATAAAGTTCTTTATATTTCCTTTGTTGCTTCCATGCTGGGCTTCTTCTTCATGCAGATAAACAGCTTCGCTTTATTTATTTATTTATTTAATTTATTTACAGCATTTTTACCCCGCCCTTCTCAACCCCTGAGGGGGACTCAGAGCGGGAGTTATACTGGAGCTTTACACAGGAGGCCTTCCGCCTGGATCTTCTCACACAGAGGTTTACCTCACACTCCTCAGGACGACACTAACTCTAACAGGCCTACTAACTTTTTAGTGATTGAATCACACTTTTATAATAAAAAATACAGTGTTCCCTCACTTATCGCGGGTGTTACGTTCCGAACCACCCGCAATAAGTGAAAATCTGCCTCCTCTTTGCCACCTCTGCTGCTCTCTCCTGACAGGTAGGCAATTGTGATCATAAAAAGCAAGACCAAGGGGGGAAAAGCCTTGACAGCACCAGGACTCTGTTGGATACTACAGTTCTGGACACTCCTCAATCCAAGAGGACACCCAACAAGTTTGCGAGCCCAAAGAGCCAGATCCGACTCCGGCATCCCAGCTGAGTGCAGCCCTCTCACCTGTTGCTGCCACATTTCATGCCGCATGGCCCCTCGCTTGTCAATTGCCAGCTGGAAGGGCTCTGGCTTCGTGGGACTCTTCACCTTCTTCTCTGGCAAGCTGACATGATCAAAATGGGGCAGTTGGTGAGCTTTGAACTTGGGGACCTGCCAAACAAAACACAGAACATGGCTGAGCAGTGCTTCTCTGTGGTCGGCTCTCCCCAACTGGTTGCTCACCGAGAGGCTTGATGCATGGCACTCCAGGATGGAGATGATTCTAGATGGGCAAACTGCAACCCTCCAGGTGTTTTGGACCTCATCTCCCACAATTCCTAAAAGACTCGGACCCTTTCATTTCCCTCCTCAGTCTGAGGCTGTTAGGAATTGTGGGATCTGAAGTCCAAAACACCTGAAGGGCCAAAGTTTGTCCATGCCTGTTCTAGATCCACTTCAGCTGAGCAGGCTTGGAGATGACCCCCAGAAGGCATGGGGAAACTTTGGTCATCCCTCCAGTCCAAAACACCTGGACATCAACTCTCACACTTCCTATCAACCAGGTGTTAGGAATTGTGGGAGTTAAAGTGCAATACACTTGGAGGGATGGGTCTTGTCTGGATTCAGTTTCAATTGTATACACACACACACACAGAGAGAGAGAGAGAGAGAGAGAGAGAGAGATTCCTCTGGAACAAGGTAACAAATCACCATACTTTTCACTCCTACAAAGGATGATTGAGGTGCCTTGTCAGGACCCAAGGGATACCAAAAATATAGGCTCCAAAGTCTGTTGGGCCTAAATCTGTATCTGTATCTATATATATAAAGGAGACGTGGTCGTGGGATGTCGTATATGCACGGCCAAACCATAACCCCCAAACACACGACACATTCCCCCAGACCACGAGGTACAGACATAACCCAAAAAAACCACCTAAATTGCAACCCCAAAAAACAGCCTCAAAAAACCGCCCATAACAGCGCTGGAGAGAGGGAGAACAAAAAGGCCCCCCCTCCCCAAACACACCAACCCATCCTCACCCTCTCTCCCCACTCACGGGACCTTCCCAGCCCGCCAACCCAAAAAACACCTCCTCGCCATGGAACAACGTCCCGGTCCCAGAGCAGCTCTAGGCCCAACCCCAGAAACCTGGCCAAGAACTGGAAGTGGCCATGGTTTCTGGGAAATGTTTTGTCCCTATTCCCCAGCAGACACAAAAAGGGGCGGTTCTTTGCGATTGCCGGAGGTACTAGAAGAGGACTGCCCTGTCCCCCACGGTTCCAGCGGCCACACCACAAAGAAGGTAAGCTCCCGAGCTTACCTTCTTTCAGCCGCCCAAACACGGGGACATGGAGGACGGCGGAGCCCCGATCTCCGGCCCTGCCTCCCGTTCCGGCGTGTCCCATTATTGCGATGTGCGCGCCTGAAAGAAGGTAAGCTCAAGGCTTACCTTGCTTCAGGCGCGCCCGCCGCAAACGCGGGGGAACACGGTGGGAGGTCTGAGAGAGGGTCAGGGGAGAGGGGACTGACACAGACAGAAATAGGGGGAAAGAGAAGGGGGAATCAGGCAGCGAGAGACAGGAGGAGGAAAGAGAGAGGGGGAGGGGAGAGGGGGAGAGAGACGAGGGGGGAACAGACAGATACAGGGGGGGAAGGCTACATACACACATACAGAAACATATATACACATACATACAGACACACCAACACATACATACTCACATACATACACAGACACACACAAAAACACACACATACATACACACACACACATACAAACGCACATACATATATATACACACACAAAATACATTGACATATCAATTCCTACCCTTACATACCCCACTTCCACACATCTCTAAAGATAACAAATACATCCACACACATACCAAAACACAAACACACATACCCCCCAAATATCCACACACCCATACACACACACATATATATACATGCACACACATACCAAAACACAAACACTCATACCCCCCAAATATCCACACACACATACACACACACACATATATATACATGCACACACATACCAAAACACAAACACACATACCCCCCAAAAATACACACACACATACACACACACACATATATATACACTAGCTGTACCCGGCACGCGTTGCTGTGCCCTATGTAGGTGATGTGAGAAACGCACACACATATATATACATGCACACACATACCAAAACACAAACACTCAAACCCCCCAAATATCCACACACACACACACACACACACATATATATATACATGCACACACAAACCAAAACACAAACACACATACCCCACAAATATCCACACACACATACACACACACACACACACACCCCAAATATCCACACACACATATATATACATGCACACACATACAAAAACACCAACACACATACCCCCCAAATATCCACACACACATACACACACACACATAAACACACACACACATATATATACATGCACACACATACAAAAACACCCACACACATACCCCCCAAATATCCACACACACATACACACACACACATATATATACATGCACACACATACCAAAACACAAACACACATACCCCCCAAATATCCACACACACCTACACACACACATAAATATAAACACAACTCACATGCTCACATCATTACAACAACATACATACCCAGACATTCTCACATCACCTACATAGGGCACAGCAACGCGTGCCGGGTACAGCTAGTACCTTAATAAAGCTGAATGTTTGTATGTGTCCGGAGGGCGGAAGGGCGGAAGGACATGTGGCAGCTTTCGGATTGGCTCCCACTGTGGGGTTATTTGCATAAACAACTCCCATTGGCCAGCCAACGCGAACATTCCGAGACTCAAAAGTGCCAGAGGGAAGTAAGGAAAAGGCCTGAGCCAGTCAGGTATGGTGGGAGTTTAGGTCCAATACACTTTGCAGCCCCCAACAATGAGACAACAAAACCAAACTTGGCACACAGAACCCCCAAGACCCACTTTACGTCTTGGTGCAGTTTGAGGGAGGATGGACCATGGATTGGCCAGCATTCCAACATCCCAAATCTCAAAGGTGCCAGACAGAGTTCTTTACAAAAACGCTTCCTTCAGCTGATTTTAAAAACTAGCCCTCAGCCTGAATTGACAGTAAGGCTCCCTCAACTTGATTCTCCTGACTAGGCCTCAGCCGGACCTGAACCAAACTTGGCACACATAACCCCCATGATGCCCTTTACGTCCTGGTGCAGTTTGGGAAAGATGGACCACGGATTATGGGATTTGTAGTACTTCCAAGCGCTTTGCTTCCCAAAGACCATTGTGGCCCCTAACAAAAACCAATAAATATCAAACTTGGCACACAGAGCCCCCATGACCCACTCTACATCCTGCTGCAGTTTGGAGGAGGGCAGACCATGGATGATGGGACTTGCAGTACCTTCCCTCACTTTCCAAGACTGCTGCAAACCTAATCCAATCACTGATCAACACCAAACCTGGCACACAGAGCCCTCATGGCCCACTCAACATCCTGATGCAGTTCTGTGTGAGATGGACCACGGATGATGGGACTTGAAGTACCTTCACTCACTTCCTAAAAACAATACAACCCTCATCCATTCACCAATACAGATCAAACTTGGCGCACAGAGCCCCCATGACCCAATATACATCCTACTGCAATTTGGGGGAGGTTGGACCACAGATGATGGGACTTCCAGTACCTTCAGTAATTTCATGATACCACTGTAACTCCCAATACTGATGGATCAAGACCAAACTTGGCACACAGGACCCCCCCAATGACCCACTCTACATCCTGCTGCACTTCTCAAATGACCCGGGCACCACCGGGTCCCCAAGCTAGTGGTGTTATAAAAGAAAGGTGAGGGGGAAGAGGATAAAGCAAGTGGGAACTGAATGAGTAAACAAACCGCGAAGTGAAGTGTGATGAATAGTTACAGAAAAGTCACTATTCATTATGAACAAATAGGGAGAATGGTCCTTCCTTGATTTGACAGCAGGATTAACACATTAATTCAGCTTTTATCCCGCCTTCCTCTGATTCCCAAGATAATTTACAATGAAGAGCAGTAGAATTAAACAATCCTGGTAAAAAAAAACATTCAGAATAGCTTCAGACATTTTAAACTGGACTGAGGGTTTAAAACCCCCCTTTTGCCACAGGTACGGAGCAGGCAAGGGCCTGTTTAAATAGAAAGCTCTTTCTTGCTGGCGAAGGGAGTGGAGAAAGGGCCAACTGAACCTCCCAAGGGAGGGATTTTCCAGCCAGGAAAGCTCCCCCTGTAGATTTGCATATATAGTCTTAAAACTTTGGAAGGCTCATAAATGGATATTTATTTATTTATAATTTATTTCATTTATATACCGCTTTTCTCACTCTGGAGTGACTCAAAGCGGTTTTCAACACATTCATGGCAAAATTTAAGCCCCTGCCCTTCCCTTCTCCTTCCTGACAGCATTTGCCTTATTTTTTGCGACCATATAAACATGTGTATGTTTCTATAGCTAACACATATCTCCAGTTATGGAAGGACAACATAGCTCCTTTGTCATCAACAGGTGAAGAAAGAAAGCTTTCCCAAGCTAGATGCGCTCTTGTTGCATCACATACCTCTTCTTTCTGAAGCTCTTCAATTTTCTTCTCTTTCTGGAGCAGCCTCTCTTTGTCCCGGGAGTCGAAGGAAAAGGGGCAGACCTCCACCTGCCTTGGCTCTGTGGGCTTTGGCTTGAAGGGCACCCCAAAGTGGGGCACTGGCTTGGCTTTGATAACAGGAACCACTTCCTCTTCCTGCAGGAGAAAACACCCATCAGATATGCACCAGGAAAGCAAAAAGGAGCAAGGAGAGTACATACAGAGCAACATTCTTCCCCAGCTTGATGTCATCTATGGTGAGAACTTTAAGGAGACTTGGAGAAGGCTGACCAATTACTGTCTTGAAAAAGGATGCAAGCTTGTCTTCTGCTGCTCCAGAGGCTAAGGTACACAGACATGGGTTTAAACTACAAGAAGAGAGATTCCACCAAAACACTACAGGAAACATTAAAAACAAGTTCAACTCAGTCTACAAATGTGGTCATTCACTTTGCTCTATAACCAATCTTAGCCTTCTTCTGGGAATGCTTCGTTCCAAAGCCAGGTTTTTACTAGCCTCCTGAAGGACAAGAGAGAGATGGTGGATCTAACCTCACTTGGGAGAGAGTTCCACAGCCGAGGGGCCACCACGGAGAAGGTCCCGTCTCTCATTCCGACCAGAGGCGCTTGCAAAGGTGGCGGGACCAAGAGCAGGGCCTCCCCGGAGGATCTTAGCATCCTTGATGGTTCGTAAGGGAGAATCCGTTCGGACAGGTAAACTGGATGGCAGAATGGGGTTGGACTGGATAGAAGAGGGGTCTCTTCCAAGTGTTTTTGTAATCTCTGAAATCCCAGCCCTATTTCACAAAGGCACTCCACAGCAGCAGTTTGCCACCTGCATGTGTGCAGGCCTATGGAATTAGCCAGCAATCCTATAGAGGTGTTTTGCAATAGCAAAATGGTTGCAAGGCGACACAGGCAGAAAAATCGTGTTGGAGGAAGCCATCTTCTCGAGCCTCCTCTATATGATAAACCTGAAGTATATGTCTTATTTGATTTGCAGTTTCCTTATCTCTATATAACTAAAGCAATGGGAGGGGCTGCAGGTTACGTGGCAGTTAGGGAACGTCAGTTGAGGAATGACTGATAAGTGTGTTGTGCCTTGAATGGCCTTGCGTACAGAAGTCTGTCAGAGTGCAGAAACTCATGTTAGGAAGTTAGAAAATGTTGAGGCTTATGTTATATTTGAAACTAAACTTTTATTAAAAAGAGCTGTATAAAGCAGCATCGTTTATGAAGAAACTATTAAAGATTATAAGTTCAAGATACAAACTCTCTGAAACGTTACTGAAGTTTTAACCCTTGGCAGTTGGCCCCCAGGAGGGCTATTTATACCAGCGGGGATGGTGCGCGGGGGCCAACTGTCAAATTTGTCTCGAGACTTCCGAGCTGCCTGCGTGAGCGCAGGGGATAAACCAATTAGTGCTATTCACAGCTGACCACGAAAAGAAAATGTGCCTGTATATTTAAAGACATGATGTTATCAGTAAACAAAACTTGTTTATCTTTTTAAAAAGTCTGCCTGCATCATTGTCTGCTGAAAGCATCAAATAGAAACAAAATAGCTACATGCCCAGCAAGCATCTACCACCAAATAAACTCTGCCAAACCAATTAGGTTGTGATCTTAACAGTTCATAATCTATACCCTGATGGTCAGTGATCCTAACACGTTACGATCCATTATCCCCAATAAATCAAGATGCCCATTCAGCCAGAGCCCACTCACTACATGGCTCTGTAGCCAAACAGAGAGGCTAGTGTCGGTTGCTGCTGTCCCAAACAGAAGTGCAAAGATAACCATCACCTTCTCTTTCTCTTCTCTTGCCAAGGCATTAACTCTGTTCTTCAGGGCAAAAGCTGGAGACTTGGGAACTGTGAGGGCAACTGGTTTCTTCTCTGGAACACCCTGCAGGAACAAAGCAAGGGGTCAGCGAGGGACTGTTACAAATACACCACAATGCCATCAGGATTTTAAAAAATCATCTACATTGGGATAACGTAGGACAAGTTAACTATCCAACGGGGACACAATGGAAATACCGCCAATCCAGCTAAAGATTACACCTGGCTGACACTTTTAAAGGGGCGGTGCTAGTTTGCTTAATAAAAACCTTGCCTTTTTCCTCCCAGCTTCCGTAGATGGGTTTTGATCAACATTGTGCTCAGTCAATGGTACTTTGCAATATTCTTTTGTATGCAACTGATTTGTCTTTTCTATATAAAGCTCTTTGCTGAGGAAATTCTGTGTGTTTGCAAAATGGGACCCTTGTGCTCGGTGCACATTCAGGATTTCTCGTGTTACAGGAAAGGAGATTCCACCTGAACATTAGGAAGAACTTTCTAACAGTGAGAGATGTTCAGCAGTGGAACTCTCTGCCCCGGAGTGTGGTGGAGGCTCCTTCTTTGGAGGCTTTTAACCAGAGGCTGGATGGCCATCTGTTGGTGGAGCTTTGAATGAGATTCTCCTGCTTCTTGGCAGAATGGGGGTTGGACTGGATGGGCCACGAGGTCTCTTCCAACTCTGGGATTCTATGATTCTATAAACGCGAGGCCTCAGCATTAGCTTTGTCAAAAATATTAAAAATGAACTACCGTTATGTGAGGTAAACCTCGGTGTGAGAGAAGCCTTGTGTGAGAAAGCTCCAGTGTGAAGGCTGCTGTGTGTAAAACTGTGTATTTGTTTATTTGTGTTATGGAAACCTTGGTGTTGTAAATAGTGCAATCATATTAGTTTACTACAAAGAAAAGCCTCCTAAGGAAGAGATAACACTGGTCTGTGTGTTTTTGGGACTCCCCCTAGGTGACCCTTTAAGCTTCGACACTACTCCAGTTATCTCCCCCGGGTTTTTTAAACATTTTATATGTACATGTGGCTTGCCCCGTCCTTTCTGTTTTAGATTCACCCATGTTGTTGTGTTCTCTAAGATGTATTTAGTTTATTGTGTTTCTTGTTTTCTGATGTTTTTGTTATTTTTTCTGACTTGTTGTTCGGGCATGGCCCCATGTAAACCGCTCCGAGTCCCCTTTGGGGAGATGGATGCGGGTTATAAATAAAGTTTTATTCTTATTATTATATTATTTTGTTCCTTTTATCACTTTGGGCTAGTGGTGCTGGGCCATGCTGCTGCTAATAAGCTAATCTGCTGTACACTTATGAGGAGGGTCTTTTGTTAATAAGCCCACTAACTCAACAAGCTTTACACTGCCCAGGGCTGCACAGTATAGGGAAGAACTGAATGCAGACGGACAACACTGTCTTTCAGGAGTACCTTTCAGGCTCCAGTAAAGATCTAGCTGTGTGTTGTTTTCCTCTCCAGTAAAAAAACAAAACAAAAAATAAAATTGGTGCAATGTGGTTGTTACAGTGTTGGGCTGGCACTGCAGAGATGCAAGCTTCTGTGAGCTTAGGGAGGTTGCTGCTTTTCTTAGCCTTGTCTGTCTCACAGAACAAGAGTCACTACTCCGACCTCATTAGAAAGGTGGGCCATAAATATAACTCTGTCAATGGCTATTACTTGCTTGGAAGCCATTCATCAAGATGCACAACTTGAGGCTGTCACTGGCATGTAATACTCCCATAAGCCCTAGGCAATGATGATGGAAGGTGGGTGATTACCTGGATTGCACAGCTTGCTAACTATTTTACCCAGTGTCAGAGACGGTAGGCCTCTAAAACTAGCAATAGCCAAAGGCCATGAACATATGTCCTCCCCTTGGCTGCCTAGTATATGTACAGAATATTAAACTAGACAGGCCCTTTTGCCTGGCCCAGCCTCACGAGTTATTTCATTGCATTCAGGCATACAAAGTGAGGGAATTACCACCACATCCTCTAGGATTTTAACAGGGCACGGTCTCGAGTGGAACTCATAGTGCTCCTCCTCCTGTGGTTTCTTGTTCTCACGCTCTTGGATGCGCTTCTCTATCTCCAAATTGAAACCAATCGCTTTGGTGGGCTCTTTCGTTGGTGGCTTCTTGGGCAAGAGGGGAGCGCCTTCCAAGATCCGGTGGTTGAGCTCCTGAGCTTTGAACCTGTACCTGTGGAATGGGGCAGGAGACAATGAGTAGAATCAAGTTGCTCTTGATTCTGGAGTAATCATCAACCCATGCTCCGTTTGACTTTAAACGACTTAGCAGATGGTTGCAAAAAGAGGCGCACAACCAAAGTTGAAGTGAGCCCAAGCCACTAAAACATGAAGGAGATTTCCATGTCAGGACTATGTGCAATGAGGCAAAAGATGCAGTATGGCGTGCAGTAGAACTGGTGAAGGCAGAGGAAGGATGTTGTTTAGCTTTCGAGGTCTGACCCGTTAAGCTTGGATGCTGCCTTCTGGAGCACCAGAAAACACACTCATTACACCTGACATCTGAGGGGGCTATCATTTTGCCTTTCATGCTTCTTCGCTTCAGGGCCAACATGTCCAGTACCTCACAAAGCTCGCTTTGTGGACACACGGCTCTAGTCCATCTCTGCCCGCCTGCCTGCAGTCACCCCAGAGGACAGCTCATCAGATGTGCTTCATGGACAAAGAGTTACACTTACTGCTGAAGCTTGGCAATCTCCTCAGCCTCCAGTTCAGCAGCACTCTTGCAGGTGACAGGCCTGGAACGCGTCTTCGTTTCAAGGCGGGGAGTTCTTGCCGTTGTCAACTGAGGCTTTAAAGGTCTGTTCTGATTTGTGCCTGCAGAAAGAGAAAAGAGATTCCACCAAAATATTAGAAAAAATGTCCTGGTGGTCAGAACTGCTTGATAGTGCAATAGGCTGCCTGGGAGTTGGGTGGAGTTTTGAAACAGAGGCTGGATGGCCATCCACTGGGAGGGCTTGGATTGCTCCAGCAATGGAGAATGGGGTTGGACCGGATGGCTCCTTGTGGTCTCTTCCAACCTATGATTCTATTTAAAAAGTCATAGGCATAATTGAAGCAAAAAAACCCCCCTAATTCAGACAGGAGAATGTTTATTAATTTATTTACGACATTTATATCCCGCTTTTCTCACTTTCTCAGGGCGGCTCACATAATTTATTTATTTATTTATATTTATTTATTGTTTCAGCTTGATAGACCGCCCTATCCGAAGCTCAGGGCGGTTTACATTATTCCATGCCCAAAAACAACAATTAAAAGAAACATTAAACAACATACGTAAACATTACACAACTATTATATATAGATCCAAATCCAGATAATAAAATAATCATCTTCATCAATCCAGGGTCTATTCCAACTATATTGCACAGATAATTATATTGCGACTGGACAATGATTCGGTAATGAATTGTGGAAGATTTATGGTTTTATTATGTTTTTAATATATAATTGTAATTTTTAACTATGTTTAATTGTTTATATTGTTTGCATCGAATTGTGCCGCTCTGTAAACCGCCATGAATCACCCTAGGGCTGAGAATGGCGGTATAGAAATGTAGTAAATAAAAAATAGAATAATAATAATTATTATTATTATGCTGGGACAAATGCTTGCTCCCAAAGCCAGGTTTTTACTTGTTTGCGAAATGACAGGAGGGAAGGAGATATAAGTCTTAATCTCAGCAAATAATTTAGTAATTTAGTATTCATTGAGAGCCACACACTAAAAAGAATCCTAGTCTCTGAAAGCACGAGAAAAGCAAGTAAATAGGTAGAATGGTACCCTGAGGTGTTTACTAAAGTCAGCTGTCAGTTTCAAGAAGTCCTGTGTCAGAATCTTCTCTCTTCTGAAACATTGGGGACACAATTTAACATTTTGCAATTAATAATACACAGTTTTTTCGAGGACATTTAAGAAAATGGCTGTTCTACATTCAGGCATTTAGGGTTGTTTTCCCACTGAAATCCACTCTACTACAGCCACATTGCTCTCACCCAGCTCAGAAAAAGGGAGGAAACAGAAGGTACGTGCACTGAAGTTAATGCCCCAAACTTTATTCCTGCCGGCTATATGGTGTGTGTGCATGTGACAAAATGTACCAGAGCTTGACGGACAGCACTTCTCAAGAGGGCAAGGGAGTGAACGGGTACATCCCTGACCAGTATGACCCAGTGAAAAACTGTCCAATTTCTGTTATGGGACCCTTGGGGGAAAAACATGAACTGCCAGAAAACAAAAGACAGGGACAAAAACATTACATCCTATTGGGGCCCCTTTTGGTTTATAGGAAACTAGCTGTACCCGGCACGCGTTGCTGTGCCCTATTTAGGAGATGCGAGAAAGTCTGTCACGCGTTGCTGTGGGTATGTGTGTGTTGCCTCCTTCCTTCTGTCTTGTCTTTCCCTTTCTGTGTATGTACAGATGTGTATGTTTGTGTACATATGTATATGTGCATGTGAATATGTGTGTGTATGTATGCATGTCTGTATGTATATATGTGTGTATGTATATATGTGTGTGACTGTGTATATATGTATATATGTGTGCATGTGTATATGTGTGTATGTATGTGTATCTATATGTATATATATGTGTGTATGAAAGGGGGAAGAATGGCATGGGAAAGAGAGGGTGGAACGTGGTGAAGGCTAGGAATAGAAAGTGGAGGGAGAGGGGCTGGAGAATGGGGGAAGTTAAGACTGGGAGAGGAAGGAGGAAACTCCAAAACGGGAAGCCTGGGGGGAAGCCTGGTGGTAGAGAAGTGTGTGTGACTGGGGGGGTGGGGGGGGGGGAACTGAGACGGGAAGGGAGGAAGAGGTTTGCCCTGGCCAAGAAGAGAGAAGCCTCGGGCCGTCGCCTCCTCCTTTCCCCATCCCTAGAAGGGAGAAAGCATTGAGGGGAATGAAAGCAGGGAGGCGATGCGGCTGCTTGATTTTGGACGGTTTTTTTCCTCCTCCTCCGAAGATCTTGGAGGGGGAAGCAGAAGCAGCAGCGCACCTCTTCCCGGGCCGCAGCCTCGAAACTCCGCCGCGGGGATTCTGCCTCTCCTGCTCCTGGGAAGGCCCCGAAGCGGAGGAGGAGCGGGTGCGTGTCCCCTTCCCATAGCAGTGTCCGCCAGTGCCGCCGCCATTTCCCCTCCCTCTTTGCCGTCCCTTCTTCTTTCCAAGCAGAGGAGGGAGCTGAGGGAGGGCTCTGCGCGGCGCCAGCATTTTGTGTGGGCCGATGTCGGCCAATGGGATTCGCTGGCGGCCGCAGAGGATGCTGGGTAATGTAGGTTTTTTTATCGTTGTTTGAGGGCATTCTAGGTTTTGGGGGGGAAAGTTTCTTTGCTAAAAACCTTCCTTGCCTGAGGCCTATTTTTGTTGCTAAGTTTGGTGTCTCTGCCTAGGAAGGTTTCTCTGCCTATGGCAGTCATTCGACGACGGGTCCTCCTTTATATATGTAAGATAAATTATATTTTGAGATATTAAACAGAAAAAGCTTAATCCAGACATGGGCAAACTCTGGCCCTCCCTCCCTGCCTGCCAGCTGTTGGGAATTGTGGGGCTTGAAGTCCAAAGCACCTGGAAGGCCAAAGTTTGCAGGTGCCTAGCCTAACCAGTGAACTGTCATAACCTGGAGTTTTCCAGGAGCAGCAGCCTGCCTCTTATAATAGTCCACAGGGACAGAAAAAAGGCAACTCGGACAACGTGAAACAGCAAAAACAATGGGCTGTGTACATCGTGAGGGCGACATTGTGCTACTCCTGACTTAAAGGGATTGAACATACAGTGTCCTCCCTGTCATACTGGCCACAAATCTCCACTTCCCAGCTTTACCTTCGTTGACTTTCCTGCTCCTCAGGTGGTAACGTGCGGGAGTGATTTTCTGGAATTTTTCCACTTGCTGAGCCAAGGACATGTACTCTCCGTGGGTTTCGTCAAACTTCCTCTTGTTGCCCTGGGAGAGATTGAACGGCTTTGGGATCGTGGGTCCCTTTGGCAATCGGGCCTGCAAAGAGAGACAATCAGCTAAGACCAAGTGGGTTTGCCAATCAGGGAACGGTTCGCCCAATGTTACCTGTCCAAACACAAGACTATTAGAAAAAGAAAGGGAGCAGTAGTCTCTTCTTAGTTTCCAAAGACATGGCAAAATCTCATGGCGCCTTGAAAGAACAACATGTTTTTGAGTCATAAGCTTTGTGGACTCAAGCCCATTTCCATCATATACATGGAAAGCTGCCTCGGTTTGCAGATATATATTGCTATACATACTTGGATTAGGAGAGGATGCAATACCTTACACAGAATAACGGTTATCTGAATTGTAGTTATGCAACAGCAGTTGTAAGGTAACATGGAAATATTAGGGCTCATAAACTGTTTAAAAGGTGCTTCATGATTATACTATTTTGTCCTGTCAAAATTCCAAGAGAAAGTGTGATTTACAGGTGATTACAATCCACCTTCCATAAGAATCCATCTAGGGAAGCGTTCCTCAACCTGGGGGTCGGGACCCCTGAGGGGTCATCAGGGGGATTTCAGAGTGGTCGCCAAAGAATCCCTTTGGCAGTTAAGGCTGAAGATCTCTCCACCTGTCCTTCTCCTTTTTGGAAACAGATGGCAAAACCTCCCACCAAAACCCCTCTTCCTGCTGTGATTGTAGGTGAACTATAAATCCCAGCAACTACAACTCCCAAATGTCATGGTCTATTTTCCCCAAACTCCACTAGTGTTCACATTTGGCATAACGAGTACTCATGCCAAGTTTGGTCCAGGATCCATCATTGTTTGAGTCCACAGTGCTCTCTGGATGTGTGTGAACTACAACTCCAAAACTCAAGGTCAATGCCCACCAAACCCTTCCATTATTTCTGTAGGTCATGGGAGTTCTGTGTGCCAAATTTGGTTCAATTCCATCATTTGTTGAGTTCGGAATGCTTTTTGGTTGTAGGTGTGCTATAAATCCCGGCAACTACAACTCCCAAATGACAAAATCAACCTCACCCTAATCCCACCAGTATTCAGATTTGGGGCTATTGGATATTTGTGCCAAATTTGGTCCAGTGAATGAAAATACATCCTGCGTATTACAATTCATAACAGTAGCAAAATTACAGTTATGAAATAGCGATGAAAATAATGTTGTGGTTGGGGGTCACCACAACATGAGGAACTGTATAGAGGGGTCACGGCATTAGGAAGGCTGAGAACCACTGCTCTAGGAGCTAGGCGACTTCAAATGATCCCAGGCCAATTGTCCACTCCAAGGTCCAATACAGGCTGCAACAGATATTTATTTTTTTGAAAAACTAAATAGAAAATGTCTGGAATTCTCAAAGGCACTGTGTAGATAGATTAGAAACTATCAATCTTGGATGTCAGAAGAAGAAAAACGGCAGCCTTTGCCTTTGGCAGCAAAATCAGACTTGGGGGCTCTTATGTTTTTCTATCCCTGACCTGAAGTCAAAACCACCTTTTGATCAGTTTATAATTCAAGTCTCTTATCTCGGCTAAAATTGTCAGATTAACACAAAACAACTGCTTGATTAACAAGAAAATACCCTGCCTCTTTATGTCCAAAGGCAAGGCAGGTCAAAAACACAACAAATCTTCCGAATACATCGGCGCCCATTCTTTCTGCGTTCTTCCATAGTGCTCACTAGGCCTGTTTGATCAAGGAAAAAATGGTTCAAAACTTGTTTTGAATGTAGGGGAAGCTGGCGATTTGATTTTGAAATGAGTTCCGAAATTTTCTGGGAAAAAAGTTTGAAATTTCAGAATTGCTTCGTTAATGGCAGACACGCATGCGCAGAAGGAAAGAAACAGCACTGGCACTGGGAAAATTTCAGAGGATTGTCCCTCCCTCATTTTTAGACCAATCGTGATGAAACTTGCTACAGTGGTAGAACACATGGACCACTGCTAGCTCACCAAATTTCATAACTTTAGACCTTTGGGCAAATTTTCGAAGTTTTTATAAAAACGTTTTTATAGACTGACCCAGCTTAAATACAAGTTCTGCCTTGGTTTTACTGCAGGGCTAGCGTGGCTCAGGGACAGCGCGGCGGCCTCATAAGCAGAAGGACCCAGACCGTGGGTTCAATCCCCTGCCAAGGAAATTTTTTTATTTCTTTAAAGTATTTTTAAAGTGTTTTTCCTGTTTCTTTGTGTGGTCTTTACTTTGAAAGTAGTTATTCTACTCCAGAAACTTTGTTAAACACCCAGTTTGGATGCGGATGTCCTTCCCTCCGCATCAGACCTGGGCAAGAGCAGTGTTTAACCCAGTTTGGATGCAGCTCTCACCTCAGGTCTGACGCAGAGGGAAGGACATCCGCATCCAAACTGGGTTAAACATGGCTCTTGCCCCAGGTCTAACACGGGAGGGAAAGGAAACGAAGGGAATCCATACACACTGGTTTGAAAAGCTGAATAATTTCTGACTCACTTACTGATTCGTATGAGAAATGGCGGCAAAAGCTCGAAATGGCAAGAATACTTCTGGGTTCCCAAATCGCTTCAAAATCACCTCCAAAAGAGATTCCAGAAGAACAAAATCTCCGAGCTGTCCCGTTGATCCACTCCTGTAGGCTATCATCAACGAGATCGAGAGCCTTCTATGCGGCTGCACCATCCCTCTGGAACTCCATGCCGGATGAGGTTCGTGCCATCACTGACCCATTTCGGAGAGCTTGTAAGACTTTCTTGTTCAAACAAGCTTTTAACCTCACCAGCCCATGAAGTCTGACATAAGTTTAGAATTAATCTGCGATTATTGTAGACGTTGTTTTAGGATAGTTGTATTTTATGCTATTCTGCTTCTCTGTTTTATGCTTTTAGTAGGATGTATTAAATTGTTATTGTGATACTGTATGTGAAGCATGTAAACCGCCCCGAGCCTGCCGGAAGGAGCGGTATATAAGAGTGCATAATAAATATTTTTTTAAAAAAGGAATTTGATCCTAATTTATTCAGAATTACAAAGATTCCGAACGAACCTACCCGGCCTACTGCTCACATTGCACGTGTTTCTGCCTGCTGCTTCCATCTGTGCTTACCACTTAGTGCAGCATCCGACAGCACCTCAAGGCCCCCACCCCCACCCTGAATCCGGATGCCCCTCCCTCTCTCACCGGAGATGGTGGGTGTCTCCTCAGGGCTGCCACGAAGTCCACCTCCTTGTATTCTGCACCAGGATGGCTTTCCCCATGCTGTTTAATCCTGTCATCCGTGTAGAAATGGAAGTCTACTGGCTTTGTTATTGGTCTACTTGCCGTCTTCAGTGGTTGACCTGAAGGGAAGAAAGCGGGGTGTGTGCAAAATTTCATGGCATATATTCCAAGCCCTACAAGTTTCAGTGAGCTGAGGAGTCCCGAAAGACAAATCAAACTATTCAAACTTAAGCTTTGTGCCCAATTAGAGAAAAGTAGCCTGCAAAACATACTAGATTGGATGATTTACTTTAGGGACCACCCAACATTAGTGGGGTGGGATTACATTAGTGGGACAGCTCAGCAGAACAGAGACAAAACAGTGTATAAATACAGAGTCAGGCCCTGGGAAACCACAATGTCCACAATCCTCCCCAGTTAGCCTGGCCATTAGGAGGAATTCTGGAATTGGCCATTCAAAAAGTACCGTATATACTCGAGTATAAGGCGACCCGAACATAAGACAAGGCACATAATTTTACAACAAAAAACTGGGAAAACATATTGACTCGAGTATAAGCCAAGGGTGGGAAATGCAGCAGCTACTGGTGAATTTCAAACTAAAAATAGATAACAAAAATTACATTAACTGAGGCATCAGGAGGTTAAATGTTTTTGAATATTTACTTAAAGATGTAATTTATAATAAGGCTGTCTCTGATTAAACCATTATTCTAACCTTCTTCAATGTAAATGTGCTTGTGTACCCTTCCAATAATAGAGTAAAATAATAAATGTCATAATAATAGTAATAAAGAGTAAAATAATGGTAATGTCATAACAACAGTAATGGAATAAAATTATAAATGTAATAATAATAAAGTTAAAGAATAAATGTAATAATCAAGTAAAATAATAAATGTAATAATAATAATAACAGAGTAAAATAATAAATAACTTTGAATTGAATATAAGTCGAAGGGAACTTTTTTGGCCTAAAAAGGGGGCTCAAAAACTAGGCTTATACTTGAGTACATACAGTAACTTTGTCAAGCAGTTCTCATCTGAGTCGCCACACTGTTCACATAGAACCCCTGAGCCAAAGGGAAGCTGGACAAAGGTGAATAAGAAGGTAGAGTGTCTTCCTTATGAAGGAAGGCTAACAGAGACTGTGTTGGATATTGGATCATCACTGGTCACATAACCAAATGGAGGATTATGACCTGTCAGGATTATGACCTGTTAGAATCCCTAACAGTGTGGGAGTTGAAGTCCAAAATGCCTGGAGGTTTGCCAATGCCTGGTTTAAGGAATCCTGTCAGGGGTTAAGGTCGCTTTCTGAGATACCCACTGTGTGCTCCTTCAACATTTGCATCTCCCCTTTCTTTATTGTTGTATTACTTTCCTACTGGACTCTAATTTTTTGGGTGAGCTGCTCCAGGAACATACACATGCCTATAGCATATAGCAAACAGAGACCGCCTGGGCATATATCCCTATAGACTACTGCAACACTCTCTAAGTGGGATGCCTCTGAAGACTGATCGGAAGCTGCAATTAGTCCAATGCTCGGCAGCCAGGTTACTAACAGGAGCGGGGTACAGGGAGCTCACAGCTCCCTTGTTGCGCCAGCTCCACCGGCTGCCTATTAAGTTTCCAAGCACAATTCAAAGTGCTGGTTTTAACCTACAAAACCCTATACGGTTCCGGCCCAGTTTGCCTGTCTGAACGGATTCTCCCCTATGAACCATCAAGGACACTAAGATCCTCCGGATAGGCCCTGCTCTTGGTCCTGCCACTTCGCAAGTGCGTCTGGTGGGAACGAGAGACAGGGCCTTCTCCGTGGTGGCCCCTCAGCTGTGGAACTCTCTCTCTCGAGTGAGATCAGATCTGCCCCCTCCCTCTTGTCCTTCAGGAGGCTAGTGAAATCCTGGCTATGGAATGAAGCATTCCCAGAAGAAGGCTGACATTGGTTATAGACCAAAGCGAATGACCACATATACAGACTGAGTTGAACTTGTTTTTAGTCGGCAATTTGACTTTTATGTATTTTATCCATATGTATTTTATTCTTGTATTGTTGTTGGATGTTTTTAATTTGTATTGTAGCATTGAATCCTTGCTGTAAGCCGGTCTGAGTCCCTCTACGGATGCAAAAGTTTTAAATAAATAAAAATAATAAATAGATAGAAAGTAAATAAAATTGCATTGCGGCCTAGCTCTTTGTAAGCCACTCCCTTCATAGTTCTCATGCCAAGCTCTTTCCAAACTCACCTGGTCCAGCGATGGCTACTCTAAGAGACTCCTCATTCTTCCTGCGCATCTCAGCCACCTCTTGCTGCAGCTGTTGCATCTTCTCTACTTCCAGATCCTCTGTGGTCTTTCCCTTGGCAGAGGTATTCCTCATCCTAGAAACAAAATAAAAGAGGGTCATGGCTTTCAGTAATGGGAAAGACAAAGCAGCTCCTATGCCAAGGGAAACACGGGACCCACCAGATGGTTGTAGGCTATTTCAACTCCCATAACCCCCATTAAGGGCCATGATGGCTAGGGCTGTTGGGAGCTGACTGGAAGGGGAAGATATTAACAGAATAGAAATAGAACAGCACACATCACAAAAACAACACAGCTATCTCCCCACACTTCAACCACCACCGCACAGCCTTCAATGCCACATCAATGCAAAACCATGCAAACCGAAAATGAAACACCCCATTTCTCAGTACAGAATAGATCTCAAATCTCTACTTCGAAATAAGCACTCTTGAACATACCAGGGATCATATCAAGCGGCCTAATACAAAATAGTCAATGTCCAGCTAATTAGGACCCCACAAGAACTAAAATTTGGACTTTTTAGCTAGGGGCAAACTTTTGTGTTAGGTAGTCATCCACCCATTTATAGCACTCATTACGGAAAGGTAAAGGTTTTCCCTTGACATCTAGTTGTGTTTGGCGGGTGGTGCTCATCTCTATTTCTAAGCTGAAGAGCCGGCGTTGATCTACATACATTTGCATGTTTTCAATCTGTTAGGTTGGCAGAAGCTGGGGCTAACAATGGGAGCTCATTCGCTCCCCGGATTCGAACCTGCGACCTTTCAGTCATCAAGTGCAGCAGCTCAGCCGTTTAGCCTGCTGCGCCACCGGGGGCTCCCATTAAACCACCATAATCATGGACGTGGTCTTGTGCTAACACCATTAATTTCAGTGGAGCCTGCACTGCAGGTTTTTGGGTTCTCAACTTCAGTTATCAAAGCAATACAAAGAGCATTCTAGACAAAGTGCCACCATAACCCAGTTATTCATAAGTGGAGATATTCAAGTTACTAGACTAGGGGAAGAGAACCACAATCCCTGGACCTTTCCCGGAGTGGAACAAACAACAGCTTCGAAGAATGGTAGTTTCAAGTTGAACAGAGTAGGTTGGCTATTTAACAGATAATAATAATAATAACCATCTCTCCCCGTTGGGGACTTTGGGTGGCTTACAAGGGACAAGCCCAAAAGACAATTAAAACACAGAAGAAAACACCGATTTAAACATCAGCTAAAAACAATACAACATAATGATACACAATATAAAAGCAATATGGATGGAAAGAAAATTAGCTGAGGTACAATTTCATTGAGTGCGATACATTTTACAGGAGCACAAGAAAGTGCAACAAACCAGTAGATTGGGCAGGAAATACTATCTTAAATCATGTTGAGGTAGCTCATATGAGGGACAGGAAAATTACTAGTAAGCTGTTTAATTGAAGGCACACTGGAACATCCAGGTTTTCAGTTGTCTCTGGAAGGAGGACAAAGTGGGAGCCTGTCTGATCTCCCTAGCGAAGGAGTTCCAGAGCCGAGGGGCCACCACAGAGAAGGCTCGATCCCTTGTCCCCCACCAACCGCGCTTGCGATGGTGGAGGGAGTGAGCAGTGCCTCCCCAGACGATCTCAAGGTACACACTGGTTCATAAGGGAGGAGGCGATCGCGAAGATAAGCAGGTCCCGAACCGTTTAGGGTTTTATAGGTGATGACCTGCACCTTGTATTGGGACAGGAAACTTATTGGGAGCCAGCGGAGCTGTTTAAACAGGAGGGTTGACCGCTCTCTGTAACCAGCTCCCGTGAGTAATCTGGCTGCTGATCTTTGAACCAACTGTAATTTCCGGGCCGTCTTCAAGGGCAACCCCTCGTAGAGCGCATTGCAGTAATCCAACCTAGAGGTGACTAGGGCACGGACCACCAAGGCCAGATCAGAAACAGATGAACTACAGGACCTGGTAGTCACCTTTTCTTTCTTAGCCAAGTAAAAGTGTTGCAGGTAACCTGCAGAGGTCATGGGGTCCAAAAACAGCCTTCTGGGACATGTGCTCCCAGGGCTGCACTCTGACCACACTGGCTGGGCAACGGGAATGAAAAACCTTGGCCACACTTCTTTTTTTATGTGTGTGAAAAGAGTGGTTATGATGGAGAAAAGTTGGGCTTCTTGATTGCTAGAAGCCACACACATCCAGTGACCCATCCACTCCAGAGAGCCCAACCTCCAGATGCGTTGAACTACAAACTCTGGTAATGCTGGCTAAAGGACTAGAACAGTTATCCTACAATGCATCTAGAGAACCCAAAATTGACATCGATATTCAGTTAACAGAAACCAAGTCAAATAGTACTACGTACTTTGGTGTTGCAGGTGTGACTGGAACTTTGGACTTCCCTGGAGTGACATACCTGTTCACGGGTATTTCACCCAGCTTCACCCGCTGAGCAGATCTGAAAGCATGAAGAGAAAGAAGGTAAAAGGTCGGTCCTGCTTGCCGGAGACTACCTACTGCATCCCTTTCAAGTGCAAGGGGTTTCCTGGCCTTCACCACTGTGCAGACATTCTCCAAACACCAGTGCTGAAAGGCAATTCAAAATGTTACCTCGCTGTGTGGGGAGGCGTACATGGCTTCTTGAGGCCTCTGATACAACTGGGGAGGGAATAGCACAAGACTGCTCAGAACTCATCTCCCCAAATACATAACATGGGACCCCCCCCCCCAAATACTCCTCATCTTCACAACAGGGAGTGGTATCTGTCAGTCACAGATTTGGGGCCCAGTCAACTTGGGGTATTTCCCTGAATCTTGGCAATGAACAGGACAGGAAAAGAGCCCCATCTCCCCATGCTTCTACTAAATTTATGAAATTGCAGTCACTGGGGCAGCAGCAGCAGCTTTCTGTAATCAATGAGCCTTTTCCCCTTTATCTCTTCTCCAAACTAAGCAGTGGCATGGGTACTCTTTTCAAAATAATGATTTGGATTTCCAAAATCTGTGGGCTAGCCCTCTTTTATGTCCCCGAAGCAATGAGAATTGTAAAGGCAAGTGGAAAAGAGAAAGTGGACATGAAATGACACTGTAGGGCAACATCCTGCTGGGAATGCAGTTAGAGCAACATGTTACAGCTGAAATGATACTAGACTCCCTTCCCCTTGCCCCCCGTGTTTTTGACCTCTCCCATCAATCTCTCCCCTCCCCCTTCGGTCCCATACCTGTTACAATATCCTGTCTTTAAAAAAATATTTTTATATTGATTTCTAATCTAATTTTAAATAACTGCTTACTGGGGAGTTGTCCTTCCCCTCTCAGGGCACTTGTGCCCGCTTTGTGCTGGTCAGTGACCGTAATAAAATTTTGTTATTGTTGTTGTTGTTGACAAACTGGGGAGTCCATTGAGGACTGAAGAACAGTTTCTCCAAGCTGGCCATTTCTGCATGGGACCTGATCCCTTTCAACTTGTGCACCATGTGCATTCTCTGAACTCCACTTTTGCTCCTCAACACCCCCCCCAATTGTTTATTTTTTTAATATAGAGATATTAAAAATTAACTAAGTATTTTTAATTACAAAAATGTGAGTCAAGAACTGAAAGGGTTAAATGGATACAACGACTCAGCTGCTGTTCCATATAAGTAGGTGTGCCTGTAGCTTAGTAGCTTCTCAGTCTATGAGAGGTCTCTGTGGGAGAAGGGCCTCACTGTGTTAGTAGGCCTCAGTGATAGTTCACCTGGCAGAGGCGTCAGTCTGAGAGAGCCCTCAGTGGGAGAAGATCTCAGTGGGAGGTAAGCCTCAGTGTTAGTAGGGCACAGTATGAGTATCCCTGGTGTGTGAGAAGCTTCGGTGAGAGAAGTCCCAGGTTGAAGGCTAACAAGGGCTATGGGCCCAGCATAACCCAGTGCATTCCCTGAACTCCATTTGCTCCTACCCCCACCACAAACTCTCCATAAAAAAACTAAAAGGAATTTCAGACTATAGTTGCCCTGCTGAATACTTCCTAAATGGATGAAAACATACAAAACCCACCCCCTACAGATAACATATAGCTTCATTTACTTCTGCAGGGAGTGATGTGTCACTATTTTAAGATGAAGTGCAGCAGAAAACCGAGGTATTTGGGCTTGCTGGATTTGGCCCCCTGCCCCTTGAACGGCTCCTGCCTGCCTGAGACATTTTAAAGAGAGTTAAGACAGCTTTGTACTGCGGCAATGCAACAGGCTACTCAGTTTACAAAATTCAGCCTGTCAATTTACACTTTCCCTGCTAGTTACTGGAAGTGGCTGTGAAGCATTGAATCACCACTTCAATGACCAGATGTCAGAATGATCTACTGTATTTTCAGTCATGTAAACATTTTCCCACACACTTGCAAACATATCTTGACATCCTGAAGGATTGTAAAGCTACTTAGGTTGATTAAACTAAAGGAAAAAAAGAGCAAAGGACATTTGTCAGGAGCTGCATTCTATACTCATCACTACTTCCTGTGGCTCGACAGAATGAGTACTCTCGCCAAAACCTAATGCGTGATTCCTGTCCTTCCAAAACTGTCCTGGGGGACAGAGCAGGGCCCAAACGGCACCCTTTTACTCTCTCCAAGCCTTGTCCTTGAACAGGGCCAGACTGTGGAGGGATCGGCACGGCCCCCTTAGAACATCACAAGGACTCCACTTGATGTGCCCTCCCACACCAGCAATATTTCAGACTCACAATCTTGGTTTCTTTTGAGGAGGTGGTTCTTGCTTGCTGGCCAACAGAGCAGCACGTTTCTCTGCCTGGCTTTTGGCCATGATTCTTCGCTGGGCACTCTTCCGCTGAGCCGAGATCCTCCTTGCCGCTCTAAAAGTGGGAGGGGGGAGGTCAGCTGTGGGCTTCAATAAATGGGGTATAACTTTCAAAAGGTTTCAGTGCTTACAAATATTGGAGGATTAGGACCTGTTAGGATCATAACCTATTATATAACATATTAAATAGGCATGATCTTGTTAGAGACCATTACCTATTGGTTAATAATAATAACTTTATTTTTGTACTCCGCCTCCATCTCCCCAAAGGGACTCGGGGCAGCTTACATAGGGCACTATATGCCTAAAACAACACATAAAATAAACACACAATACAATAAAAGATAAAACCAATAGCATATAAAACAATAATTTAAACTCAAAACACTGGCCAACTGTAAACAGGAACAAGGGAATAAGATTGTGCAAGTTGTAGCTCCTGAACTAGGCCATGGAACGAAAGTGCAGTGCTCTGTCATAAATTGCGAACCATTGGGGTTAAGACATTCTCAAAGGCTTGTCTAAACATCCAAGTCTTCAATTCCTTCTGGAAGGAGGAGTGTAGGGGGGGGCCTGTCTAATCTCCCTAGGTAGGGCGTTCCAAAGCCAGGTGGCCACCACAGAGAAGGCCCCCTACTATATCCCCACCAACCACACTTGTGATGGTGGTGGTGTAGGTAAAACTACGTCTCCCAGCGGGGCCGCGAGGAGAGCCTCCCTGGAAGATCTTAACACTCACGCACATCACTGATCACATAACCAAATGAGGATTTTTTTGGCATCATAGATCAAGATATTTATTTTTTAAATAAATTTTTATTACATTTATATTCATTTCATTACAAAACCTCTACAATTCATATAATTACTTCTGACCTGTTAGAATAATGAACTATTGGATTATGACCAATTGGGAAAAATCATAATCTTTATATATAATCGTTATATATTTTAAGAAAAGATATTGTATCCACATTTCTTTTCTTAAATTCATGTGGATAAATTGTATCCACATGTATTTGTTTAGCAGATTTATTTATTTATTAGTTAGATTTATTGGACGACACTCCCAGCTGGCTCGGGGTGGCTTACATCAAGCACCACAATAAACAACAAATCTACAACAACAATAAAACCACAAGAATAAAACAATTCCTAAGAGATAACACAAGTCCTGCACGTTACAGCTCAAAGGCCTGCTGGAATAGGACTGACTTGCAGGCCTTCTGAAAAGCCAACAGATTGCACAAGGCTCGAACCTCCGGAGGTAGCGCGTTCCAGAGAACTGGGGCGATGATGGAGAACGCCCATATGAAGTAATTAGTTATTATGATTTCTTTGTGTACTGTATGTTTGCATTGAATTTTTGCCATTAGTATGTTGTAAACCACCTTGAGTCCCCCCAGGGGTGAATATAAATTCAGTAAGTACGTAAATAAATACATAAATAAATAAATAAAATTATTGTTTTGCTTACAACTTCATGTATTTAAATATACAGGCACATTTCTTGTTAGTTTAAACTTTAAAATATTTTGATTTGTGTCTTTGACTTTCAGTCTTTATCAGTCCCTTCAACACTACACAGTCCTGTGCAATTCTCTTCTCTAACGGTCTACTTCCAAGTGTCCTCTTCAATGGTCATCCTTCAACTGCCATCTTTTAAAACTGTGTTCTAAAAACAACATATTATATACAGACAATCATTAAACAGAGGGGGCTTGAGAAGGTTGCCTATTTCCAACAACAAAGATATGGAGGCCCTTCTGATCAATGGGAAAACAGCAGACACGGCCAATATATTGTAGGAAGTGTTGTTTCCTGGATAATGTTTTTCAAGTCTATTGCTTTGAAAAAGAAACATTGTATGCTTAA
Organism: Anolis apletophallus; assembly: GCA_030556195.1. Lineage (NCBI taxonomy): Eukaryota > Metazoa > Chordata > Lepidosauria > Squamata > Anolidae > Anolis > Anolis apletophallus. The sequence goes on from JARBWK010000005.1 coordinate 7,809,431, forward strand.
GCAAATAGTAAGACAATAGTAAGAAGATTAGCAGTAATCTATCAGAATGGTGTTCAAGTACACCCCGAATTGGAAGCAGTATGCCTTTTATGCTAACTATATCAGGGCTGCCCAGGAAGTCGATCGCGATCGACCAGTCGATCCCGGGACCAAAGGAGGTCAATCCCAGATGGATGGGGCTTTTCATAGGGGTGCGGAGCCAGATCGCGCCAAGCCCCGCCCCTCCCCCAGCAGCTTCTCCAGCCTTGAGGAGGGTAGGGCCAAGCCAGCCTTGTGCTAGCTATGCCACCACTCGCTTGGCATTGCCATCCTCAAGCCTGGAGAAGCTGCTGGGAGTGCCGAAGCCAGAACTATGGCTATCACCCGCGGTTCTACCCCCCGGTGGGCAAGTCCGGGGAGGTTCCTGCAGCGGAGGATTGGCTCCAGGAACTGACCGCGGTTCAGGACATGCTATGAGATCAGTTGGAGCAGGCGAAAGCGGATTATAAACGAATGGCTGATCAGCATCGCCAGGAGGGGCCGGAGATTCAAGTAGGAGATCGAGTGTGGCTCTCCACCAAGTATCTGCCGACGCAGAGGCCTTGTTGCAAACTGAACGCGCGGTTTGTGGGCCCCTACAAGGTGCTGGCGCAAGTTCGACCAGTGGCTTTCCGACTCCAACTGCCTCCAGCCATGAGGATCCACCCCGTGTTTCATCGCTGTCTATTACGCCCGGCAAAGGGAGTGCGGCCTGATGGACACAGCCACCGCCACTGATGCGTGACGGAGAGGAGGAGTTTGAAGTACAGGACATTCTTGACGCACGTCTCCGGCGCCGGAAGTTGGAGTATCTGATTGACTGGAAGGGATTCGGGCCGGAGGAGCTTCGTGGACGCTCGCTCGTTTCCATCGCAACCACCCTGAGAAGCCTCGGCCTCGCGGGAGGCCTAGGAGGGGCCCTGAGGAGGGGGATAGTGTGGCACCCCAGCCTCCATTTCAGCCAGGGGGGGGCGCCGCCCCGGGGGTCCCGATTGCTTTGGACCAGGATGGAGGAGACGAAGGGGCCGATGGGTATGCTTCACCGACAGACAGTTTGCAATGGGAAGACACCTGGCCTTCTGCTTATTCGGATGATGAAGGTCAACCAGATTCTGGCTCGGATTGCGAATATGAGAGACCGGGAGGTTTCGGTTCTCAAGAGCGCTTGTTTTTGCCAGCTGCCGAGGAGGGCATGGAAGCTGAGGCAGCGCCGGGTTCCCAGGATGATAACGGGCCAGATGGTGCCGAGACCGAGAGTTGCTTCGACCGTAGGAGCAATATTGTGGCTACACGCAAAGATTGGAGACGGGGAGTGGAGAAGCGTTGGACCCACAAGGGTGGGACTTAATTATACACCCGGTGGGAAAGTTCCTCAGTTTGGCGGCCACGTATTTGCTGGAGAGACGCATCGGTGGTCTCCTGCTCCCTGGAAGCCTTAGTTTGGCTCACCTTGCCAAGTACTGCCAAGAGACTTTGTTTACTTCCATGAACTGTGGATTGCCTTGCCTTGTTCCATGGACCAAGTTTGCTTGAGAAACTTCCTTGCTTTTGGATTACCTTGCCTTGTTTTATGGACCTTGCTTTTGAGATTCCCTGCTTTTTGGATTTGCTTTATGAACATTGATTGCTAATTGCCTTGGACTAATTGACATTGCTCCTTTATTGGACTTTTTATCCTTTTCACCTGCATCCCCTTTTGCTTAATAAATAGTTAATTGACATTTGTCCATGTGTGTATGATTACGGGGCAGGGCTAGGACCCGTGTTGTGACAGTCTATGGCAGGGGTGCCCACTTTTTCAGCATGCGAGCTACTTAAACTAAAACCAAGTCAGAAAGATCTACCAAGAGATAACAGGGCGGAGTTGGGGAAGGGGGCGGGGCTTGGCTCCGCCCCCTCCTCCCTCTGGCTTCAGCATTTCCACTGCTTCTCCTAGGTAGAAGAGGGTAATGCGAAGCCAGTGGTGGCATAGATAGCCACCACTGGCATGGCATTACCCCCATCTACTCTTGAGAAGCTGTGGAAATGCGGAAGGTGGCAGAGGGGGCGGAGCTTGGCAGGGCTTAGCTCCGCCCTCTTTCCCTTTGGCTTTAGCATTTCCACAGCTTCTCCAGGGTACAGACAGGTTATGCCAAGCCAGTGGTGGCGATCTATGCCACCACTGGCTTGGCATTATCCTCTTCTAACCAGGAGAAGCAGTGGAAGTGCTAAAGCCAGAGGAAAAGGGCGGAGCTAAGCCCCACTAAGCTCCGCCCCCTCCCCTCCAGGCTTCAGCATTTCCACTGCTTCTCCTGGGTAGAAGAGGATAATGCCAAGCCAGTGGTGGCATAGATAGCCACCACTGGCTTGGCATTATCCTCTTCTACCTAGGAGAAGCAGTGGAAATGCTGAAGCCGGCAGAGGGGGTGGGGCTTGGTGCGACATGGCTCCGCCCCCTCAGAAGCGTCCCATCCAGCTGGGATCGACCTCGCTGGGTCCCAAGATCGACCAGTCGATCGCGATCGACCTTCTGAGCACCCCTGGTCTACGGCATGGAATATTTGCCATATATGTGTACATTGTAATCCACCATGAGTCCCCTGCATGGTGAGAAGGGTGGAATATAAATAAATATTGTAAATAAAAATAATTTTTTGTGTGTAAACTGCCCTGGGTCCCCTTGGGGAGATAGGGTGGTCTATAAAGTTGTTGTTGTTATTGTTATTTGGTGCCTTTGAGGAAACAGCCTTATTAGTCCATTCTTTCCATGTTTGCCACACTCGCTTTTTATCTCCTTGCCAGCCAAATGCTACGCAAACGAGGACTGTCAATTTATTTTCATGCTAATAACACATTCCTTTTTGAAGAGCAGGTGTGGAGAAAATTTTTTTAAAATGTCTTTCAAAAATGAGTATCTCATGGGATACTTCTCCCTTGTAATTCGTGGGAATCACCAACTACATGTGTTTGGATGAGGTAATGGAAAAAACCCTGGATGTTGTCCTCCTTAGCAGTATTTCAGGGGGGACTGATCCCAGAAACAAACCCTTTGGACTGTAAGTTAACCAGTTTCTCAAGAACAATTTGGATCCAGATATCAGTGACTTGCTGAACATTCATCCTCTTTGAAAAATCTGGAAACCCAACATCTCACTGGTGCACTTTGACGAGTTTCAATAACTGATGCTTAGTGATTAGCACTAAAAGGCTCATTGAATGTAGAGCAGGCATAGTCAAATTTCAGCCTTCCAGGTGTGTTGGACATCAACTTCCACCACTCCCATGAGGGAAAACTATCCTAAAATATATAGCAGAGCATCCAAAAACAAACAGGATACAAAAGTAAGCATTTAGCTCACTAGCGAGCAGAGTGAAGTGCCATGTGATATGGCTGTAAAGAATCCAGAGCTTAGGAGGCAAACATGCAGAGTCCAATCTTAAAACTCACAAAAGGTTTATTTACAACAATAAGAAATAACTTCAGTTCTTAATAATCAAGAACTGGGTCTAATTTATTCTAACACCCACCTAAGGTCTCAAATCACGACATCTCTGACACACAAGCAGTGGGAGATCTCAAAGCACACACTACACACTCTCCATGCTGAAGTGTAAGAAGTCAGATTCAAAATGGCTTGCAGTAGAAAAATATCCATTTTAAACAACCAATCAGGATGAGAGCAGAAACAGAGGAGGGAATAAATTAGATAAATTCCAATTGTCATATAGGAGACATAGGGTAAAAGGTTTTCCTCTGACATTAAGTCCAGTCGTGTCCGACTCTGGGGGTTGGTGCTCATCTCCATTTCTAAGCCGAAGAGCTGGCGTTGTCTGTAGACACCTCCAAGGTCATATGGCCTGCATGACTGCATGGGGCATAGGAAACATCGAGCATAGGGGACATGGGGAAATGGAATTCCCTCAGGCTATACTAACTAACTAGTATAGCTCCTTGTTGAAGATTTGAGCAGTGTGGGGTTGAATTTCAACACTAACAACCTGCCGGCTGTTTGCCCATACTGAACTGAACTTTATTATTTATGAGTCGCCCTCCACAAGTGTGCTCCGGGCGACTTACACAGCTAGCAATGCAGTACTAGAGTATTAAAACATTAAAATGGCTAAAAATATCGGACTCGGAAGGTTCCGGGTCGCTGGTTGTCGTATTATGCATAGGCTTTCCTAAATAGCCATGTCTTAAGTGCCGCCAAGAACTGGGGCAGGTCAGGACTGGCTCTTTGGTCTGGGGGTAGAGAGTTCCACAGGACGGGGGCCGCAACAGAGAAAGATTTCTGTCTCATGGACTCCAGATGAGCCTCTCTCGGACCCGGGATACAAAGGAGGTTCTCGTTTGCTGGCCGTGGTGCTCTTGGGTGGGTGGGTAGGGTCAAGCGGTCTTTTAAGTATGAGGAACCCTGGCCCCGCAGGGCCTTGAATGTCAGGGTCAGAGTCTTATAAAGGACTCTGTGTTTGACCGGCAGCCAGTGCAGACGCTGCAAGGATGGTGTGATGTGACATCTCATTGGTGTTTTTGTGAGGAGCCTGGCGGCAGCATTCTACACAATCTGGATCTTACGGGTTAATGACTGAGGAAGGCCCACATATAAGGCCCACATACCTGATTTAGAGGGCGAGAGAATAGGTTTCTGGTCCACAAAAAGGTTCCTCTATTGAATACCCTGAAAACAAGGCTGTTTTTGGATACATGTGCAAAGGCCAAGACTGCAGCTTCCATTCAGACTATTAAGGTTGCTTTCTAGCTCTTCAGGAGTAAAGGCAAACCTCTCTCCCCCTCCAAGAGAGGTGGAGAGGCAAGGGGCACCAGGTTCAGAGGTTGGGGAGGCCACTCCATGAGGAAACAAAGAAGAGTCATTGTGGAAGACAGACCTTGCCAAGGAACTATGGAATCTAGGCCTGACGCTGCAACCTGTGCCAGTGACATCTTTGAATGGGTGGGTTTCCTGGATCTGAGCAAGACGTTCTTACCTTCTTGAGGTGGTGCCAGAAGCTGGTGTTGATTCCTCATTGGCTGCATCTGTCTGCTCTGCCACAGAAGTCGAATCGTTCAGGACTTCAGTGCCTTTCTCCTCTAAAAATAAATAGTGAATCAACATTTTCCAAACTTAAAGCTTCCATCATTTCTTTCCAGCAAAAGAATGCTCAGGAAAATCAAAGCTTCAGTAATTCAGCAAGGCCTTTTGCACAAACTCTTGGATCTTTCCGTGACTCAGGTTCAAAACTTGGGAGATTATAAGTAATAGTGAGAAGGCAAAAAAAGTAAAAAAAGAAAAGCTTTTTAGCATCTCTCATTTTGACCTTTAACTTTTTCAGAAAATAGCAAGTCACTGGCAAGTAAAAAAAACCCAAGGATCTCAGGAAAGGAGCAACTCAGTTTACTGGTGACACCAAATTACTTAGAACCAAGTGGATTTTAAAGCACTGCAAAGGGATCTTGCAAAGTGCATTTCAAAGCAAAGGTAAAAGAAAAGCATTAGAAGAAAGGATCCTAAAGCCCAGACCCAAGAGGCAAGATGTGGCTCCACCGCCCAATTGTTGAGGCCCTTTGGAATATGTTTATGGTTATTATTTTGTATTATTTGGGATTATTTTTGAGATGTTTGCTTAGGGCAACGTTTCTCAACCTGGGAGTTGGGCCCCCTGGTGGGGTTTTACAAGGAGGTTTAATATATATTCTCACATATATTCTCACATATATTTAGGAACCCCTTTGGCACAGAAGGCTGAAGCTCTCTCCACCTGTCCTTCTCTTTCGTTTTGAAAACAAGACAAGGAATCCTCCCACTAAAAGCCCTCCTCCACTGTGATTGGCCAGCCTCTCAGCCAAGGGAAAGGCTGTTTCTGAGACTCCATGCAGGGAAGGGGAGCAGGCGTGCTCAGCGCATGACAGTGTGGTGCACATGTGCGGGGCAAGGGAGAGCGTGCGACGCTGGAGGAAAGCTCGCACGAGCAAGTCCCTTCAAAGCATGGGGGTTCTGTGTGGGAAGTTTGGCCCAATTCTATTACTGGTGGGGATCAGAATGCTCTTTGATTGTAGGTGACCTATAAATCCCAGCAATTACAACTCCGAAATGTCAAGCTCTATTTTTCCTCAAATTCCACCAGTGTTCACATTTGGGCATATTGAAAATTCGTGCCAAATTTGGTCCAGATCCATCATTCTTTGAGTCCACAGTGCTCTCTGGATGTAGGTGAACTACAACTCCAAAACTCAAGGTCAATACTCACCAAACCCTTGCAGTATTTCCTCTTGGTCGTGGGAGTTCTGTGTGCCAAGTTTGGTTTAATTCCATCATTGGTGGAGTTCAGAATGCTCTTTGATTGTAGGTGAACTATAAATCCCAGCAACTACAACTCCCAAATGACAAAATCAATCCCCAATCCTACCAGTATTCAAATTTGGGCCTATTGGGAATTTGTGCCGAATTTGGTCCAGTGAATGAAAATGCATCCTGCATATCAGATATTTACATTACCATTCGTAGCAGTAGAAATGTTGGTGTAGGAAATTGAATGTTTGCCCTTTTTGGTGTGAGAGAGGGCAGTTTATAAATTATTATTATTATTATGTATTAAATGCCCTTAACAGTCCCCGTGTCACGTGGTGGGCATTCTCATCAACGTTTCATTGCCCCGACTATTTTTAGACATAGGGGAGGCTTTCTAAAAAACACAAAATGATATCTTCCTGTTTAAAAAATCCCTCCTAAAATGACCAAAACATGGCAAATTCTCCCTGGGGTATGTTTGGAATACTTTGGGGGCTAGACATTACCTTAATATGGTCCTTCAGGCCATGTCTACAAAGGTCTTTTCAGCCTTGAAAGACGGCGTTTAAGAGGTGACTTGATCGAAGTGTATAAAATCATGCATGGGATAGAAAAGGTGAATAGAGAAAAAATATTTTCTCTGTCACCCAACACTAGGACTAGGGGGCACTCCCTGAAGCTCCAAGGTAGGAAAGTTAGGACTAATAAAGGGAAATATTTCTTCACCCAGAGGGTCATTGGGTTATGGAACTCACTTCCAGAGGAGGTTGTGACAGCTGTCAGTCTGGACAGCTTCAAGTCAGGATTAGACAGATTCATGGATACCAAGGGAATCAGTCGTTACTGAAATGGACATCCAAGTGCCACCTCTGTGTTGATGGAGGCAGGCAGGATTTTCCCCGGGTACTGGTTGTGGGGGGTCGGGAGCAGGTGAGGGTTTTGCCCTCCTTTCTGCTAGAGATCCCCGTGTACAACTAGTGGGCCACTGTGTGACACAGAATGCTGGACTAGATGGGCTGAGGCCCGATTCAGCATGGCTCTTCTTATGTTCTTATGTTCTTATGACCCCCTTGCATATTTCAATTTATGTGCAGAGTCAAAGCGAGATAAATTTAGTCACTTCCTCTTTGTGTTATACAAATCAACTAGACTTGTTCTATGTGTGCCTCTTGAAACCAAGACACAATTCAGCATGTTCACAGGCCACCGCCGGCTGAAGAGCCCTCATTGCTGCTCTGCACAGAAGCAACTTACTGGCTTTCATGATCGGCGTGATGATGGCGTGTGGGAGCATAGCCCTTGCTGCTGAAGTTCTCTGCATGAATGCTCCTTTGGGAGTGGACAGCCGTGGTTTCCTAAGATCTGCAAGAAACCACCACCTTGTAAGTTGAACACATCAAGGGCAACCATCCATGCTACAAAGAGTTGGTCGGCTTGTTGCCCTCTTTCCCATAAGAAAGCTGGAGGAGTGCTAAGGGGATAGTCAGAAACCAGCTTCTTTTCCAAATGTGGGAGGATTAAGGAGTTGGATTACCAATCGCTTCCCTACACCACACAAGACAACCTAGATGGCCTTTTGTTTATTTTTGGCCATATTTAAACTCTTTAGACCTTGCATGGATTCCTGGAGACTTCAAAGATAATTGTTCACAACTATCCAAGCCAACCCAGCTGATGTGCAACCAGTCATTTCAAAAAGGAAAATAAATTAACCAGCAAGAATGTATGACACCAACACAACCTGTGAGATTCACAAATATGGAAGCTTGGTGCCACCTCCCAGACAGGACACTTATTTAGAAAGCAGTTGATTGTGACCTAAACATTTTGATAACTACAGAATTGGAAGTCACATTTGTTCTACGAGGTTTTAGTTCTGCCATCCTAAAAGCATACTCAATGGCATCAGTGACTCTGCATTATGAAGCAGGCGCTCTTGTTTCCCAATCGTCTGGTTGCCTCCTGCAGAATTCTGGGAAATGTAGTTTAGGACGGGGTCTTTTGAATTCTGAGGTAGAGAGGTCCTAGGCTTCTTTAAACTACATGACCTGCAATTATGCAGGAAGCGTATCCACTTTATAACACTAATGTGATATTGTCCCTTGTCCCACTTGCATTTACCCACTCACAAGAGCAAGATACATGAGCAAAAGGAGTCCTTGTAGCCTAAAGAAGACTGAGAGTTCCACAATGGACAGATCTGTAGATCTACTGGTCTCTCCTCTTTCATCCATCTCTGTTGATTCCATCACATACAACAGCCATCTCTGTGTAATGCCAATGGGATTTTGGCCTGCATCAATAGGAGCATAGTGTCTAGGTCCAGGGAAGTCATGCGACCCCTCTATTCTGCCTTGGTTAGACCACACCTGGAATACTGTGTCCAATTCTGGGCGCCCCAATTGAAGAGAGATATTGACAAGCTGGAATGTGTCCAGAGGAGGGCGACTAAAACAATCAAGGGTCTGGAGAACAAGCCCTATGAGGAGTGGCTTAAAGAGCTGGGCATGTTTAGCCTGAAGAAGAAAAGGCTGAGAGGAGACATGATAGCCATGCATAAATATGTGAGGGGCAGTCATAGGGAGCAAGATTGTTTTCTGCTGCCTTGGAGACTAGGACGCAGCCAATCAAGAGAGATTGCAAAGCAAAGAGGAGATAGCTAGCAAAAAAAGAGGTCCGTAATGCCTTTAAATCTCTCCTCGCTTCTGTCTCACCCTCGGAACTCGATATACATATATAGCATCCCTATTTTGCGGATTTTCACTTTTTGTGGGTGGTCCTGGAATGTAACACCCACAATAAGTGAGGGAACACTGTAAAGTTTCTGAAAATGTTATTTTTTATGCCAACAGCCGGGGAGTTCCGAGAGCTGTACTCTCAGGACTGTCTTGATGTGGATCAAGACAGTAAAAAATTCTCCTTGGCATGTTTGTTGCATACAGGGGTGGGGAAGGCAGGTGCAGCTTTTTAAGTCTTCTGTAACATTAGCTACTTCTGAACACAGCAGTATAGCTTCAAACGTTCACTCTCTCCCAAGTCTTGGCAGCTAACCATGCGATCCCACAATGAAAATAGTCCCCTAGTCCTAAACTGGGAGAGAGAGAATGCTGCAGTACTCACCAAACCAAGCATCAACACCATCATTATTGTTCCAATCTTGAAAGTTTATATGCTCAGGAACGTCAAAAGAATATTTATCATCAGCCATTTTTAAAAATTGCATCAACTCCTCCTCCTCTGCTGCAGTAGATCCTCTTCCAAGTGACTTGGAGCGGAGCAGATACCTGGAGAGCAAAGGAAATACAGTATTTGTAGCATAGCAGGCAACAACTTGTTCCCTTTGCATAGCCTTGAATCATTTGTCAGTCTTTCCTTTTAACAGAGTGGAATGAGAGTCAAAGCCTGCCCCTGATTCACGGCTGAGATGGGACCATTTCACTGTCATCCTCTCAGATCCAGGTCCATGGTTATTACATAGCTCTGTGTTACCAAAAGCACTGGAAAGAGACAATCCCCTCCTCTGGTCCTGTTGGTTGGGGTTTCTGGGATTTGAAGCCCAACATTTGGAGAACATGTTTGATTTGGTAAAAATGGCAAGAAAGGGCCACATGCATATAAATGCTTCCAACCCTTACGCTGATCCTCGTGATCATAGCCACAGAACCATTGAATTGGAAGGTCAACCCCTGCTCAGTGCTGGATCTCTACATAAAGCATCCCCAGCAGACAACTATTCAGTCTCTTTTTTGAAGACCTCCAAAGGAGACCTCACAACCTCTCAAAGCCTTTGTTTCTTATACTGTTAACTCAGTATCTACTCTCCTGTAACTTCAAACCATAAGACCTCACTCATCCTGCCCTCCTGGACAGCAGAGAGCCAACCTGCCACCTCCTCTTTGCAACAAACTTTGAGGCCTTTAAAGAGGGCAATCATGCCGCCCTTCATTCTTCTCTCCACCAAGCTGAACATGCCTGGCTGCTTCAACCTTTACACATATGTTTTGTTCTCTGGTATCATCCTTGTTGCGCTTCTCTGAACACCTTTAAGGCCGTCGTAAAATGAAACAGCTTACTTAGCTCACATTGGAGGATGTGGATCAAAAGGAACAAAGAGGATGTCAAATGTCAGTGCAGATGGCATCTACTTGACAAGTCAAGCAGAGAAAAAGATTTTCCCTCTATGGCAGTGTTTCCCAACCAGTGTGCCGTGAGCGATCATCAGGTGTGCCGTGGAAAATTGGAGATAGGAGGGAGAGAGAGAGCCTCTGTCCTACTGGGAAGCCCTAGCTGGGGCTCGATCCCTTGCCTGAGTCCCGCAGACACAGCCTCCATTTGGGAAACCTTGTGCCGCCGGACTCACCACTTGCCTTCTTGGGCTTTCTCCTCCCCTCCTCTGCCTCGAAAGGGTTTGAGCCGAAAGGCGGGGACTGCGTCAGGCAGAAAGAGCCACACTGAGAGAGAGAAGATCCTGGGATGGGACTTCCCCGGGTCCCCTGGCTGCCTGGGGGGCGGATCTACACCGTAGCATTCATGCAGTGAGGCACCCCTTGGTCTTCCAGGGCTCAAGGCTGGGGAATCCTGGGATTTGTAGTTTGGGGAGGCTCAGGATGGTGTCAAGCTACCACTCCTGTGATTCCCTCGCACTCAGCCAAGGCGGGTCAAGGGGCATTCGGGACACAAGGTTGCGGCACCTTTAAGCAGGGGCTGAAAACAGGGTTTGCTCACTTAAGGCAGGCGTGGGCCAACTTGGGCCCTCCCTCCAGGTGTTTTGGCCTACAACTCCCACCATTCTCCCTTTCTGTGTAGGCTATATGTGTTGCGTGTGTACTGTATATGCATATATATACTGTGTATATACATATAAACTATATGTATTACTGTGTTAAGAGTGTCATTTTGTGTCATTTTGGTTGGTGGTATGCCCCAGGATTTTGTAAATGTAAAAAATGTGCTGCGGCTCAAATAAGGTTGAAAAACACTGCTCCAAGGAACTGGAGATATTTTTCAGACCGCAGCTGGCTCACAGGAGGTCCTGAACTCAGATCACAAGCAACGCAACAGTGACTTTGCTAGATCTATAGGTTTTTCAGAATATGCTTACCATAATTGAGTCAGTTTCCAAGCACCAAAATTAAGAGGGCAAGTTTACCATGGACCATGACCCTGAAGTCTCTCTTGATCACCTGGATCCTGACAACATACATGTTTAATGCTGATGAGTACTTTCATTCAATTGTCCATAGCAGGACATTAGAACATTGCAGCCACAAAAGTTACTGTTTAGATCCAAGTCAAAGAGGTCCAAGTGAGGACTCCTCTGAAGCCAGATGGTGAGTTCAAGGCCTTCTCAGTTAGTTGAGACTTTGTCCAGGATGACTGCCAGCTTATATATTTTTACAAAACTGTGTTCACTCACACATTGGAAGGCTGCCTAGATATAAATTACAGTACCATTAGTAGGTGCCAACCTAATTTATAGCCCTCAGCATCCCTTGCCAAGGTATGGAGTGTTGCTACATACCAGAGGGAGGTCTGAGCCACAGACAGACTGAAGGGAGGCAGAAGGTCCAGCCCACAAAGAGAAGGAGATGACTGTGGCTTCCAAGACTGTATTCAATTTAGACAAGACACAAAGATGCCCAAAAGTTGAGGAAAGGCAACAGCCCCCAACCAAGGTAACACAATTCCAAGCTCTGGCTGGAATGATATCCCTCCTGAGTCCCCTTGATTAGTATCAAGTTTCTGTCAACACTACTAACAGGGAAAAAACCCCAAGTGCGTCACTGACGTTCCTTTTGCCCACTCAGCCCAACAAGTTAGGCTGCCAAGCAGGGGAACGGGCATCACATTTCAGGAATGGTTGGCGCCATTGCTAAACCTTAGTGGGGCCAAGCCTCTCTGAAATGGAGAGGCAGCAAATTCAGAGCAAAACAACCCCGGGAGGCACATAGGGAATCCCCCCACCCTACGGAAGGGTTAGATTTCTAGGCCATTTCTAGAGCAGCAGGAAAGGTAGGCTGAACCATGTGGGGGCCTGGAGAGCAGAGTCAAGCCCTCTCCACAACCTTCCAATGTTTCATCTATGGCCAGGTGGATTGTGTTAAAGAGACAAGGGCAATTTATTGTGCAGTTCTGTGTAGTGGATCAGGATGAATAAGGAGTCTCTGGGAAATATAAATGCCCTTCCTCCCAATCCACCTCTATTTAAAGCACTGGTTCCCAACCTGTGGTCCATGGACCATCAGTGGCCCACAAGAACTAAAATATGGTCCGTGATCTCACCGTGGCTGCCAATAAGCTTCCGGTCCCAATTCAAGGGGCAGTTTATCACCTACAAAGCCCTAAAAGTTTCCGGTCCAGCCTATCTTTGCAATCACATCTTCCCCTATGAACCTGCGTGAGCTTTAAGATCTGCTGGGGAGGCCCTCCTCTCGCTTCCACCTCCATCACAAGTACAGTTGGTGGGGATGAGAGAGAACACACCCATTGTGCTTGGCTACTAGTTGTTGATGATTTATGTTTTTAGGATGCTTTGACAGATTTTGTTTAAATTTATTGTAATGCAATGTATTTTACTGTGCTATATTTTAATTCTGTTGACTGGGCCTTGTCCCCATGTAAGCCCCCCCCCGAGTCCTTTCGGGGAGAATAAAGTTATTATTATTATGGGTATGGGAAGTGTGGCAACTTTACAAGTCACATTAAATCTCAACATGACCATAGTGTGCTCAGAAGATGGTAATAAAAGTTCAGGTGGACAGTCTAACGAGCAGTTAGATAGGAGCTTTACATTCCATCAACATAGGACTCCTCAAGAGACAGTACAAATGTCAAGATGCTTATTAGACAAGAAATCTTTATCAGTTTCCCAGAGGAGATGGCATGATTTTCTCTCTATATTACCTAGCCCAGCAGATGGGCTCTTTAGTCCAGGCAACACTGGTGCTGATTAAAGATCTATGGTCAAGTCAAAGGATTTCTAGTTCCATGTTTCCTTTTGTTCGTGTTTCATGATTCCTAGTTTTGATGACTATTTCTGAATTTCAATTTTTGGATTTATTCTGCTTTTGTATTCCTGGTTTTTGATGCTACTCCTGTACTTTGATTTCTGTGGTTTATTCCCAATATTTGGACTTTGGTTTTTTTATACTATTTTGCTGAATTTCATATATATATTCTTCAATAAACTGCTTTGCTATTTTACCTTGGACTGGACTGTGTGTTAAGTACAGAGGTGGTTCTCAGCCTTGGAATGCAACACATAGAAATAGTTGTTAAGATTAATGAGGCATGAAAACCTAGTAGTTGTCATCAAAGTCATTTCTGATACATCCAATATTCAAGATGAAACTTTATGTACCCTCACTATCTCTCCTCCCTCTCCCATCTGTTACCCACTGGCAAAAATAAGCTGGAAATAGAAGCCAAGAACCCTGTGGTAAACAAGGAAAGTTAGATATTTTGGCACAGAAACAGAACACAAGCTCAACTTTCTAATGCAGAAACAGGAAACTTTCCAACCTTGCTAAGGAGCATTCAAACTAAACAGTCCATTCATGCACTTAATAGTGGCTATTAGGCATGTTTTTGAACCCCAAAATGGCGATTCTTATATCAAATGGGGGGGGGGGGGTTGTTTAGTAAAAGAAAGACTTAGAAAAAAATTTCCAAAAATTTCTGAAATGTAACTTAATTACTTACGAAATTCGTTAGTAGTTCTAAAGTAGGCAAAGCAGGGAAACAGGACTGACACTGTTTTAAGCACAGGCAAATCAAGGGGCAACATTTCCCTTGGTTTCCTTGCAGGGAGATATAAAGCATTAATATATTATTATTATTAATATTATTAAAGGACAGGGTTCCTTTGCAGGGACACATATAATGCATTAATATATTATTATTAATATTATTAAAGGACAGGGTTCCTTTGCAGGGACACATATAATGCATTAATATATTATTATTATTAATATTATTAAAGGACAGGGTTCCTTTGCAGGGACACATATAATGCATTAATATATTATTATTATTAATATTATTAAATAAATGCCTAGGCCTACCTCTGGTGCAGGCCTTGCTAATCTGTAGAGTTCTCCTCACTCCACTTTCTTTCCCCATTCAGTTTTACCATAGCAGTCTAGGACCTCCGTTGGAACTCTATGGCTTTTCTTGATTCTGAACTCTTCCTTCTCCTCTCCGTGCTCTTTTCACTCCTGCTGCCCTTCTCTCAGCAGTTCTTGTGTCCTTCTACTCTGTCCTTCTATCTAAACCCCCTTCCTGGGTGTTTAAATTGCTTTTTTCGTCAGTCCTCCAGCCCCTCTAGGAGTCCCGATTTCGGGCTCTCTATCGTTTCCAGCTCCCTTTTCACTTCCTGGAAGAGGCCTTCCACTCTAATTAGGCTGCAAGCATGGAAAGGCCCCGATTTCACTGTGAGTTATGTCTGCAAAGCTATTTTGGAGGGGGAAATTTTCCTGTTGGGGGGACATCCGAAATATTTAATAATCTAACGAAATTTTGGGCCCAGGGGGTGCGGAAAAGAAAGTCCACTTCCGGGATTGGCCTTGCGATCCGTATAAACTTGAAAGGCCCATTACATACGAATCACTTACGATTTCTTTTAATTTCCGTTTCATTTTTCTCATGCCTAGTGGCTATATCTGTATTCAATAATCCCAAATGTTCTGCTGTGGTAATCCAGGGCAGAAGGGAGCAGAACAAAACACTGGTTTCTACTAGTACCACCAACGTGGCCCAAATGGCAAAAGAAGCCAGGACTAGACCACAGCCTCCTGAGCCACTGTTCCTCAGTGCTTGAGAAGTATTGATTACAATTACCCATCATTCAAGGGGTTTGTGTGGCAGAAATTACAGCTAAGTGCAAATCTTGCGTTAAGTTCATTTCCGTGGGATGCAAGTATACTGCTGGTGACTTCAGATCATCTCTGATTTATGGTTTCCATAGTCGAGTGGGGATTCAAACCTTAATCTCCTAGTACAAAGTTTACACCACTCCACGATGCTGGCTTCTGCCCAACTATACATAAACCGGGTTTTTTGATAATGCTACATGCAAATAAGCTGATTTCTTCTTAACTTTTCCAATTTTGTAGTAGCACACCATACCTACGAGTGGGTATTGTACAGACACAGCTTGTATACACTGTTGTGTCAGGACTGGAACAACTGCCTCTTGGATGCTATTCAAGGTCATTCCCCACCTACTGCAAAATTCTTGCTCATTTGGGGCTTATGAAAAACATCTGGGAATGTAAATGTGAGTAAGGCCAAGACACGTGTCTTAATCCAATAATCTTGAGGCCTTGCTGTGTTTTGGAATATACTAGAATATACTTCCCATCTCATTCTTCTTATCCATCCTGCAGGATGTTGCAAGCAATCAACATGAGAAACAGAGCTAGTCAAATCAGAGATACATGCCATCCTAGTATTTTCCAAGTTTCTTCACCCACTCTCTTCTCTCCCCACATAGCTACAGATCCGTGGCTCCCTTCCCAGCAGCCCAAAAATAAATGCCCCTGACATTGCATGCCCTGTAATTCAGACCCCACATGCTCTAGGAGACATCACGATGGGACAAGTTAAAAATAGCAGAGGATTTGGGGAGACAAGTTGAACTTGGCATGCTGCGGTGCCAGAAAGTGGCCTAAGATGCTCCAAGGCTGCTACTTGGAATGCTGGGGAGAGATGATACACTACAGAAGACAAAATGGGTGTTAGGATCAGAGTCACTTTTTGCAAAGTACCACCTATCCATCATGATACTTCTAGACCTCTCTGCAACTTTCAATACTATCTACCATGGTATCCCTGGAGGGGCTGGGAATCACTGTGCTGCAGTGGTTCCGGTCACCTCTCTCAGGCAGGTTCCAGATGGTGGTGCTTGATCCTCAAAAAAGGAGCTGTTATGTGGCATCCCACAAGGTGCCATTCTATCTCCAATGGTTTTTTAAACATTTATATGAAACCTCTCCATTGGCGGCCCCTTGTTGTGGGGGAGAGGCTTACGTACCCTAATGAAGTTGTGAGCTATGCTGGCGGTGGCATAATAGCCACCGGTAGGGCCTCCCATGCCAGACAGATCACAACCGATGGGTCTGACAAAGAGCGTCAAAGGGCAGGATGGGCTCTCTAGCCTTTTGGCAACCATCCTAGGAGAAGGAAAACTCTGATTTCAAACCCGGGCAGATGGTGCTTGTTTAACCCTGTAAGATCAACCATCTAAGAGAAGGAAACTTAAACCAAACTTACGACCAGAGGACCTTGTTGCCACCATCCTAAGCTTGCTAGGCCCCAGCAGACGAACCTTTGGTTTTAAGAGTGAGGCCAGTTCTGTGCACGCTGCACTCCACCAGAAAGGTCCATTACACAGGCTCGAAGGACACATCCAACCTCCGGATCATCAACGCGCTCGTAGAAAGCGTGGGATGAGTCCTTCCTGAATCTTCGTTCGCGAAGAAAAGCCAAGAAGAGAAGATTAAACCACTGGGAGAGATTATCCATACACAGGACACCCAAATATATTTCTCCATGCCTTCAAAAACAACCCCAGCTAAGGATAGCATGTTTCCTCTAAATGAATGCCTGGAAGAGGTAATGGACTGGATAAGGAAAAACAAATTGAAACTGAATCCAGACAAAACAAAGGTGGTTGCCACCCTAGAAATGGAGGTAGGTCTATTAGTTTTGGATAGCGTTACACTCCCCCTGAAAGACTGTGCTTGTAAGTTGGGTGGAGGGCTTCTGGATCTGGCTCTCCAAATGTCAGCCCAGGTAGATACAATAGTCAGGAATGCTTGCTATCCGCTCTAGCCGATACACCAGCTACGGCCCTACTGTGATGGTGGGGCACATACTGGTAACCTAACAGTTGGACTTCTGTAATGCTCTTACTTTGGTTTACCTCTGTATCAAGTTCAAAAAATCCAATTAGTTCAAAATATGGCAGCCAGATTAATTATAGGAGCATCCAGGAGTGAGCATATTACACCCATATTAAAGCCACTCTACTGGCTGCCAATTAGTTTCCAGGCAAAGTACAAAGTGTTGGTTTTGACCTTTAAAGCCCTACTCCTTCACTTGGATCCTAAGGTCCTCTGGGGATGGTTACTCCCACCAGCCAGAACCCGACTGGCAATTGTTACCCAGAGGACTCCCTTTTCATTGGCTGCCCCATGACTGTGGAATGACCTGCAGGAAGAGATCCGACAGCTAATCAAGGTGTCAGAATTTAAAATGCAATTGAAGTCCCATCTCTCCCAGCAGGCCTACCCAATCAACTTTGAATCATGAGTTTTGATTTGCATTCTATTACTGCTATATGTCAATTCTGGAGCTGTGTTTGGTATAAGTTTTCATGTGTGTGTATCTATGAAATTTAGTTATTTATTGTATTCTTATAGTCATTTGTTTTTAAATTTGTTGTACCCCGACTCAAGCCATCAGGAGAGGTGGATAATAAATAAAATGTATTTTATGCAAGTTTATTCTTCTAGCTGTTTTAATGCAAAAAGGCAGACAGCATACTTTATACCTAAAATTTTATATACATGCAGGAATTCATAACTTAGGTGCTACTTATTTTTGAACTTCCTTTCCGGTTACAATTTGAACTGTGGTGTTTGTGTCATTGTGAGTTTTAAGGTAAACACACAGCCTTTTCCTAGTTTTCTTTGTAAATTTGTAGTGCATGAACTCCAGATACAGCATTTCGAGCAGGTAGCTGGCTTCTTTTTGAAGATATGTATAACTATTTCCGAGATACTCTTATTGTCAAGAAGTTCCTTCTAATGTTAGACCAATGCATTTACAGTAGAGTTTTGCTTATCCATCATAAATTGGTCAGCAGAACATTGGATAAGTATAAATGTTGGATAATAAGGAGGGATTAAGGAAAAGTCTATTAAACGTCAAATTATGTTATGATTTTACAAATTAAGCACCAAAACATGTTTTACAACAAATCAAAATTACTATATTTACAAATTTAGCACTGAAACAGACAAGGGTTTTTATTTTCTTCCATCCTGGACATTATTCCACAGGTAAATATACACTCCACTTCCTGTGGATCCAGGCAGGAGGCAGACTCCATTGGATAATACAGAACATTGGGTAAGCAAAGGTTTGATAAGCGATTTCTACATTACACTCAGCTCCAGCTACCATGTGGTAATCACTGGCACGATTCAAAGTTCTTCTCCTTTAAGAAAATATGGGGGAAGGTAATGCAAACTGTCTCTCTTTTCTGATGAAAAAATGAAATAAATTAACTGAATTTCAAGTAACTTGCCAAAAGATAAGTTGCCTATGTGATGTACACTTTTGCCCCTGCAACACTCTATTCCAAGACTGCACCCACCACATTTTCAGCCTCCCATTTCCTCATCTTTGTCACCCAGCATCCTATGAGTGGTGAACAAACTCAATTCCCACATGATTGTTCTGGAGACTCTTCAGATCTACTCCTATGAACCTCATGATTGCCCCAACATGACAAATACCTCCTTCAACTTGTGATTTTGGCTGCACGATCACCAGCTCTCATCTCTGAACAGCGGAAACAGAAGGAATGGCATAAACAGCAAATGCTGAATACCATGATAACAACACATGTCTTCTGGGTATGCCTGCCAACTATAACAGCAACCAATTATTTGTATAAGTCTTCCTCCCTTGGTTTTCTCATAACACTGGTGGTTTTCCAGAAAAAACTATGTTCTCCCCTTGGCTCCAAGATTTCTGCTTTTTCTAAGGGAAAAAAACTCTGGAGACATAGCTCTGAACCCATTCATTCATGAAGCCCATCAGACAGCCTGACAGGCGTTCCACGCTCCCTGTCTCACTTTAGGGTGGCAAAGATAAACTGGCTCAACTGTTTGACGGCCTTTTCCAGCTTCTTGGAAGACAGAATACATTTCCAAAGATTATAGTGTCCTCTCCATTTCATGACAAATGAATAACAGCTGAAAGACAAGAGTAGCATTCGAAAAGGAAAAAAACTTGATTGTAGATACATAAACGAATAGGGAAGGTGTACCAATATATTAATTATTTTGCACAATGGAGAAACATTACCAGTGTTATAAATGCAGCTTCATCCACACTGAATGAATGCCATTGCTTGTTTTTCTTTCATAAAGAAAGTCACTATCTTAACACACCCAAGACAGGAGTGGGAGCAATGTGGTTCTCCAGATATGGTTGGTCCAACCCTACACTGCCAAACAATGCAATTGGAGCGGCATTATATGGGTCTACATGACTGTTTAATGCAGTTCAAAATGCACTATTTGGCACTGTAGATATAACCCCAGATACTTTTGTGAAGCTCCATGCCTCCAGAAAACTAAACTCGTCTTTTTTAGGGGGGAAAGGTGAATCACTGCTTTTAGAAGACTCTGGGTATAACAATGCATTCTTTATAAAACTAAATTATAAGTGTCAGTGCCTTCCTGTACTGTTTAACATTTTTTTAAAAACCTCCCATATGGAAAACAGAAGTGGATTTTTTCCAGCCACCTTGCGGTAGTTTTTATTCCCTTTTTCCAGAGTCTTGGGTTGTTTCCAATAACATCGGACCTCACTATCGTGTTAAAAAACTGAGTATGGCTCGTCAATGTCGCAATCCCAGGCAATTGCAGGATTGAAGAGAAACAACTCCGTAGATCATTGATGGTACTGGGGCCCAAAAATGGGCACTAACTTGCAATTACTCACCTACTGAAGTCATAATCCAGAAGGTAAGAGCTTCTACACTAGCATTCCTGCTGCCTGCCTTCTGGACTACAAGAACTGCAAGAACCGTTGCTGAGCAGGCCTACTTACAAACTGGGCGTAGCTCCCTGCTCCTGCTTCCACTTGGGGGCAGCTGACTCTGGGCCATGCCACCGCCACACCCCTCCCTGCTGCAGAGGCTGGGACCCAGCAACAGCCATCCCAGCTGCTGCCTTTAAGAACTCCAGGGAGGAGGAAGACTCTGGGCCATGCCACCGCCACACCTCCCTGCTGAAGAGGCTGGGACCCAGCAACAGCCATCCCAGCTGCTGCCTTTAAGAACTCCAGGGAGGAGGAAGGAGGAAGACTCTGGGCCATGCCATCGCCACACCCCTCCCTGCTGCAGAGGCTGGGACCCAGCAACAGCCATCCCAGCTGCTGCCTTTAAGAACTCCAGGGAGGAGGAAGGAGGAAGACTCTGGGCCATGCCACCGCCACACCCCTCCCTGCTGCAGAGGCTGGGACCCAGCAACAGCCATCCCAGCTGCTGCCTTTAAGAACTCCAGGGAGGAGGAAGGAGGAAGACTCTGGGCCATGCCACCGCCACACCCCTCCCTGCTGCAGAGGCTGGGACCCAGCAACAGCCATCCCAGCTGCTGCCTTTAAGAACTCCAGGGAGGAGGAAGGAGGAAGACTCTGGGCCATGCCACCGCCACACCCTCCCTGCTGCAGAGGCTGGGACCCAGCAACAGCCATCCCAGCTGCTGCCTTTAAGAACTCAGGGAGGAGGAAGGAGGAAGACTCTGGGCCATGGCACCGCCACACCCCTCCCTGCTGCAGAGGCTGGGACCCAGCAACAGCCGATGTCATTCCAGCTCCGTTGTCCCTTTGGAAATGGCAGCAGGAGGAGGCGAGAAGGACTTTTACTTAAGGGAGGAGAGCATGGGTATAGGTTATTTTTAATTTTTTATTATTATTATTTTATTTTTATAGGGCGCTGGTTGATTATTCCTGGCTTTGGCATTATTAATTAGGTGGGTTTTAGTAGTTTTTCAGTGTATTAGTTTTATACTGTGTATTTAGGTTACCTATATAGTTTATTATTGTGATAATTGTATTGTACTGTGTTTAATTGCCCACTTACTGTATGTTTTAGTATGGATGTATATTTTTGCATAATATGCCTTTGAAATATTGTTAAGTGTATTCGTACACAATTTGAAGCTTGTCTTCGCCCTGTAAAATTTGTTTTGGAAGCTTCGCTTCACTGTCTACACTGTTTTGTATTGTATTGTGAGCCGCACTGAGTCCCCTTCGGGGTGAGAAGAGCGCCATACAAATAAACTGATTGATTGATTGGGTGTGGATCATTGGACCCTTTAAGAGCTTCCTAGTCTCAGTGACAGCAGTCCAGAAGGTAAGAGCTTCTACACCAGCATTCCTGCTGCCTGCCTTCTGGACTACAAGAACTGTTGCTGAGCAGGCCTACTTACAAACTGGGCGTGGCTCCCTGCTCCTGCTTCCACTTGGGAGCAGCTGCTGTTGGGTATGGATCATTGGACCCTTTAAGAGCTTCCTAGTCTCAGTGACAGAAGCAGTCCAGAAGGTAAGAGCTTCTACTCCTGCTGCCTACCTTCTGGACTACAAGAACTGCAAGAACTGTTGCTGAGCAGGCCTACTTACAAACTGGGCGTGGCTCCCTGCTCCTGCTGTGGCTTCCACTTGGGGGCAGCTGCTGTTGGTTGTGGATCATTGGACCCTTTAAGAGCCTCCTGGTCTCAGTGGCAGCAGCAGTCCAGAACCTAGCAAGATGGCGCCGGGACAAGAGCAACTAGTAAGTCCGCTCTGTCCAAGGCTGCCTGTTCTTGCCCCCGGGACCCTGCCTGAGACCAAAGTCAGCCAGAAGGATGCAGGGTGTGATCTCCAACCGCAGGAGGTGGTTGATGTTGATCCCCGGCAACCCGGTCGACTACAATCTGAGATGACACTGCAGCTAAACCCATGGCTCCGAGAGATGCCGAGGTTACAGCCTGAGCCCGACCTTAGAGCGACTACGGAACCGATGAGAAATACACCAAGCAGCCGCTGGGTCTTACGGCCCGTGACTGCCTCAACGGCCATGATCCTAAGGTCCAAGATGAGAGAGATGAATCAGATTACACTTAGCCAAGTGAGTTCGACGAGATCGTCCACATCTGGAACTCGAGACCAACCGAGGCTAGAGCCTGAGATACCCCGGAAAGGGATCAATCAGCTCACTTTGGACATACTACGTAAAGCAGGGCTGTCCAACTTCTACCAGCCCAAGGGCCGGAATTCCGGTCACTGATCACCTGGGGGGACCAAAGTGTGAAAATAAATAAAAAGAAAAGAAAAGAAAAGAAAGGAAGAGAGGAAGGAAGGAAGATGGCTAGAGGGAAGAAATGAGGGAGGAATAAATGCAAGAATAAAATAAAATAAATAAAATAAAAATTAAATTAAATTAAAATTAAAATAAAAGCAAGAATAAAAGCAAGGAAGGAAGGATTGAAGGAAGGAAGGAAGGAACGAAGCAAAACAGCCCTCTGCTTCAGCCTACCTTAGTTCGGTATCCTTCCCAAACGACCGCTGCCCAAACGGAGCTCCACACAGCCTTGCTCCGGTCCGGCTTCTCTCTTCCAACAAGGATCCAGGAGCCGGAGCACGAGAGAGGCGAAGACACAGAGGCAGGAGCCAAAGACACAGCAGAAGAGTACTTCCTGTACTTCTAGTCTCAAAGGAAATGGCGCCGCGGAGGGGAAGCTAGGACTTATAGTCCTTTGGCTCCGCGGCGTCATGTCATGTCTGCTGAAGATCCAGGACAGGTAATGGTGGACAGCTGTGCCGCCGCTACAATTTTTCAATTTTTTTTAAACCAGCTGATTTCTTGAAGGAGGGCCGGATCCAAGGGGCTGGAGGGCCGTGTGCGCCCGCCCCCCCCGGGCCGCCTGTTGGACAGACCTGGCGTAGAGAATACGAGCACCTGGTGAGATGCTGCGAGAATTTCGGCAAACTGATCCCTCGCCGAAACCACCCCCAGTGCCACCAGCCCAAACAAGGCCCGGAGAACCATATCCCGCCCCCAACTTATCAAAGACCCCCTGATCTAACCTGGGATCACTCTTGGGACCTTTTGACGGAGAGGCCCACGATGACGGAGCTGGATGGTGCGGAGGGGATCCCTGTGGAGACTGTGGAGTTGCTGAGGGACCAGTGACGGGAGCCACTGCAAAGCGGGGGACAAACATGGAGGCCGTGAGGGTCAGCTTGTTGACAGTTGGTCCTCGCCCTCCACTCCCGGTGGCTCGCTTTCCCGAGGTTGGTTGTCTTTTCGATGCACCTGCCTGCTACCGATTGGAGGGACGAGCACGGTCGATGGGGAGAGACTTTGGCAACCTCCCCCAGCCCCCGCTAGAGGGTGAGCGTTCCTGGCTGGAACAGGATTTGCTGGAGATCTCCCGAGTCCTGGCCCACCCTGGAGAGTGGCAGCCATGGCGCTGCGGCCCCCCATTGGGGGGGGGGGGACACGCTTGGTGTGGTGACCAAGATGGCTGGTGGCCTTGGGAACGCTGAAGAAGACCGGATGTCTTCATCCCTCTTGGAGGCCAAGCGGAAAGAATGGACACATGGGAGAAAGGGCCGCAGGAGGCGGAAGAACAGGAAGTCGGGCCAAGTTCCATGCTCGACCCCCCACCCCCTGCGAGAGCACCCAGAAGTCCCCCGAGCTCCTTCTCAGAACAGAGAGACAGATGACCCACAAAGCCATAAAACCGCCCCTACTGTTGACAACAAGTGTGATGTCTATGGAAGAAACAGCAATCCCTGCCGAAGGAAGAGGAAGCACAGGAGATTTCACACGCGAACTTTCTGGGGTGTAAGCTTCGGGATGTGGACTAGATCCGACTTGTCTAGTCTTAGAGACAAACGAAATGAGGAGCCTAAGGCCCCAGGAAAGACAGCTCTATAACATCTAATCGTCGTTAGTATTTATTAATGTATTGTTTTTCTTTCTATTGTGTATTGTTGTTGTTGTATCATTCTTATTGGTCTGCCCAGTGAACATGAACTCTGTAAGTCACCCCGAGCCGCATGGGAGTGGCGACTAACAAGTTTAAATAATAAATAAATAAATAAAACAATCCACTCTTATTAAGACTCTCAATTACTAGGAATGCCTTTTTACTGGTTGCTTCCTGTATTTGTTACAATTTTAAAGGTCCAACATCACCCTGGGAATTTGATACTGAGACATTCATTTAAAGTTTCTCTTTTCATTTTGTAGCACTTCTCTGGTATTGTTATCTATATCATGTACTAACTTGGGGACCCGGCCGTGCCGGGGTTATTTGAGGAAGGCATTGTGTGCCAAGGTTGGTTCCTATTAGATGTTTATGTGGATTGCAGTGGTCTTAGGAACTTAGTGAAGGTACTGCGAGTCCCGGGGGTCTAGTCAGGAAAATCAAGTTGAGGGAGCCTAACAGTATTCCATGTGCTGAGGCCTAGTCAGGAAAATCAAGTTAAGGAAGCTTTACTGCTAATTCATGCCTTAAACAGTATCCCATTAAGTGAGGCCTAGTCAGGAAAATCAAGTTAATAAGCCTTACTGTCAGTTTTGGGCCTAGTCTGTGATTTGTAGGGGTTCCTTTGTTTTTTGTGAAGTGTATTGGAAATGGAATGTTCAGTACCTTCACCCAAGTAACTGTCAACTGGCTAACTTCAACTCCAGCCATTTATGTGAGTGAAGAGATACTTCAAGTCCCGTCATCCATGGTCCATCCTCCCTCAAACTGCACAGGATGTAGAGTGGGTCTTGGGGGTTCTGTGCGCCAAGTTTGGTCTTGTTCTCTCAATGTTGAGGGTCGCAATGTGTTTTGGCCTTAAACTCCCACCATGCCTGACTGTCTCAGGCCTTTTCCTCCCCCCCCTGCCACTTTAGCGTGTCAGAATGTTCGTGTTGGCTGGCCAATGGGAGCCGTTTATGCAAATAATCCTAGAGTGGCAGACAATCGAAATGCTGGCACATATTCGCTCGGCCGCAAACACTGACTTTTATCATATGTAATAGATACATTTCTGAATGTGAATGCTAGCTAGACTAAAGATGAAAACTGAACAATAAGCATGGTCCAAAAAAGCACACCAGTGATACCATGCTCTTCTAGGCCAGTCCTTCCACCTGCCCGGTCACAAACAAATTTAGTTAGTCCTGGGTAGGGAAAAAAAACCCGCATGGGCCCTTCCACATAGCCCTATATCCCAGAATATCAAGTCAGAAAATCCCACATTATCTGAGTGTGGACTCAGATAACACAGTTCAAAGCAGATAGTGAGATTTTCTGTCTAGATATTCTGGGATATAAGGCTGTGTGGAAGGGCCTAAAGTCTCACTAGGGACAGAACATCTTCTGCAGAAACTCAAATCCTTGTTTGCTTGTTTTTGGCTTTCCATACCATTATAGCCCACATCAATTCCTTCCTAGGGTGTATCCACAGCGCAGAATGATTACTGTTTGGTACCCCATTATCTGCCATGGCTCAGTGCTATGGAACCCCGAGAGTTGTCCCTTCAACGAACTACAAATCCAAGGATTCCACAAGATGGATGTTAAAGCAGTGCTGAGCTGCTATAATTCTACAGTGTGGATGGCAGACTAGTAATATTCCAGTTTGCAAAGCTGTGTAAAGTTACTTTTTGATTTCAACTCTCCAAATTCACCACTCAGACGGGGGAGAGAGGGCAGGAGTTGCAATGCATGATGCTTATGTCTTAGGTTAAATGATTTTAATGACTTTTAATTTATAGTTATATATGATCGTGTTTTGTTATTACTGGCTGTAAGGAATTGTGGGAGTCCAAAACGTTTGGAGGTAGGCCACGCCTTAAGGCTTTCCAAACTCCTAGACCTAGGAACGCTTCCTCCCTCCCTTCCTGTTTCCTGTTTTTTCCTCCCCTCATAACTTTTCCTCTTTCCTTTCTCTTCCTTCTCTCTTTATTCCTTCCCCTCTCCTTTCCTTTCTCTCAACTTTGGTTATTGTTATTTTTTAATTGAAACTCCTCAGTTATTTTAAGTTGGTTCATGAAGGGTATTTTAATGTGTATTTTATAGAAATATGCTTTAATATACAGCTAATATAGAAACACATTTTAATATGTGGATTTGTAGCACTATTATAATATTTATGTGTGTTAATTATTCTGCAACCCGCCTCGAGCCACACATATTTATAGGTACTTAAATATATGTAGGCAAACAATACACTGTATATATATATGTGTGTGTATAATTATATAACATATATGTCTAATGGGGATTATAATATGTGTAAATATTATATATCTTATCTTTATAGATGCTTAAATATATGTATGCATACAATATATACCTATTACTGTATTTATTTATTTATACCCTGCTCTATATACAGTTTCACATATCTTTATAGATACTTAAATATATGTAGGCACACAATATATATTGTATGCATATAATTACATAACATATCCCTTATGGGGATTATAATATATGTATATATTATATATACATTATACAGTTGCACACACACACACAGTTTCACATATTTATAGTCACTTAAACATATGTATGCACCCAACATATAGCTGTAGCCCTGGTTACGCGCCGCCATATTTGATTATCTGTGTCACACTTCGCCCAGTTGTGGCTCTTACGTCGTTTTATTGTATTTTTAGATGTGTTTTATTGTGTTTTAATGCTTGTATGTTCGATTGCTTTTATGAATATGCTGTTAGCCGCCCCGAGCCTTCGGGGAACGGCGGCAGATAAGTATGAATTTATAAATAAAGAATAAACATATATAATTGTGTGATATATGTGCCTAATGTGGATTATAATATATGTATATATTATATATACAGTTTCCCTTATATTTCTAGATACATAAGTATATTTAAATTATTTATTTATAATATATACATTTATATATTTATAGATACATACATACATATATCTATTACATTATATATGTCTTATGGGGATTAAGTGTATAGATTAAGCCACTCCTCCTGGGGAGGCGGAGCAGGATATAAAGTTGTTTATTATTATAATAATATATGATATGATAGAGTATCACATATATTTATAGATATTTAAATATATGTAGGCATACAATACATATGCATAATTACATAATATATGTATCTTATGGGGATTATTATATATGTGTGTGTGTGTATATATATATTCTATACCCATATCCACAGTTTCACATTATATGTATATCTCAGGTATACAGTTTCATATATATTTATAAAGGTACTTAATATATATAAAGACATAATATATATGAATAATGGGGGTTATAATATATGTATATATATATATTATATAAAGTTTCACATATATTTATATACATATATATTTTCACATATTTAGAGATACTTAAATATATGCAGGTATACAATATATATTATATTATAATTACATATAGTATGTAAAATATGTAAAAAAATATAATATAAAATGTTTTATTAATATTTATTATATATGTGCGTGTATAATATATACATCTCTCTCTATATAGATACATAGATATATTAATTAGACGCCAAATGAGATAAGATACCAGAAGGCCGCATTTCACCCACCTCAAACCGGAGGAACCCGCTTCTGCTCCTTCCTCGCCCTCTCTCCGCCGTTAAATAATTTCAAATTTCTGCCTCAGTTCCAAACCGGCCAATCACCGTGCGCCCACCGCCGCTCCTGATTGCGCGCACCTGATTGGGCAGAACGAGGGAGCCAAGTGGGCGGGGCAAACTCCGCCTCTTTCCGTTTGCAGTTTTTTTTTTAAAAAAAAATCTTCCCTCTTCTCTTCCTTCTCACGAACGCAAGAGCTGTTGGGTAATGTAGTCCTAAGGCCCAAGAAGAACCAGAGACAAGCCTTCACGGTGCCTTAAGAGTAAACGACAAATCCCAGAAAGCATAGCGCGAAGGGAGTCAACAAGGAACGTGCTGCGTGGCCAATCCTGAGGGAGAAAGGGAGGGGCGAGGGGGAACAACAATGAAGAAGGGTGTTGCTGGTCCAAAGAGGAGGGGGCGATTTGTTTACCACCACTATTCAGGGATTCCATTCGACTCCTTTAGATTTATTGCTGGAGTGAATGAACACTCAAGCCCCAGGTTTAATCTGTATACCTTTATAAAACGGAATGTTTGTATGTGTGCATGCGGGTATGCGGAGGGCGGGAGGGCGGATATGTGGCAGCCACTTTCACAGGCCAGGAAGGATATGTGGCAGCATTATTTGCATAAACGACTCCCATTGGCCAGCCACCAACATTCCGAGACTCTAAAGTGCCAGAGGGAGGTAAGGAAAAGCCCTGAGGCAGTCAGGCATGGTGGGAGTTTAAGTCCAAAACACTTTGCAGCCCCCAACAATGAGACATCAAAACCAAACTTGGTACACAGACCCCCAAGACCCACTTTACGCCTTGGTGCAGTTTGAGGAGGATGGACCATGGATAGGCCAGCATTCCAACATCCCAAATCTCAAAGGTGCCAGACAGAGTTCTTTACACAAAGGCTTCAGCTGATTTTACAAACTAGGCCTCAGCCTGTATTGACAGTAAGGCTTCCTCAACTTGATTTTCGAGACTAGGCCTCAGCTTGAATTCACAGTAAGGCTTCCTCAAGTTGATTCTCCTGACTAGGCCTCAGCCTGAATTGACAGAAAGGCTTACTTAACTTTATTTTCCTGACTAGGCCCCCAAAAATGACAGAACAAGATTACAGTTGGTACACAGACACCCCCCCAAGACCCATTCTACATTCTGGTGCAGTTTGAAGGACTTGCAGTACCTTCACTCACTTACTCTGACCAGCACGGGTGACGGACCTGGACCAAACTTGGCACACATAACCCCCATGATGCCCTTTACGTCCTGGTGCAGTTTGAGAAAGATGAACCACGGATTATGGGATTTGTAGTACTTCAAAGCGCTTTGCTTCCCAGAGACCATTGTGGCCCACAACAAAGACCGATAAATATCAAACTTGGCACACAGAGCCCCCATAACCCACTCTATGTCCTGGTGCAGTTTGGAGAAGAGCAGAGCATGGATGATGGGGCTTGCAGTACCTCCACTCACTTCCTGAGACCGCTGCGACCCTCATCCAATGACTGATCAAGACCAAACTTGGCACACAGAGCTCCCATTACCTACACTACATGCTGGTACAGCTTCGAGTAGGATGGACCATGGATGATGGTACTTGAAGTACCTCCACTCCCTGAGACCACAGCGACACTCATCCAATTACCAATAAAGACAAAACTTGGCAAAGAGTGCCCCCATGGCCAACTCAACATTCTGGTGCAGTTTGTGGGAGGACGGATTATGGATGAGGGGACTTGCAGTACCTTTACTCACTTCCTGAGACCGCTGCGACTCTCATCCAGTGACCGATCAAGACCAAACTTGGCACATAGAGCCCCCATGACCCACTTTACACCCTGGTGCAGTTTTCAGGAGGATGGACCACGGATGATGGGACTTGAAGTACCTCCACTCACTTCCTGAGACTGCTGCGACCCTCATTCAATGACTGTTCAAGACCACATTTGCCACACAGAACCCCCTACATCCTGGTGCAATTTGGAGGAGGATGGACCATGGATTATGGTCCATGGTCCATAATCCTTCACTCACTTCCCGAAACCACTGCGAGCCAAATGAACAACTGATACGGACCAACCTTGGCACACAATGCCTTCCTCAAATAACCCGGGCACCGCCGGGTCCGGGCACTGCCGGGTCCTCAGCTGAAGTTTGGAGGGGGACAGAACATGGATGATGGGTCTTGCAGTACCTTCCCTCACTTTCCAAGACTGCTACAAACCTAATCCTATGATTGATCAACACCAAACTTGCCACACAGAGCCCTCATGACCCACTCTACATCCTGGTGCAGTTTGGAGGAGGGTGGACCATGGATGATGGGACTTTAAGTACCTCTACTTACTTCCCAAGTCTGCTGCGACCCTCATCCAATTACTGATTGAGACCAAACTTGGCACACATAACCCCCATGACTGCCTTCACGTCCTGGTGAGGTTCGGGGGACGACTGACAATGGATGATGGAATTTGTAGTATTTTCACACCCTTCTGTTCCCACAGACCACTGGGGCCCCCAACAAACACCGATAAAGACCACACTTGGCACACAGAGCCCCAGTGACCCACTCTACATCCTACTGAAGTTTGGAGGGGGACAGAACATGGATGATGGGACTTGCAGTACCTTCCCTCACTTCCCAATCCTGCTACTAACCTATTCCAATGACTGATCAACACCAAATCTGGCACACAGAGCCCTCATGACCCACTCTACAGCCTGGTGCAGTTTACTGTGAGACGGACCACGGATGATGGGACTTGAAGTACCTTCACTCACTTCCGAAAACCAATGCACCCCTCATCCATTCACCAATACAGACCAAACTTAGCACACAGAGCCCCCATTACCCAATCTACATCCTACTACACTTTTGGGGGGGGGGGGCAGAGATGATGGGACTTCCACTACCTTCAGTAATTTCATGATACCACTGCAACTCCCAATAATGATGGATCAAGACCAAACTTGGCACACAGAGCCCCCATGACCCACTCTACATCCTGCTGCGCTTCTCAAATAACCCGGGCAGGGCCGGGTCCCCAAGCTAGTATATTATAGAACATAATAGGCTTGTGTTTATTTTATTTTTATTTTTTTGAAATATGTTTATTAAGTTTTCGTTAATGCTTTGTTACATAGTTATAAAGAAAATAGAGAAGAAATTACAAGTATCAAATATTATAATTGGTGTTGGGATAGGGAAAGGGGGTGCGATAAGAGAGGAAATATATTATATAAATGGGTTCACGTCATGCCATGTATACCTCAAACAAAGAAACCATACAACGCAGAAACACAAAACTTGCCAACAGAAATAGGCCTCAAGCAAGGTACGTTTGTAGCAAAGAAACTTCCCCCCCCAAAACCTAAAAGGCCCCAAAAACAACGAGTAAAAATAAAACTACATTTCCCAGCATCCTCCGGGGCTGCCAAAGACTCCCCCTGCCTCTACATTCTGACAACATGATTGGATGCCAATAAGGGCGGATTTGCATAACTGCTGTACTGGCCAGCCAACATGAACATTCCGACCCATAACAAACTGTCAGATGACTGCCAGAGCCTCCTCCAACACTTTCAAATCAGAAGACCATTCAAGGGGAGCTCTTCTTCCTTTCCCAAAAGATCTCCAGTGGCTTGGAATTCCACATTAATAAGAGGACCATCCAGCAACA
Organism: Anolis apletophallus; assembly: GCA_030556195.1. NCBI lineage: Eukaryota > Metazoa > Chordata > Lepidosauria > Squamata > Anolidae > Anolis > Anolis apletophallus. The sequence goes on from JARBWK010000005.1 coordinate 7,840,801, forward strand.
ATGGGGTTTGCCAAGGAGGGTGCTCCAGCCCCTCTATATGCTGGCTCCAAGGGATGGAGGTCATCACCAAGTACCTTCTGATGCCCAGCGCTGGAAGAGCTCCCTCAGATGGCCTGTCCATGAGGAAAGCCTCATCGGACATCGACCAATGGGTGCAAAAGATACAGAGCAGGACATCTTGAAAAAGAGAGGAGCAGAAAGTAAGCTAGACATGAAGATCTTGAGAAAGGTGGCTAAAAAGGATACGGAAAGGATTTTTAACAGTCCCCCAACAGACATGACGCACCTGTGAAGATAGAGATCCCCTGACAGGACAAGCCCTCCCCAAGCTGATCCATCCTGGCCATGGTACAAGTCAGACCCGAAGGACTGCAGGCAAAGAGCTGAGTCACAAACATAAAACACCCAATTCACTAACAACAATTCCAACCCTTACATACTCAGACTTTCTCGCATCTCCTAAATAGGGCGCAGCAACGCGTGCCGGGTTCAGCTAGTATAATATAATAATAGAAGAAGTCCCCTATGGAGAGAAAAAGCAGGGTATAAATAAATATAATAAAATATAGAATTAGAATTAGAATAATATAGGAAGTCCCATTTGGGGAGATAAAGAAGGGTATGCAAAAAGATATTAAATCAACAACAACAATAAAGGAAGTGCCATGAAAATGGAAAAAATCTGGCTACCAGTATTTAAAAAATCTCTAAAATTATAATAATAAATAAAGAACAACATTCAAACACAGGGGAACTCCGGACAAGAAACAACCAGGGATGGCTAATCACCTCTCAACAAAGGATTCCGCCGGGCAGTAACAAGCCACTCATAAAAACTGTCAGGCCATCAAATGCTAATCAAGGTGGCCCACTGAAACATTCACACCTAGCTCCGACAAGAGTTCTTTCTCCCACCCACAGATATATCAACCCCATTTTCCTAGTTTCCAACAGACCTCCCAACCTCTCAGGATGCTTGCCATAGATGCAGGCGAAACGTCAGGAGAGAATGCTTCTAGAACATGGCCAGCCAGCCCAAAAAATCTACAACAAACTAAAGCGGGAAATTTAAGATCAATTCTGGGAGTGCTGTGGTTTTCAACTCTGAATTGGTTTTATTGGTTGTTGACTCTGTGTGTGTGTGTGTGTGTGTGTGTGTGTGTAATAAGGGGAAAGGGGAAAGGAATTTGGAGTTAGGATAATAAGGATATAAAGTTTAGGGTTGAGTAAGGAGGAGGTAGTTATTGGCTTCCAATCCTCTTACTCTCATTCACTTCTTTCCTTTTCTCATCCTCCCTCTCTTTAAATTCCAAGGGGTATACACAGTTCTTGATAATTATTCACAGTAATATCCTCATTTTTTTCTTGTTTCATATAATTAGTCAATAAAGTCCAGTCCATAACCTTTTTTGCAGTTGCCTTTTCCATCCACTAATTGATGTGTTAATTTATCCATGCTCGTATTTTCCACCTTTTTTGCCAGCCATTCCTTTGAGGAAGGGATTTAATTTGCTCTCCAATTCTCGTGAACACTATTCTGGACACTGAAACCAAGTTAGATAAGATGCCATTATTATTGTTATTATTATGTAATTTTATATCTATCATACCCAACGGAAAATATTCTGGTTTCAGCTGTAATTTTATTTCTAGAATCTTCTGAACTGCTCTTTGTATTTCTCTCCAAAAGTACTTTGCTTTCTTACAGCTCCACCACATATGAAAAAAAAGGTACCTCTCTCTGTTTCACATATTTCCAATATGCTGGTGACAATGTCGTCTGTGTGCATTCAGAAGAAGACTTACAAGCCACTCTAAACACCTTCGCAGAAGCATACGAGAAGCTCGGCCTGCCATTGAACATCGAGAAAGCCAAAGTGCTCTTCCAGAGGTCACCAGCCAATCCCTCTCAAATACCAGAAAATGTTGACCATTTCCGCTCCCTCGGCAGCCACCTCTCCACAAAAGTCAACATTGACACGGAAATACAAGACGGCCTGAGCTCTGCGAGTGCAGCACTCTTCCGAATGAAGCGGAGAGTGTTTGAGGATTGGGACAACCATAGGGAGACCAAGGTACTTGTTTATAAAGCTACTAGCCTGGGAACCCGGCGGTGCCCGGGTTATTTGAGGAAGGCATTGTGTGCCAAGGTTGGTTCCTATTAGATGTTTATGTGGCTTGCAGTGGTCTCAGGAACTTAGTGAAGGTACTGCAAGTCCCATGGGCCATGGGCCATCCCTCTCCAAACAGCACCAGGATGTAGAGTGGGTCATGCGGGCTCTGTGTGTCACATTTGGTCTTGATCATTCTTTGGATGAGGGTTGCAGCAGTCTCGGAAGGTGAGTGTAGGTATTTCAAGTTCCATCATCTGTGGTCCATCCTCCTTGAAACAGCACCAGGGTGTAGAATGGGTCAAGGGGGCTCTGTGTGCTAATTTTGGTCTGTAGTGGTCATTGGGTGAGGGTCGAGTTGTGAAGTCGGCCATTGGGCCCCTGTGTGGCAAGTTTGGTCCTGATCCGTCAATGCTGTGGGCCGCAGTGTCCAACTGCCAGGGGCCTTTCCTTTTCCCTCTGCATCACCTTAGAATGTTGGAATGTGGGTGGCCAATCGGAGTCCTTTATGTAAATACCATTTCAGTGGCAACCAATCCTCTCTGTCTGGGGCCGTGGAATGTTGGAGTTCTGAGGCTGGCCAATCAGAGTCCTTTATGCAAATAACCTGGTGCCTTAGAGTGCTGGAGTTCTGGGGCTGGCCAATCAGAGTCCTTTATGCAAATAATCCCACAGTGGCAGCCAATCGAAAAGCTGGCACATATTCATCCGCGCCTCTCGCCCTCCGCAAACACTGACTTTTATTATATACATAGATGATAGATAGATAGACGATAGATTGTCTGTCACGATGCAAGACCTAGGCCGGCCCCTTAATCACACACACAGAGACGTCAATCAGCTAACTACTTTATTGAAAGATAAAACAGTTGAAAAGGGTAATTGTCCATAAAAATATCAAAAGTAATCCAAAAGGTATAAGGTAAAGTCCAAAAGCAAACTTGACAAAAGAATCCAAAGACTTGGCAAAAGACTTGGCAAGGCTCCGCTTAACTAGCGGATCAAAGAACAAAACAAGGTTACAAGATACAAGCTCTTCTTGGCAGGCCACTAGCCCCAAATTTAGCTACGTGGTCTTGGCTTCGCTACACATCTGTATAGGATAGACGTGGCCGAAGTACTGAGGATCCGTTCCCACGGATCCTATACTTAATCCCCTTGGCGAGGCCCCGACGCTCTAGGCTTCTCCTCCTCCAATCTGTGCTGCGAGCCCTCGGTCGGTCTAGGCTGTAGAACCAACCCCTCCTGCTAGCCTCAATGCTCCGTCTCCTATCAAACGTTCGACCTTGCCTCCCAGCACCTGGTTCCCTATCTTCGTGAGAGTCGAACTCCCCATCTGCTTCCCGGGCCTCTCCCTCGGTCGTTTCCCACATTCTTTCTTGCGAGCCTCCCCCGGCCGTTCATAATCATCACTATCACTGCTTTCGAATTCCGACTGGCCTTCCTGCCTCTCGTAAGGATCAGGCCAGCCGTCATCCCAGGCCAGGCTTTCTGTGGGGGAAGAAGGCCCAGCTAACTCAAATCCCCTTCTTCTAGCCCCTCCAAATCCTCTTCAGAATCAGCTGGCTCCAATGCGAGTGGGACCCCCGGTGCTGCCCCCTGCCTCCCAGGCACAAACGAGAACTGGTGTGCTACATTGTCCTCCCAACCCTGCTGTACACCTGCGAAACGTGGACTGTCTACAGACATCACACTCAACTCCTGGAATGATTGCATCGAAAAATCCTGCAAATCTCTTGGAAAGACAAGCGGGCAACGGTCATGTGGCTGGAAGAAGTAAAGACCACCAGCACTGAAGCGATGCTCCTCCACCATCAACTCCGCTGGATCGGCCACCATCTCCCAAAGCAGTTACTCTACTCCGAACTCAAGAACAGAAAATGGAGAGAAAGAGAGAGAAAAAGAGAGACAGAGAGACAGAGATAAAGAGAGACAGAGAGAAAGAGAGAGAGAGACAGAGACAGAGAGAGAAAGAGACAGAGAAAGAGATAGATAGACAGAGAGTTAAAGAGAGAGAGAGAGAGACAAAGAGACAGACAGAGAGAGAGAGATAGAGAGAGAGAGATAAAGAGAGAGAGAGATAAAGAGAGACAGAGAGAGAGACAGAAAGAGAGAAAGAAAGAAAGAAAGAGAGAGACAGAGAGAGAAAGAGAGACAGAGAGAGAGACAGAGAGAGAGAGAGAGAGAGAGAGAGAGACAGAGAGAGATAGAGAGACAGAGAGAGAAAGAGAGACAGAGAGACAGAGAGAGATAGAAAGAGAGAGATATAGAGACAGAGAGAAAGAGAGAGAGAGACAGAGAGAGAAAGAGAGAGAGAGAGAAGAGAGAGAGAAAGAGAAAGAGAGACAGATACAGAGAGAGAGAGAATGGCGTATGGCACAGCAAAGCGTGCACGGGTCAGCTAGTATATATAGAGAGAGAGAGAGAGATAGAATGGCGTATGGTATAGCAACGCGTGCACGGGTCAGCTAGTATGTATGTATGTATGTATATATATATATATATATATATATATATATCTGTATCTGTCTGTATATCTGTATCTGTATACCTTAATAAAGCAGAATGTTTGTATGTGTGCGGAGGGCGGAAGGGCGGATATGTGGCAGTGTTTTGATTGGCAGCCACTTTCACAGCCCACAACCACCAGCGCAGGTGATGGACCTGCACCAAACTTGGTACACAACCCCCTAGCCCCCTTTTACGTCCTGGTGGAGTTCGGGGGACATGACCCACAGATTATGGGATTTGTAGTACTTTCAAACACTTTGGTTCCCACAGACCACTGAGCCCAACAGACAGGGCCAATACAGACCACACTTGGCACACACAGCTCCCACTACCCACTCTATGTCCTGGTGCAGTTCGGAGAAGGTTGGACCATGGATTATGGGACTTGCAGTACCTCTACTCACTTCCCAAGTCCGCTGCAACCCTCATCCAATTACTGATCGAGACCAAACTTGGCATACATAACCCCATGACTGCCTTCACATCCTGGTAAAGCTTGGGGGAGGACTGACAATGGATGATGGGCTTTGTAGTACTTTTACACCCCTCTGCTCCCACAGACCACTGCGGCCCCCAACAAACACCGATAAAGACCACACTTGGCACACTGAGCCCCAGTGACCCACTCTACATCCTACTTAGGTTTCGGTGGGGGGGGGGGGCAGAACATGGATGATGGGACTTGCAGAACCTTCCCTCACTTTCCAAGACTGCTACAAACCTAATCCTATGACTGATCAACACCAAATCTGCCACACAGAGCCCTCATGACCCACTCAACAGCCTGGTGCACTTTGGAGGGGGGTGGACCATGGATGATGGGACTTGAAGTACCTCTACTCACTTCCCAAGTCCGCTGCGACCCTCATCCAATTACTGATCGAGATCAAACTTGGCACACATCACCCCCATGACTGCCTTCACGTCCTGGTGAGGTTCGGGGGAGGACTGACAAGGGATGATGGGATTTGTAGTACTTTCTCACCCCTCTGTTCCCACAGACCACTGTGGCCCCCAACAAACACCGATAAAGACCACACTTGGCACACTGAGCCCCAGTGACCCACTCTACGTCCTACTGAAGTTTGGAGGGGCCAGAACATGGATGATGGGACTTGCAGTACCTTCCCTCACTTTCCAAGACTGCTACAAACCTAATCCAATGACTGATCAACACCAAACCTGGCACACGGAGCCCTCATGACCCACTCTACATCCTGGTGCAGATTGAAGGAGGGTGGACCATGGATGATGGGAATTGAAGTACCTCTACTCACTTTCCAAGTCCGCTGCGACCGTCATCCATTTACCGATCGAGACCACACTTGCCACACATAACCCCCATGACTGCCGTCACGTCCTGGTGAGGTTCGGGGGAGGACTGACAATGGATGATGGGATTTGTAGTACTTTCACACCCCTCTGTTCCCACAGACCACTCGTCCCCAAGAAACACCGATAAGGACCACACTTGGCACACAGAGCCCCAGTGACCCACTCTACAGCCTACTGAAGTTTGGAGAGGGCCAGAACATGGATGATGGGACTTGCAGTACCTTCCCTCACTTTCCAATCCTGCTACAAACCTAATCCAATGACTGATCAACACCAAACCTGGCACACAGAGCCCTCATGACCCACTCTACATCCTGGTGCAGTTTTGTGTGTGACTGACCACGGATGATGGGACTTGAAGTACCTTCACTCGCTTCCTAAAACCAATGCAACCCTCATCCATTCACCAATACCGACCAAACTTTGCACACAGAGCCCCCATGACCCAATCTACATCCTACTACACTTTGTGGGAGGGTGGACCACAGATGACGGACTTGCACTACCTTCAGTCATTTCATGATACCACTGCAAGTCCCAATAATGATGGATCAACACCAAACTTGGCACACAGAGCCCCCATGACCCACTCTACATCCTGCTGCACTTCTCAAGTCACCCGGGCACCGCCGGGTCACCAAGCTATTATATATATATATAGGGGGGGGGGGGAAGAGAGAGAGAGAGAGAGAGAGAGAAATGTATGTTACAGAATATGGATACGTACTAGTTAAGTATTTGCAAGAATCATCTTCTGTTTGGATGTGTGTTAAGGAAGAACACCTGGATAATTAAGCAATTAAGCTTGAGTCACTCCCTGCATGGAGGAGATCATGAGGAGTGTTTCCTTGATGTGTTGTGTGAGGAAGGAGATTGTGAAGACTGTAGTTCATGGAGAGACTGATGGCAATTCTACCATGGAATTACTACAGGACTTGCTGAAGTTCTGGACCATTTAATACAGGACTCCTTGTACAGGACCATTGAAGAAGCAGACAATGCATGGTTGTAATGCATTGGACTTTGTGTGAGTTATTATCTGCAATGGACTAAGTTTATTTTCAAGGCTGTTTTTTTTTTTTGTTAAAACTGCAAATCTACCTCTGCTTACTTCAGAGTAAAAGTTTGTTTTTCCATTTACTCTGACTCTGTGTGCATTGACAGAGGGCTGGAACTGGGAAGACTGCTGATAAGCTTCTGCATAGACTGACAAACCGCAACAATGTATGTGCATGCCGCAAACTCTGCACTTTTGGACGACGTGGATATGCAACTTAAAAGCAAAATAAAAGATAATGCAAAAACCAAAACAAGAAGTAGATCATGAAACGTTCCTGGTAACGAAACTTTGTGTCCTATTCTCATGCACCCCAACAGATCAGCCTTCAATGTGTTGTTGAAGGCTTTCATGGCTGGAATCACTGGTTGCTGTGAGTTTTCCAGGCTGTATCGATGTGTTCCAGCAGCATTATTTCCTGATATTTTGCTGCATCTGTGGCTAATGGCATCTTCAGAGGTTCAGTTGGCAGTGAGTCAAGTGGAGTGTGTGTGTGTGTATACACACACACACACACACACACACAGTATATCTGTGGGATAATGTCCAGGGTGGGAGAAAAAATCCTTGTTAACCAGTTAATGCTTCCCAGACAGAGGATGCCTCCAAGCAAACAACAGCCAGGCTATCTCTGTAGACACTGATTGACGGTGCAGCTTCATGGCGACCCAAGCTTGCTAACTGTAACATTCACACTTGCTTTAAACAGGCAAGGGTCTTTCTCCCACCGTGGACATTCAGATATTTATTTATTTACCACATTTATACCCCATCCTTCTTAACCCTTCTTAAATCACTCCGCTCTGAAGATCTGAATCTCCTCGAGGTGCCTGGTGTCAAGACCATCCATCAGGCCTCGACCCGGCGTAGGGCCTTCTCTGTGGTGGCTCCAACTATCTGGAATACTCTGCCAGCTGAAGTGCGTGCCCTGCAAGACCTCCTTGCCTTTCGCAGGGCCTGTAAAACCTATCTCTTCAAACTGGCATTTAGTTGCTGATTTTTGCAATCCTGCAGAGTTAGTTTTACTTTAACTTTAGAATAGTTTATCTGATGTTTTTATCTGTTTTATGCTTGTGACTGTGAGCCGCTCCGAGCCCTCGGGGAGTGGCAGCATACAGGGGCGGTCTTTCCATTAAGCGAACTATGCGACCGCGTAGGGCGCCATCTTGGAGGCGACAGCGTGGGGCGCCGCACCGCCGTATCTCCGTGCTGCTGCTGCGCCTACAGGCGCTTCTGGGCATGCGCGGAGGTCTTGCACGCATGCCCAGCGCCTACGGAGCTCCACTTGAACTCCGTAGGCACTGCGCATGCGTGCGAAAATCTCAGCGCACATGCGCTGTGTCTACAGAGCTCAAGTGAACTCTGTAGGCACAGTGCATGCGCGCGGAGGTTTTGCGCGCATGCCCAGTGCCTACGGAGCTCCACTTGAGCTCCATAGACACAGCACAAGCGCGCGAAAATCTCCACGCACATGCGCTGTGTCTACAGAGCTCAAGTGAACCCTGTAGGCACAGCGCATTCGCGCTGAGATTTTCACGCGCATGCGCAGTGCTTACGGAGCTCAAGTGAAACTCCGTAGGCACTGGGCATGCGCGCAAAACCTCCGCGCATGCCCAGAAGCAGCGCGGAGATACGGGCAGCGCGCTCAGGAGCCGCGGGGGCGCACCAAAATAATGTTCGCTTACCCCCCCCCCCGGGAGAGCTCGGACCGCCCCTGGCGGCATACAAGAATGATTAATTAATTAAATAAACCCCAAGGAGGACTCAAGAGTGGCCTTACACATTGGCAATAATTTAATGCCATAAAAACAATACGCAATTAAATAAACATTTACATTAAAAACCAAAGAATCAGAACATCCAAACAATTACATCGATCATTAAAATCACACGCTCCAATGGCACCTTTGCTTTCAGACAGTTCAAAGTGCAAGACGTGTATGTCATGCACAGAATTACTAAAATATATTGCATATGCAATTATCTTCAGGCTGGGTGTATAAGGTGTACAGGAAAAATAAATGAAGTTACAGTATAGATCTGGGTCTCATCACCAAGATATCCCATACATACAAATATATACATGCAAGTACAATTATTCCAAAATCTGGAAAAATACACACACTCACACACATATATAAATTGTGTGTGAGTGTGTCTCTAAAGGGGGTTATTTGTATATATTATATAAACATATATACAGCTTAATATATATTTATAGATACTTACATATATGTATGCATACTTTTTGCTTTGTCATATTGGAAATCATATCAATGTTCTATTATTAGCTATCATATTACCATCATTTAAAAATATATAATATATATACATAAAAAATATATACTATAAACATCTTGAAAATTCTTAATTGTTGGAGCTTCGGCCACAAGGGGGCGCGCGCGCCTTTCCCTTGCTGAGACCCAAAGCGACTAACTGCGCAAGCGCAGAGACTAAAGCCTTCCTCTAAGGCGGCGATTCATTTTTTTCCGCATGCGCACTACAGCTCTTTTCACCCACGCCCCCCCCACCTTCGAGCCGCGCATGCGCGACACGGGCCCGAGCGCGAGCACAGCCTCGCGCATGCGCACTCCGCCCTCGCCCGGCCGGTGAAGGAGCAAGGCAGCAGGGACGCCGAAACCGCCGCTTAACGGGCATAAACGGGGAGGAAACCCCTGCCGGAGCCGTCGAGGCCTTCCGGGTTTCCCTCTGGCGAGCATTTCTCCTCAGCCGCCTCTTCGCAAAGAAAGCCGGTTGCCGGTGAAGAGAAGACGAGCGAGGGGCGGGGCTGAGGTAAGATTGACAGCAGGGGCGGCCAATGAGCACACGGCCGCTCTAGGCCCGCCTTCCCCTCGCCGGGATTGGCTCGGACCAGGGCTGGGGGCGGGGCTAGGCTTTGTCCTGCCGGAGTTTGAGAAATGAATGGGAAGGGAGGCGCGTGACGTCACTGGGCTCACATTCAGGAGAATGCCAAGTTTGGAGAAGTTCCTTTTCAAAGTCAAGTGAAGAGAGAGGGGCCAGGAAGACAGTTCCACCTAATGATATAATACATATTGTATGTACATATAACATTGATAATAATATATAATGCAATGCCATATATTACAACTAATAATACTATGATACTATAACTATATATTTTATATTATATGATATATAATATAAAATCACATCCTGCTTTGCAACAGCTGCAGAGCTGTTTGGGCTGGAAGTCAGCCTGAAGAAAACGGAAGTCCTCTACCAGCCCGCACCACAGGAAGAACACCATCATCCTCACGTCAGCATAGGCACATCTGGGTCCGTTACTTTTTAATTTATTCATTAATGATCTGGATGTAGGAGTGAATTCTGAGGTAGCAAAGTTTGCAGACGACACTAAATTGTTCAGGGTAGTTAAAAATGAAAGTGATTGTAAAGAGCTCCAGAAAGATCTCTCGAAATTGAGTGAATGGGCAACAAAGTGGCAAATGCATTTTAACCTAAACAAGTGTAAAATCATGCACATCGGGGCAAAGAACCCCAACTACACCTACAAATTGATGGGGTCAAAGCTTTCCGAGACAAACCAGGAAAGGGATCTTGGGGTCTTGGTGGACAGCTCAATGAAGATGTCAACCCAGTGCGCTGCAGCAGCGAAAAAGCAAATTCTATGCTTGGCATGATCAGGAAGGGAATCGAAAATAGGTCGTCAAATGTTGTATTGCCTCTACAAATCGATGGTAAGGCCACATCTGGAGTACTGTGTACAATTCTGGTCTCCGCACCTCAAGAAGGATATAACGGAACTGGAAAAGGTACAAAAAAAGGGCAACAAGAATGATCCAAGGGATGGAGCGGCTCCCTTTTAAATCAGGTTGCAACGCCTTGGTCTTTTCAGCCTTGAAAGACGGCGTTTAAGAGGTGACTTGATCGAAGTGTATAAAATCATGCATGGGACAGAAAAGGTGAATAAAGAAAAATATTTTCTCTGTCACACAACACTAGGACTAGGGGGCACTCCTGAAGCTCCAAGGTAGGAAAGTCAGGACTAATAAAGGGAAATATTTCTTCACCCAGAGGGTCATTGGGTTATGGAACTCACTTCCAGAGGAGGTTGTGACAGCGGTCAGCCTGGACAGCTTCAAGGCAGGATTAGACAGATTCATGGATACCAAGTGTATCGGTAGTTACTGAAAAGGACATCCAAGTGCCACCTCTGTGTTGATGGAGGCAGGCAGGATTTTCCCCGGGTACTGGTTGTGGGGGGTCGGGAGCAGGTGAGGGTTTTGCCCTCCTTTCTGCTAGAGATCCCTGTGTACAACTAGTGGGCCACTGAGTGACACAGAATGCTGGACTAGATGGGCTGAGGCCCGATTCAGCATGGCTCTTCTTACGTTCTTATGTGCTTAAGTCCGTTCAGCAGTTCACCTACCTGGGAAGCATCATCTCTTCAGACGCCAAGATTGACAAAGAGATAGATCACAGATTATCAAAGGCATATAGTGCATTCGGAAGGCTTCACAAAAGAGTCTTGAGCAACAAGCACCTGAGGCAAAGCACCAAAATCAGTGTGTACAGAGATATCATACTGTCTATTCTCCTATATGGGTCTGAAACATGGGTCACCTATCGCCAACACCTACGACTCCTCGAACGCTTTCATCAGCGCTGTCTTCGCACAATCCTAAATATACACTGGACCGACTATGTGACGAATCTTGCTGTCCTTGAGCAAGCAGGAATCACCAGCATTGAGGCCAGGCTATTGAGAACACAGCTGCGCTGGGCAGGGCACGTCTCTAGGATGGAGGACCACCGCCTCCCAAAGATACTACTCTATGGTGAACTCGCCACGGGTCAGCGCAAGAGAGGCGCCCCCAAAAAGAGAAACAAGGACTCCCTGAAACAACATCTCAGGCTCGGCCAGATTGATCACCAACAATGGTCTACCCTGGCCTCACATCGGGAGACATGGAGAAGCACTATCCACAATGCTGCGGCCTCTTTCGAGAAGACACGCCAAATGGGTCTCGAAGAGAAACGACAACGCAGAAAGAACCGCAACTTGGAAACAACATTACCCAAGGAGACTTTCTGCTGTGCTTTCTGCAACCGGACTTGCCTATCTCAGATTGGCCTTTTTAGTCATCAACGCGCTTGTAAAAAGCGTGGGATGAGTCCTTCCTGAATCTTCGTTTGCGAAGTAATGCCGAGAGAGAGATATTTTATATTATATGATATATATAATAATATTACAGTACAATGGTATAGTACAATATAGGAAGATATAATACTGATATTGTGCTATGCTAACAATATAATTATTATATAATGTGTATATATACAGGTCCTTCTCAAAAAATAAGCATATGGTGCTAAAGTTCATTATTTTCCATAATGTAATGATAAAAATTAAACTCTCATATATTTTCGATTCATTGTACACCAACGGATATATTTCAGGTCTTTTTTGTTTTAATACTGATGATTTTGGCATACATATCTCAAAAAATTAGCATATTCCATCCGACCAAATATGCTAATTTTTTGAGACAGTATTTTTGGGTTTTCAGGAGCTGTATGCCAAAATCATCAGTACAAAACAAAAAAAGACCTGAAATATTTCAGTTGGTGTGCAATATATGAAAGTTTAATTTTTATCATTACATTATGGAAAACAATGAACTTTAGCACTATATGCTAATTTTTTGAGAAGGACCTGTGTGTGTGTGTGTGTGTGTGTGTGTATGTATATATATCTATATATATATCTTGTAAGTCGCTCTGAGTCCCCTCAAAGGGGTGAGAAGGGCGGCATAGAAATGTCATAAATAAATAAATACATAAATTCTTTTTTGGATGTCAGCTTCTAGAATCCAAACCATGAAGGCAAGTGTTGGAGCCTGTTCTTGAGTTGCATTTATATGGTATCTAACAATTTAATAGTAATTATAATAGTAATTATAATAATATAACAACAACAATAACTTGGAGAAGTTGCTTTATAAATTCCTTTTTGGATGTCAGCTGTATCTAACAATCTAATACTAATAATAATAATCGAATAATAATAACAACAATAATAATAACTTGGAGAAATTGCTTTATAAATTCCTTTTTGGATGTCAGCTCCTAGAATCCAAACCATGAAGGCAAGTGTTGGAGCCTGTTCTTGAGCTGCATCTATACTGTATCTAATAATCTAATAGTAATGATAATAGTAATAATAATATAACAACAACAATAATTTGGAGAAGTTGCTTTATAAATTCCTTTTTGGATGTCAGCTGTATCTAACAATCTAATACTAATAATAATAACAACAATAATAACTTGGAGAAATTGCTTAATAAATTCTTTTTTGGATGTCGGCTCCTAGAATCCAATCCCCGAAGGCAAGTGTTGGAGCCTGTTCTTGAACTGCATCTATACTGTATCTAACAATCTAATAGTAATAATAATACTAATCTAATAACAACAACAATAATAACTTGGAGAAATTGCTTTATAAATTCCTTTTTGGATGTCAGCTGTATCTAACAATCTAATACTACTAATAATAATCTAATAATAACAACAATAATAACAATAATTAAGAGAAGTTGCTTAATAAATTCTTTTTTGGATGTCAGCTCCTAGAATCCAAACCCCGAAGGCAAGTGTTGGAGCCTGTTCTTAAGCTGCATCTACACTGTATCTAACAATCTAATAGTAATAGTAATAATAACCAATAAAACAGCCAGCAGAGTAACCTTGTTTGCTGTAGACTCCTCTTGTTGTGTTTCCAATAATAATAAAAATAACAATAATAACTTGGAGAAGTTGTTTTATAAATTCCTTTTTGGATGTCAGCTGTATCTAACAATCTAATACTAATAATATAATAATAATAACTATAACTTGGGAAAAGTTGCTTTATAAATTCCTTTTTGTATGTCAGCTCCTAGAATCCAAACCCCGAAGGCAAATGTTGGAGCCTGTTCTGTAGCTGCATCTACGATGTATCTAACAATCTAATAGTAATAATAATAATAATAACAATAACAATAAAAGAGCCAGCAGAGTAACCTTGTTTGCTGTGGATTCTTCTTGTTGTGTTTCAAATAATAATAACAATAATAATACCTTGGAGAAGTTCCTTTTAAAATTCCTTTTTGAATGGCAGCTCCTAGAATCCAAACCCCGAAGGCAAATGTTTCAACCTGTTCACTCAAACCAGCACTCTTTGGCAGAGAAGGCTATAAAGACCTTGTAAAATGATAATTCCCAGGATTCCATAGCATTGAGCCATGGCAGGTAAAGTTATATGGAACTGCATTAATTCGCAATCTATTTATTTATTTATTTCCGGCATTTTAATAGGGGGACTCAGAGCGGCTTCCAAAAAGGCACAATTTTATTTCTCACATGTATCTCAGTAAGCAGTTTGCTTGCAGAAGTCGCCAGCATTCACTTTTTCTTGATTTTCCTTGAGATCAAAGCATTGAACAAGGAATTATTGGGGGGGGGGGGGGAGGATAATTTCCAACATAGGAGAGAAATGAAATGATGCAGCAGCATTCCAGCCCTTAGATCCTGTTAAATGTTTGAAACCTGGAAGCCACAGCCAGCTTGCCCAATTGCCAGGGATTCTGGGAGCTGACATCCAAAACATCTGGAGGACAAAATATTGGAAATCTAAGGAATGATAGCAGTGCGACACCACTTCAGTTGCTATGGCTCAGTGCAGTGGCAATTCAAGTTGTGTCAAACTGCTGTAATTATTTAAACTAATTTCTATTCAGAAATAAATAAAACATAGTAAAAGAGCAGAAATAATATAAAGGAACAGATTTTATATTTATTGCTAAAACTAAGCATTTATCATTTATGTATTTATTTATTGCATTTCTATACTGCTTTTCTCACCCCCGAAGGGACTCAGAGTGGTTTAAAACATAATAAATGGCAAAATTCAATGCCTCACATATATGTAAAATATGTCATATATCTAAACATAGCATATAACTGTGGATTAAAACCATTAAATTATAAGCAGATATCTGATTAGCCACTGCAACATGCTACAAAACTACACCAAGCAGACACATTAACATGGCACATGCCTACATTGATGTGCACTTATGAACATTACCATGCAGAACATACATTAACATACAAACACATTACAAAGACTACCTATGAACATCACATCCCTTGATCTAATTCCATTTAGATCAGTGTTTCTCAACCTGGGGGTCGGGACCCCTGGGGGGGGTTTCAAGGGGGTGCCAGAGGGGTCACCAAGGACCATCAGAAAACACAGTATTTTCTGTTGGTGATGAGGGTTCTGTTTAGGAAGTTTGGCCCAATTCTATCTATTGGTGGGGTTCAGAATGCTCTTTGATTGTAGGTGAACTATAAATCCCAGCAATTACAACTCCCAATATGTTAAGGTCTAGTTTCCCCAAACTCCACCAGTGTTAACATTTGGGCATATTGAGTATTTGTGCCAAGTTTGGTCCAGATCCATCATTGTTTGAGTCCACAGTCCTCTCTGGATGTAGTTTGTGAACTACAACTCCAAAACTCAAGGTCAATGCTCACCAAACCCTTCAAGTATATTCTGTTGGTCATGGGAGTTCTGTGCACCAAGTTTGGTTCAATTGTATCATTGGTGGAGTTCAGAATGGCCTTTGATTGTAGGTGAACTATAAATCCCAGCAACTACAACTCCCAAATGACAAAAATCAGTCCTTCCCCCAACCTCACCAGTATCCCGTGTGGGTCACCATCCTGCATATCAGATATTTACATTACAATTAATAACAGTAGCAAAATTACAGTTATGAAGTAGCAACGAAAATAATTTTATGGTTGGGGGGTCACCACAACATGAGGAATTTTATTAAGGGGTCATGGCATTAGGATGGTTGAGAAACACTGATTTAGATAATACTGTATTACCACACTTCTGCTGTTTATTATATTCATGTAATTTATAAATTCTACCATTGACATTTGCTCCTCGCCAACATTTCTATAATTCAATGTGAATTCTTTGCCCAATTCCAGAAATCTGCAGCTAAAGCATCTTTGTCTTTTCAATCGCTGTTTAGAGACCTCCAAAGGAAGGAGACTCTGTTATCTTTAACTATATTAAACTTTAACTTTGAATGTGTTTTAATGGTTTTTAACTGGGGAATTTTTAAATACTGGTTATACTTAATCCTGCTGTAATGTTCATATATTTGTATATTTTTAGATTGTTATGCTGACGCTTTTATGTTAAGCCGCTTTGAGTCCTCTTCAGGGTAGATAAAGCGGGCTATAAATAAATATAGTTATTGTTATTGTTATTATCTTAAAAAGCAACCCTTTCCACTGTGAAGCTGCTATTATCCACTGGAAGTTTTCCCCAGTGCTTAGATGGGATCTCATTTGCAGTGGTTTGTATTTACTGTGTTGCGTTCAGAGCAGCAGAACACAGCCTTGTTGTGTCTTCCATTGAAAATGTGAAAGTCTCACATCCCCTCTCTATCTCTTCTTTTTGGACGTTGTCCAGCAGACAATAGCTTTTCCAAGCTCTGATACAGACAGCTTAGCTTACAAAAGAATATATCTCTGTGTGTACACACACACACATGCACACAGTAAATGTTGTGGAATTGATGGATTGTGATGTCCCCCTACTTCCCTTGCAAATTGAAAGTAGGGAGAGCAGAGAAGATAGGAGAGAAATGGATTGGGTGCTGAACTCTCCTCCCTCCATGTTGATGTAGACAGAAGCTAGGAGAGTAAGGGATTCCAAACAAAATGTACGGTTTCTCAGTTCCAACTTGCGTTGCTGTGGATCAGTCTTCTGTGAAGGAACACGCAGAAATGCACAAGAGCTACAGATACCAATGTGTTTATTGTTCGGAATACAAGAGTCTCGCACTCCTGCTTGTCTATATAGGCCTAGCTGCAATATCATCAATCACCCAAGAATCCGGGTGCTTGGAGCTAGCCCCTTTTGACATTACAGGGTCCACTTTCTCCCCACTCTTATGGCGGGTTCCTATGTCCTGTCCTCCTCTTTGGCCCATGGAGCCATGTGCTCTGTGTCAGACGGATAGTTGAATGGCATGTGATAGAGATCATGGCATGAAGTGGGATTGAACAAGTAAGGATGGAGGAGAACCAACTAGACTTTGCAGATCTGCATCATGCTTTTACATTCTCCTTAGCTATGGCATTCCAAAATCATCCAATAGTGTTTGTATAATGGTCTCAACGTACACGGCATTTTAAATCCAGCTCTCTAAAGATACCTGTAGAATGATGTATGTAAGGTGAATGTTTCCTGCTGTGCTGTATGGGTGATATAGAGCAAGTCACACTCTCTCAGCCTAGGTCTCTTCTGAACAAATGTTGGCAAGAAACCCCATGACGGAGTGACCACAAGACAGAAATAACTTGAGGATACAAAACAATCCTAAGTGACATGCAAGGCTGCAGGCACATCTGGTGATTTTTCCCATATTCAGCCTGTAGTATCAAATTAGATTTCTGCTTTGGGTCCTGATCAAGAGAGAAAAGTGGAGTATAAGTAAATAAAACAGCAACAACAACTTGTTACCCAACTCCTCATGACTTGAGATGGGGTACAACTGAGCTAAAATATGCAGAAGAAGAAGTATGGCTATATAGGATTATCTAAAGGGGATAGGATAATAGCGGGGTAAAAATAACAGACAATGAGTGAGATTCATAGATTAGTTTCAGCAATTGTTTAGTAGATTTATATTAATGGAGCCCCTGGTGGGTTAAAGCGCTGAGCTACTGAACTTACTGACAGAAATTCAGCGGTTTGAATCCAGGGAGCAGGATGAGTGCCTGCTGTTAGCCCCAGCTTCTGCCAACCTAGCAGTTCAGAAACATGCAAAAGTGAGTACCACTCTGGCGCGAAGATAAAATGCCATTCCATGCAGTCATGCCAACCACATGACCTTGGAGGAGTATATGGACAACACCGGCTCTTCGGCTTGGAACCGAGCACCACCTCCCAGAGTCGGACACGACTAGACTTAATGTCAAATGGAAACTTTTACCTTTATAGCTTAGTGTATCTGTCTTACATTTAATGTAGTAGTTTTAATGTTATATGTATATTACAAAAACCTGCTTTCTTTGTGCTGTTTTTTTTCTTCTTCACTACCTAATAAAATTAATAATACATAGATAAAACAAGGGATGATAAAAAAAACTATATATTAAGCAGCAACAATAAAATAAATGTCCCTCTGCTTTGACAGATACTAAACCACATGGTAGGAAACATGCCGAAAAGTCAAATTCCTCCTGAATTATTTTCTCTCCTTCTACGACAGAAGTCATTTCCTCAGTGAACAGGGCAGGAGTTGCATCCTGGTGTTCTTTCTGCCGGATGGTGCCGTGAGAGAGGGAACAGGGGATGCTGGGGCCAGAGGTGTTTTCAGACCTCCAAAGCCTCCTTGTAATAAGCAAAAGAGGAAGTTGGATGCATGCCTTCCAAGCGCAGAAGCGCCTGGGCTTTCACAAGCGTCTGCCCTGCTCAAACTTATGAATGAAGGTGCAATAAGAGGGAGGGTTGCTGTTGCCATCGCTAGGGGCCGCCGGACCCCACATGCCAGAGCTGTGACATTTGCATCCAAGCAGTGGGCGGGGCCAGTCCTGGTAGGAGGGGCCCTGAGTCTGTCAAGAAGGCTTGGTTTGCATCCCTGGAATGTTTCCCCCTCCTCCTCTTCCTCTTCAGCAGCAGCAGCAGCAGCAGTCTCTTCCACAGCACTAGCTTTCCACTGAGGTTCTCTGTCTCTAAAGTGACTTCCCTCTCCCAGGGGTGAGTAGTAGCACTTCCCTTTGAGGGATCCCAGCAAGGCAAAGTCCACCTGTTCTTAGCCAGGTGACCCATCAGGAAGGGAGGAAAGGAGAGGGTTGTTGTTTAATGCTTCTGAGCCTAAGACATGGAGCAGTGGATTCAAATGGCAGGAAAAGAGATTAGGGAGAACATCCCTATCATTAGAGCTGCCTAATGATGGAATATGTTGGAATATGTGGTCTAGTGGAGTCTCTGGAGGTTTTTAAGCCGAGCCTGGATGGCTATCTGTTGGGAGGGCTTAGACTGTATTTTTCTGCGTGGAGGATAGGGTTGGACTGGCTGGTCCTGGGGTCTCTTTCAACTCTGATTTCATGATTCCATAAAAGGGGATTGTACAGTGCCGCCTTAAGTTCTCCTGGCTTCCATAAAGTTGCTATATAGTTGCTATACTGTTTTGTCCTATTTGTCGTTTTATATATTTTGTTACGATTTTTTTCCTTTCTTTTCTTTTCCTTTGCTGTTTTATGTTTAATTGTGTTTTATTGTTTTTTGGGCTTGGCCTCATGTTAGCCGCCTCGAGTCCCCTTTGGGGAGATGAAGGCAGGTTATAAATATAATAATTATTATTATTATTAAGGGGAGAAGCGTGGCCACAGGGCTATGGAGCAGGGAGAGAAAAAGATCAGCTGCTTCTCAAGAGTAATTCAGCCCAAAGTTGGGCCCTTTGATGTGCCCACCCGTGATCCTAGCATGCTTTCCCCCTCCTCCTGCCTGACGCTGGAAACAGTCCTTTGCTTATTTGTGCCAGAGGTTTGCCAGTTCTTGGAATTGCCTGCTGCTGTGTGACTCATTCCTGTTTGTGGGGCCGCTGCTTGGTGGTGGTGCTGGGAACATGGAAACCGAAAAACCTTCAATGGGTTGGCTGTGACGTCCCTTAGGTTCTTTCCCTCTCCATCTTCCACCGGACTTAGAGAAGAAAGTGGAGAACTGGTTTGCGACTTTGCTGCCAGAGCAGGGAGTGCATGGAGGGGGTGGAAAACAAGCTGTGTTCCCAATATAACATATCACAGGCAGTAATAAAAAAATTCTCTGGACCTTGCCTGGCCCTGAAATTTAAGTCAAGGTAATCTCTGGGCTGCAACACACCCGACACCAGCTGCAGTACTCTTCCCAAAGAGTTTGACTTTACTTTCTGTTTAAGCCTTCTCTGTTCTCGGACCTGACTAGGAACGGAGCAAGAGTGATGGCTAAGTGATGGGATTGTCTTGGCTGTAACGCTCTTCGCTAACAGGGAAGTAGTTGAGAAGCCCCATCCATTGCTTGTCCCTTTAATAGAAAACCCAAACAAACCAACCAGGAAGCAGCGCTTTGATCTGTGGCCGAGGGAGGAGGCTGGAAATGCAGGGGGTGTGAAGGAGGACGGCTCTTCATGCTTGGCTGCTGCAGTGGCAGCTGATCCACGGCTCTCTGTCAAGGTGGCAGGAGGAGCCCTCTTGGGTTCGCAGAGCCTGGCTGCTGGATTGTTCCAGCCAGAGCTGGTTTTGCCTTCCACAGCTTGATCAGAGATGCAGCCAAGGGATTGCCCTGAGTGCAAGTGTGTCAGCCCCGCAGCACAGAACTTTAGGGGAAAGGACCTCACAGGTGGCACCCGAACCCTGTGATCCTTTCTAGGGAAAAGCCCATGGAGAAGGAGTTAGCTTCAAGTGCGGTTGCTTGCAGGTCTGAGAATGAGCACAGAGGTACTCATTAATATGTGTGTCCTCCTGAATGATGGAATGCACAGATTATGCAATATGCAATGGGCAATACCTGGTTTGAAAATAGCACCTGTGAAAGGGATCTAGGAGCCTTACTAGACCACAAGCAGAACATAAGTCAGCCATGTGATGCGGCAGCTAAAAAAGACAATGTAATTGTAGGCAGCGTCAAGAGAAGTCCATTGTCTAGGCTGAGGGAATTAATGGTCCCACTCCCTTCTACTTTGCTCTGGCCTCACCCAGAATAATCCAGTGTCCATACCATCAGTACTGTTCAAAGGGCCAAAAGTCTGGAAATCCCGAATTTCTCTGAGGAGTGGCTTAAGGAGCTGGGGATGTTTAGCTTAGAAAAGAGAAAATTGAGGGAAGGGGACATGATTCTTTACTTATTTATTTATCTATGACATTTATATCCCGCCCTTCTCACCCCAAAGGAGACCCAGAATGGCTTACAAGTTATATGTACATACAATATATTATATTATTACTATATTGTACTATACTACTATACTGCAATATTATTAGTAATATTACATGTAATATAAAATATACAATTATTATATCATATTATTAGTATTATATTGTATTACATTATATTATATATATATATATACACACACACACACACAATATTTATTTATTTATTTACAACATTTATATGCCGCCCTTCTCACCCCGAAAGGGGACTCAGAGCGGCTTACAAGTAAAATGTATAGTAAAATGTATAATGTGTATATTACATTGTACTATAACTTTATACTGTAATATTATAAATATTACATGTAATATAAAATATATTATTATAAGTAGTATTATATTGTATAACATAATATTATCAATATTATATGTATATACATTTGCCTCCCCTAGAAAGTTGGAGGGGATCTTCCATGACACGTCCATATAGGATAGGTCATTACTTTTTTACAGCCCAGCACAGAGATTGGCTTAGAGCAGATAAATTATCTCCCCCCCCCCCCGAAAATATATAGCATTATTAGATCAGCAGAATATTAATATTATATATTACTATGTAATATATGTTTAATATTTGAAAGACTGTCATATTGAAGAAAGGGAAATTGTTTTCTGCTACTCCAGAGGCTAGGACACAATGGAGCAAAGGATTCAAATGGAAGGAAAAGAGATCTTCCCTGAATGTTAGGAACAACTTCTTGACAGCTATTTGAAAGTGGAATCTGGTGTCTGGGGAAGTCTCCTTCTCTGGAGGTTTTTAAATAAAACTGGATGACCATTGGTTGGGAGGGCTTGGGTTGGGTGTCTCTGCCTGGCAGAAAGGGATTGGCTTGGGTGACTCTGTGGACTCTTCTAATTATATGAATATATGATTCTGTGAGTGGAAACGGGGGCCTTTATGTTCATGCTGACAAATACAATCAAAGGCTTGTTCTTTAATGGTTTCCTTCCTTCTTTCTCTCTCTGTTCCTTTCTCCTGAAGGTTTTGCTTGGCGTTTGGATCTTTCTCCCAGGGAGGGCAACTGGGAGCATCCTGGCTTGGTAAACGTGCAAGCCGGCTTGCCTTCCAGACCATGGACTCACTGAGACACCCTGAGGTGTGAAAATGTCGATGAGTAACCGAGAACTCGTGGTGGACTTCCTTTCCTACAAGCTGTCGCAGCGGGGCCACAGCTGGCATGAGATCGAGGTGGAGAGCGGGGAAGAAGCAATGGAGACGGCAAACGAGACGGGGAACACCCTCAATGGGAGCCCCTCTTGGCACCCCAGCCCCAACCGTGTCCTCAACGGGGCCTCCGAACACCCCGAACTCCTTGAAGAGGCGGAAGAAGAAAACCATAGGCCAGATGTGAGCCAGACACTCAGGGAGGCTGGTGATGAATTTGAACTGAGGTATCGGCGGGCTTTTAGTGACCTCACCTCCCAGCTCCACATCACCTTGGGCACGGCGTACCAGAGCTTCGAGCAGGTGGTGAACGAACTCTTCCACGATGGGGTGAACTGGGGGCGGATAGTGGCCTTCTTCTCCTTTGGGGGAGCCCTGTGCGTGGAGAGCGTCGACAAAGAGATGCAAGGGTTGGTGGGGAGGATTGCCAGCTGGATGACCACGTACCTGACTGAACACCTGGACCCCTGGATCCAAGAAAATGGTGGCTGGGTAAGCGCTTGGTGAAACTGAGGGTAGGGAGCGGGGCTGGCACTCACTTGGCTAAAGTATAAACCAGCTGGAGAGTGGAGGGATTCTGTCTCCTGGCAACAGAAAGGGAGTCAGAGTCTGTTTTTGGATGACCCGTCACACTTCCTCCAGTACTGGTTGCTTCTAGAGCAGGCATGGGCAAACTTGGGCCCTCCAGGTTTTTTGGACTTCAACTCCCACAATTCCTAGCCCCTTCCTGAGGCTGATAGGAATTGTGGGAGTTGAAGTCCAAAACACCTGGAAGTCCCAAGTTTGCCCATGTCTGCCTTAGAGGTAATCTGCATTGCTCTCCATTGCTGCCACCTGTGGCAATCAGGCTGAAAACCAATAGAAATGTACTTGTTTGTCTAGTGTTATGATTCCCCCCCCCCCAACTTGGGGACCAATGTGCCTGACAAGTTAATGAGAATGTACAGCTAATATCTTACTGTATTTTTTTAAAGTAAGGCAACAAATCTGCCAAAAATACAAAGTCAGAACATTTTCAAAGACCCCCCAGTGGCACATGGGTTTAAGTGCAAAGGCCCTGCCTCAATCAAAAGGTGTTTGCCTGTTGGCAAAAGCAAGGGGAGGAACAGCGGTGACTCCCATGGGAAGGAAGGTGTCATTTGGCTACTGGGTTGGGGCAGGCCAGACAGTGCCTTCTATGGTTCCAGTGTGGACAATTGCTCATTGTAGGCGAAATATTTTTCTTTAAAGCATTTCTTAACATGAGATGCACTAAGCAAAACCTCAAAGGGACTTTGTACTTCTTTGCACGCCGTTTATCCTCGTATCAAATTTGCATAAAGAAAGATGGTACCTGAGCCCAAGGCTTCCAGTGAACTCTGTGGCTGAGCTGGGAATTAAATTCTTCTTTTCTTCCATCTAAAGGCAACACTTTTGTTAGTACACTTCACTTGGTCTATACAGCTCTAGAGTACAAAACTGTGCTTAGGAACAGCAGATGGGTAAAGTAATTGCCGGATCCGTCAACTTGCAGGAATGGGGAAGCTGGGGGACACCTTTTAATTATCTATGTTCTGATTCTCCTGAGTGTGTTATGTCTTCCATGACTTTGGATGGTCACCTTGCTCGTCTGTTAGTCCACAGCCAGTCTTCCAATCCTGGGCATAAATATGCTGTGGCAATGGCTAGCGAATGGAATGGGATTTATTCAGTGGGGCGTGATTGGATGCGTCTTGTACTTGGTAACCCTTGTGCTTTTGTTGTTGTTCTCTTGGCAGGAAGGCTTTGTTGTCTCTGCACTAGCAGACTTGGGCAGATGTGCTTTTGATGGGGATATATGAGTTATTGTCAGGGTTGGCATAAACAAACAGTGCTCATATGACTTCTAGAAATTAGTATCTCATTTGTATGCAGGATAAAAATGTTTGGCATTGACCATAAAAGGAAAAATTAGTTGTACTAATTTTGTTACTGCTTCATTTCTTTTGTATGTTTGTGGCTATATTGTAATTTGTAATCGGTCTACAGCAGGCATGGGCAAACTCAGGCCCTCCAGGTGTTTTGGACATCAAGTCCCACCATTCCTAACAGCCGGTAGGTTGTTAGGAATGGTGGGAGTCGAAGTCCAAAACACCTAGAGGGCCCGAGTTTGCCCATGCCTGCTCTAGATTCTCAGTTTTGTGGAAAAGTCAGGGTGTAAAGTTGCTGGAAGCTATTGTGTTGCAGGTCTCTGTGGCACAAAGGTTCCAATCCCCAGTCAGCCCTGGTAACCAACTTGGTGGCTTTGGACAAGTCAAAGAATTGGGAGAGACCGCATACTCTCTCAGTCTGAGAGTAAGGCAATGGTACACCTCCTCTGAACAAATCTCAACAAGGGAAACAGGACAGGTTCTTGGGTTGCCCTAAGTCGAAATGACCCAGGGGTCCTCAAACTTTTTAAACAGAGGGCCAGGTCTCAGTCCCTCAAATGGTTGGACTATAATTTGAAAAAAAAACCATGAATGAATTCCTATGCACACTGCACACATCTTATTTGTAGTGCAAAAAACACTTTAAAACAATACAATAATCAAAATGAAGAACAATTTTAACAAATATAAACTTATTAGTATTAGTATTTCAATGGGAAGTGTGGGCCTCCTTTTGGCTGATGAAGTAGGATTGTTGTTGTTGTTCTTCTTGTGTGCTTTCAAGTCATTTCAAACTTAGGTTGACCCTGAGTGAGGGCTGGGTAAATGACCTTGAAGTACCATATCCGGCTCCCAGGCCATAGTTTGCGGACCACTGGCCTATATCAACCAAAACCACTCAGCGGGCTGGAGGTGGGTCTCTCACATCCCCAGAAGTCAAAGCAATAGGTGCATAATGAGAGCCAGCATTGGTTCTGGGTTGGGTGAAGCAAGTGGGAAAAAAGCAGAGTGCGTGTAGGAGAGCTGGGGCTGGGGAATGTTAGCAGGTATGCCTGGAATGCGAGGCGGTTGTCCTGGGTGCATGACCTGGGCTGTATTTGCCCAGACAGATCCAACTGGTTCTTCCTCTTCTTCTTGAAGAGTGGTCCCATTAGGGCCTTCCTCTCCTCCCCTCCCCTCCCCCTCCAGCTACCGAGATTAGTCCTGGATCCAATGGAGATTTCCTTATCCCTGTCGCTCTGGTGACGATTGCACTGTATCCTGGAGACCAAGGCGATAATGTAATCTGATTTTGTAAACGAACTCCCCAGGGGGATTTAGATTAAATCACTGATGGGAAGTCACCGGGGCCCTTTGCTCTTTGCTTGTCAGGCGAGTGAGGCCGCCCTCCCCTTCTGCCACCCGCTGAGACCCTTCCCTTTTTGTGTCTACTCAGAAGTGCATTGTTTGGGCAAATATTTGTTCAACCATTTGTAGGAGGGGCAGGATTGCCCAGGGTGACACACCCACCATATTCAGATCTCCATTCTTCCTTTCTTTCTTTGAATGCTAGGGTTTCCTGCAGCAGGCTGGAAAAATTACAGGGTAGGGCACAATTGGTGTAAATTGGCTGGTGGAGCTGAAAGTGGGAGACACTAATATGGAGGAAATGCACAATGCAGAAAAGTTAGTGGGTCCCAGGCTGGTGTATGTCTTTCCTTCTCATTTTATTGACACAACAACCCTCTGAGGAAGGCCTATTTAGGAGTGGGGGAGGCATCTTATCCAATGACTCAGCCTTGGTCCTTAATTTGTCTACTGCTGTGATTGTTGTGTTTTGTTTTTTGGCTCAGCAACATAATGGTGGGGAAGGAGGGAAGCCCAGATCAAGTTCATAACTCTGACAGGATCCCTTGGAGGGCTGCATCAAGGAAAGGGCTGTTTATCAATACAGTAGAGTTTCGCTTATCCAACATAAACAGGCCGGGAGGACGTTGGATAAGTGAAAATATTGGATAATAAGGAGGCATTAATGAAAAGCCTATTAAACATCAAGTTACGTTATGATTTTACAAATTAAGCACCAAAGCATCATGTTTTACAACAAATTGACAGAAAAAGCAGTTCAATGCCTGGTAACGGTATGTAGTAATTACTATATTTACGAATTTAGCACCAAAACATCACAATATATTGAAACAGCTGTGGATCCGGGCAGGAGGAGATTGTGTTTGATAATACAGAACGTTGGATGAGTGAAGGTTGGATAAGCGAGACTCTACTGTACTAGAAAGACAAACTGCTGTGTGATTTTTGAGTACCATTTCAGTGGGCCACACTTCTCCATCTGCAAAAGGAATACTATTTTTGCACGCTTCACGTGGAATACAGCGTTCAGCTCGAGGCACCACAGTTCAAGAAGGATATTAACATGCTGGAACTTGTCCAGAGAAGGGTGAATAAAATGGTGCAAGGTCTGGAAATCATGAATCTTTATGAGGAGCAGCTTGGGGAGCTGGGTATCTTTAGCTCAGAGAAGAGAAGACTAGTAACATGATAGTCTTCTTTAAATATCTTAGGGGATATCATGTAAAAGATAAGGTGAGCTCATTTTCTGCTGCTCCAGAGACTGGCATATGAACCTGTGAATTTAAATAACAAGAAAAGACATTCCACCTGGACATTGGGAAGAACTTCTTTACTGTGAGAGCTATTGAGCAGTAGAACGGGTTGCCTTAGAGGATGTTAGACTCTCCTTCTCTGGGGGGTCTTCAAACAGTGGTTGGATGAGCATCTTTCAGGAGGGCTTTTGTTGTGTATTCCTGCATGGCAGGAGTCAAAGATAGCTGTGTCTGGAAGATCAGCATGCAAGGGCATCTTATAATACCTTGGAGACTAACTGAGGAAAAAGAATACATCTGAGGAAGTAGGCTTAGGTTATAAAAGCTCGTGCTACTGATTTCTTTCCCCCGGGTAGTCTCTAAGCTAGAAGATCCCTTTGCATTCTGCGTGTCAGGAGTTTGAACTAGATGGCTCTTGCAGTCTCTTCCAACTTTATAATTCTATAACTTACAGTCCAGATTTGTGTCAGGCACAACTGCAGTGTTTGCAAATTTCTCAGTGTGAAGTGAAGTACCAATGGGCCACATATTTGCTTGGACCACAGAGAACTGGGCTCAAAGGGCTCTTTGGCTGTGAAGCTCTCTGGGTCTTGCTCTGAGTGCGTGCTACTTTGAACTTCTTAGAGGATTGTCAGGAGCCCACTCTGTCATTTCCACCATTTCATCGGCATTCCAACTGCACTCCGGTGTGAACAAATGCTACACAAGTTGTAGAGAGAGAAGGGAGCTTGATTGCTACTGGTTGAGTTCACCAGTGTGGTCCTCCACTCAGTACTGTTTTTGTAAGGGTCCTTCCCTTTGCACATCAGTGGTTGCCATGGGAAAAATCAAAATCAAAACTGCTATGTTTGGGAACAATCCTATAGTGAGAGTGAGACCAAAAAATAGATTTTTTTCACCTGGTTCTGGCCTGAATTTACTGGGATCTCCCAGTAAGCTGTTGCTTGTACAGGCTTCCAACAATCCTGATGGGCATTTGGCTAGGAATATTGATGAAAGCTGTCAACTATCTGTGTAACCAAAAAAACAGATGGTAGGTCGGAGGTTTGCAGGTAGGAGCTGGCATGAGCCTTAATCATTGAGGCAAGTGAGGGCATACTTTACCCTGGATAAATGATCCTGCAGAAGGGTTTGATGTTTCTCTGAGTGCAAATAGTGTAGAGATGCATTTTTAGCATTTTCTTCACAACATGCAATCTCTCTTTCTCCCACGGGCATCATGAAAGTTGCTAGTTCTGCTGAATGCAGTTGCCTTGGTTTGACAGTAACTCATCGGATACGCCTTTCACCCAAAGAGTCTCTGGGTGAAAAGTATATGTTCTGTTCTTCCAGTCTTCACATGCCTCCTAGCAGTGGCTGCCATGTTGCAAGCAGGCCCAGAGCCATTGCACATTGCTCTCCTTGCCCCTGCCATGGTCTTGTTAGTATGGGATTAGTGCAGCCGTGGGGCCCGGGGAGCAGCCTTTGCCTGGCCCTCATGAACAATGCTTTTGTGGGAAGGGTGTAGCTGGCAAGAAAGACCTACAGAGAGGCCTGCAAGTTCTGGCAGGCCTGCCCTTGGCAAGGAGCAGGCTCCTTCGTGTGTTTGGGTACATTCCCCAGCGTCACCGAGCATTTTCATGTCTTGGAAAGTATCTTTGGAGAGAGTAAGGGCGGCAGCGGCAGCAGTGGCAGCACACTTCAAAGGAGCTGCTAGGATAATTCCTTGAGTTTATCCATCTTGGAGAGATCAAAGTCATTCTGACAATTTTATCCTTGAGCTGAGGCACATCTGGAAGGGAGAGTGAGGCGGTTAGGGATGATGCCAGGGCAGAGGAGGAGGAAATCCCCACTCCAACCACTGAGGCAGTGACCTCTCTCTTCTGTTTCCCTTTCAAGCTGCTCATCATGCTCTTTTGGGTTGTCTGCCTGATATAGTGTTTTGAGCACTGGATTAAATCTTTGGGAGGCCAAAGAAAAGTCTGAGATATCCCCATAGGTTGAGGGCCAGAATAGCCTAAAAACACCAGGTCCTATTTCATTTTGGAACTTAAGCAGGCAAGGGCTGGCTAGTACTTGAATATGGCACCAGCAATGAATGTCAGCAACTGTAAGATAAATTTCACAATATATATGTCAAAACTACCTCTGAGAATTCCTTGCCTCAAAAACCTTGTGAAATTAATGAAAGTCCTTTAAGTCGACAGGTGACTTGAAGGCACATGTGCTCAAACAAGTTAGAGTTGACTTGGAGACAACATAACAACAGAGCAAGAAGAAGAAGCTGAGATGCAAGGGTAAATTGTGGATTTCTGTAAGTGACAGAGAAGCAATTGTTAATTTTGTTTCCAGAATGATGATCTTCTGTGTTTTGTTGGGTGGCCTATAAGCAAACAACAACAACAATAATTTCTTACCCACCTTTCCTCAAGGTTTGAGTTGGACTACAACATAATTAAAACAGATAGAAACATAAGAGTATTAAAAGAAGTAACATTAAAACACGTTAAAATAATTCATATGCAAAGGCATGGGTTCCTTAGAACAGGAGATGCAACAGGCCAAAGACAGTGTGATAGTGGTTCCTACCTAACTCCAGCACCTGTGGAAAAGAAGGTACAAGCACTATTGAAAAGACAGGAGATAGTGGCCACTTGCAATGTTACGGTATGTCCGTGACCACTTTTGTACAGTGAGGAAATAAATAAATGAAACCAAGATGAGCCCCAGTGGATCGTACCAAAGGCTCATCTAGTTCAGGGCTACTCAAAGTGGAGGACTGTGTTGCCAGTATATAAACTATCAGCTGCCAGTCTTCCATGAGTTTCCAAGAAAGAAAGAAGCAAGTTGTAGCCAATGCCCATACATCCCATCGAGGAAGCCAGATGCCTTGGAAGCCTGCAAGGTAGAGCATGAGCCTAACTTCTCATTCTTACTATCTAGCAAATGGTGTCCAAGGGCATTACTTGCTACTAGAGGTAATATATAGACATCATGACCAAAAACCACTGAAAGCCTTTTTCTCCATGGAAAGGGGAATCCCTTGCTTTTTATAAGCTCAGACTGAAATTCTTCTTAGACAATAAGTGACTCTCCTGCTTCTTTAAAAAAAAATTCCATTTTTGTCATGTGATGATGGGTGTGCCAGTTGTGCCTGTCAGCTGGATTACCCAAACACTGTGGCAGGATGAACTTTAATGCTCAATCTTTCTGGTGTTGCTTATGCTGTTCTGTCTAGGGCACTGACGTTGCACAAAGCAGACACCACAGGCTACTAATTTAATCCTGGTATACTCACCTGGGAAAGATCTGCCTATCTGACTGCTCTTGTGTGTCCTTGTGAAAGGTGGCTGTACTGTGTCTGACATAAAACCCAGGCAAGGGTGCTTGAACATGAGTTTGACCTGTCTGGCAGGACACACCCATGGCTTACCTGTAAGGTGTGAACTGACCGATTTACATTGAAACTTTGCAAGTCAAAGAGCTGACTCTTTCATTTGGCAATAAAACGCATGTTGCTTTTGCAGAAATGGCCATGCTCTAAGATCCAGCTGGAAAGACCAGTATTTGAATACTGCTGGGAGTGTTTAGCATTGAGCCTTGAAGTAACCAAACACAATTGCTCTGGCCAGATAGTGGTGCCTTGGCACAGGTTCCTGGAGATTGGTTTTTGCATTCTCTCCAGCATGGCTTCTTGAACCCTTATGATAATTGGCCAGAGAAGTTTCTGGACATTCCGTGATGTCACTGGATTGTTGGTCTTTCGAGGAACAAGGATGACCTATTTCCAGTTGTGATGTGATACCAGGTGACTTATTTCCTCCTCTGCATGAATGACAAGCCCACAGTCCTGCGCCAAGTGAAGCTGAGGGAGCACGGTCTCCATCCCTTTTTACCATGAGCACACCTGATCTTCTCTGGTTTGAGAAGTTACGTGGAGCCAGACCTGACAAGCGCATAAGGGACCACTAACTCTGTCTTTAGGTAGCACTAGGAAAAATTCCTTCCTAAACCTTGCTGTTTTCAGGGCTCGCTACACAGAGCTAAAGTCCCTTCATTCCTGAAGGGATCTTGGGGTTTTGGTGGACAGCTCAATGAAGATGTCAACCCAGTGTGCAGCAGCAGTGAAAAAAGCAAATTCTATGCTTGGCATGATCAGGAAGGGAATCGAAAATAGGTCGTCAAATGTTGTATTGCCTCTCTACAAATCTATGGTGAGGCCACATCTGGAGTACTGTGTACAATTCTGGTCACCGCACCTCAAGAAGGATATAACGGAACTGGAAAAGGTACAGAACAGGGCAACAAGAATGATCCAAGGGATGGAGCAGCTCCCTTACGAAATCAGGTTGCAACGCCTTGGTCTTTTCAGCCTTGAAAGACGCGCGTTTAAGAGGTGACTTGATCGAAGTGTATAAAATCATGCATGGGATAGAAAAGGTGAATAGAGAAAAATATTTTCTCTGTCACACAACACTAGGACTAGGGGGCACTCCTAAAGCTCCAAGGTAGGAAAGTTAGGACTAATAAAGGGAAATATTTCTTCACCCAGAGGGTCATTGGGTTATGGAACTCACTTCCAGAGGAGGTTGTGACAGCGGTCAGCCTGGACAGCTTCAAGGCAGGATTAGACAGATTCATGGATACCAAGGAATCAGTAGCTACTGAAATGGACATCCAAGTGCCACCTCTGTGTTGATGGAGGCAGGCAGGATTTCCCGGTACTGGTTGTGGGGGTCGGGAGCAGGTGAGGGTTTTGCCCTCCTTTCTGCTAGAGATCCCTGTGTACAACTAGTGGGCCACTGTGTGACACAGAATGCTGGACTAGATGGGCTGAGGCCCGATTCAGCATGGCTCTTCTTATGTTCTTATGAGACAATTCTATCTTATCATTGCTTGGGATGGATCAAGGTTTAGTTTTCTCAAGGACTTAAGAGGCGGAGGTCACATTTCTGCAGGAGGCATGTAACTGCAGTTACATCAGGAACTGCATGCAATAATGAAAGTGTTTTCCTCTTTGCTGCTACACACCTCATAGCAGACATTCCTGATTGGGGTGGGGGAGAGTGAAGTGGAGCCAGCCCCCCCCCCCCTGCCAGTTATTCTGTGTGTTGGCCTGGATGTTAAACCCTAGCACTACTTGTTCCATGTCTTTTGTACAATACTGCATTTATCATTGGCACAGTGATACGATTTCTGCAGAACTTTTCAGTACCCCACATCCTTGCTATAGAGTCCATATCCTTCAAAGGAGCCCGTATGTTTGTGTGTTTGTTTGTGTTTTTCTGAGATCACGCTACAGGTTTTGTGTGGCCCTTGCACCCTACAATACAGTCAGCCAAACAACAAAGACCCTTATGGCACCTTTAATGCTTACAGATAGATTATAGCATGAGCTTTTGTGCTGGCATAAATCCGTGAAGTCTCAAGTGTGTTGTTTTGCTGGAAGAGGCCCCCGGAGCTGCCCCATTGGATACTGCAGCCATGTCTGCCCTGTCTGCGATGCCTTCCTTTGCCTCTGCAAAAGCCTGAGTGTGGTTTCCCAGGAGGATCCAGTTCCCTGCTGAGGAGTGGAGTGAGGGGCTGGCTCAGCTGTGAGCTCTGGATAATTGCAGGCAAAGGCCTGGGATCAGCATTCGCCTCTGCTCCCTTCCCGGTTTTGGCAGCCACCCAGGCGGATTCGGAAGTGGGAGGGCTTTCGGTAGAGCTCTTCAGGAAATGCCAATGGGATGACTTCCCCCAGCCATTTCCTTTCCCAAATAGCATTCCTGCCTCAGAGAATGTGATAGGGAGGTGGGGAGGGAGGGCTGATGGCAGGCCTTACGCTTCAACCCCTCCTGTTGGTTCTTTTCTTCCTTCAGGGGGAGTTATTTTCCTGATCAGTGTTATCAACTATGGGAAGATAGCTAGAATCATAGAATCATTAAGTTGGAAGAGACCTTCTGGGCCATCCAATCCCCT
The DNA here is from genome assembly GCA_030556195.1 of Anolis apletophallus. Lineage (NCBI taxonomy): Eukaryota > Metazoa > Chordata > Lepidosauria > Squamata > Anolidae > Anolis > Anolis apletophallus. The sequence goes on from JARBWK010000005.1 coordinate 7,873,440, forward strand.
ACCAAGAAGCAGGAAAATAGCATTTAAAGCACCCCCAAAAGATGGCCATTGATGGATAGGCAGACAGACAGACAGATACTTTATTGTAGTCCTGTCTTTGGTTCTGTGAGCTGCTAGATGAAGTTTATGAAGCCTGGCTGCATTTTCTTTTTGGATTCTTAATGCAGAAAGCCTACTGCTGAAGGCAGGGGTTTAGGTTTGGGTTGAACTAATGCTCCCAAATATCCCTAACCCTGGTACAAGCAAGTCTTTGGTTACTGCAGTGTTTCTCAACCTTGATAATGCCAGTCAGTCAGTAATGCTAATGCAACGACCCCTTAATACAGTTCCTCCTGTTGTGGTGACCCACAACCATAAAATTATTTTCATTGCTACTTCATAACTGTCATTCTGCTACTGTTATGGATCAGCATGTAAATATGTAGGATGTATTCTCATTCACTGGACCAAATTTGGCACAAATACTCAATACGCTCAAATTTAAATACTGGTGGGGTTGGGGGAGATTGATTTTGTCATTTGGTAGTCGCAGTTGCTGGGATTTATAGATCACCTACAATCAAAGAGCATTCTGCAAACCCACCAACGATGGAATTGGACCAAACTTGGCAAACAAAACTCCCATGACCAACAGAAAATACTGGAAGGGTTTGGTTGGCATTGACCTTGAGTTTTGTGGTTGTAGTTCACCTACATCCTGAGAGCACTGTGGACTCAAAACAATGATGAATCTAGACCAAACTTGGCATGAATACTCAATATGCCCAAATGTGAACACTGGCGGAGTTTGGAGAAACTAGACCTTGGTACTTGGGAGTTGTAGTGGCTGGGATTTATAGTTCTCTCACAGAGTATTCTGAACCCCACCAATGATAGAATTGGGCCAGACTTCCCACCCAGAACCCCCATGACCAACAGAAAATATTGTTTTCTGGTGGTCTTTGGCGGCCCCTCTGACCCCTAGGTTGAGAAATGCTGAGTTAGTGTGTAGTGTGTACAAGGCGTGTTCACCTTCACTTGGAGCAAGTATTAATTGAGCCCATTTCCAGGGAGTTGAGTAGGAGCTGTCTCTTGTCTCTGAGGCAGGGATGTGGTCTCTGATAGTTTTTCTTCATTCTCAGTGTGTGCCTCCGAAAGTGACGTAAACCACCATTATATAACAAGCCCGGGAACGTGCCCAGAGAGCCCTGGGGGCACACAGTGGGGGTGGGCGGCAGTGCAGAATGCCAGTCCTGAGCATACGCTCTTCTCCACCCGCCTTGCCCTAAATCAGTAAGCAAAAATCTAGCAAGCAGTAAAGGGAGAGCAAGAGAGGAAAGATGCTGCCAACATGGCTGTAAAACTCACCCACCGAGGCAGGGAAAAGACTTGATATACCTTTACATCAGATTGCCTGGATAATTTATGAGAGGCCACAGATGCGGTAAGCTGGTGGCTTCTTGGATGTCTCAGACCATTAGATGGACTTGCTGGAACCAGAGCTGTGTCAGTGATGTTCCCAGCATTGCTCATGTAGCTACTGACCAAAGTGGCTAATTGGTTTCTGGTGCCGACAAATGGTTTATACACCTTCCTGAATGAGATGCTTCCTTGGTTTGAGCAAGAGATCAGGGCCAGTGTGGACTCAAACTGGCAGTGAGAGGAAACAGAGTGGCAGCTGCATATCACCTGATTACTGCTGTCCTTTGTGAGACAAGGTGTAGGACCTGAACCTGGGACCTCCCATAGACCAATACCTATTTTGTTTGTCTAGGCATGGGCTTAAGCGGCTGAGGGAGAAAAGGAAGGGGCCTGAGGCTGTTAGGAATGGTGGGAGTTGAAGTCCAAAACACCTGGAGGGCCCTAGTTGGCCCATGCCTGCTCTGGAGGCAAGCTTCGTTGCCCTCAATTGCTGTCATCTGTGCCATTAAGGTTGATAACCAGCTGTAGGCTGTTAGGATTTGTGAGAGTTGAAGTCCAAAACACTTGGAGGGCCAAAGTTGGCCCATGTCTGCTTTACTCCTGCTGCCTCTGCCCCACTTTGCAACTCTGCTTCTATTCTGCATGGAGTTCCGCTTGCCGAACCATCTAAGTATGCAGATCTAGCTTGGATATTGGCGTGGCGAGACAGGAGAGACATGCTTGGAATGATTATGGCAGCCATTAACTTCCATTTTGGATAGGAAGGAGAAATAAGTAAATGAGCACACTCCTATTATAACATTTTTGTTGGAATGAGTCCATATATATCATCATCATCATACTTGGATACAGAACCCTGGCCGCATAGCCCATTTTAATTAATCAATAAGAACAGCAGTGCTGCATTTCATTGACAAGCCTTGTTATACAGAGTTTAATAGATGAAAATTGTATTCTGACTGTTGTGGAAGGCTTTCAAGGCTGGAATCATTGAGTTGCTGTGAGTTTTCTGGGCTGTATGGCCATGTTCCAGAAGCATTCTCTCCTGACTTTTAGCCCACATCTATGGCAGGCATCCTCAGAGGTTGAGGGGTCTGTTGGAAATTAGGCAAGTGAAGTTTTATATCTGTGGAATAATGTCCAGGGTGGGAGAAATAATTCTTTTGTCTGCTTAAGGCAAGTGTGAATGTTGCACTTGGCCACCTTGATTAGCTTTTTAAAAGCCTGGCTGGTTGGTACCTGGGGGAATCCTATGTTGGGAGGTTTTATTTATTTATTTACATCATTTCTACCTTGCTCTTCTCTACCCCTGAGGGGGGACTCAGAGCGGCTTGACAAAAGGCAACAATTCGATGCCAATACACATTATAAATACAATATAAAACCATAAACATTCAGCATTAAAATACAGTTAGCATTAACACATAATACACATTCACGTAAGTTAAAAACAATGTTCCGTCCACAACATGAGCATTGAGCCATATCCATCAACTCGCCATTACAATTCCAATCCAAGTGCTGCATTGTGCTAATGTGCAAAAGCCTGGTCCCATAGCCAAGATTGCACTTTTTTCCTGAATGCCAGGAGGGATGGGGTTGATCGTATGTCGCTTGGAAGTGCATTCCACAGACTGGGAGCCACCACCGAGAAGGTCCTATCTCTCATCCCCACCAACCACGTTTGAGAAGTTGGCGGGAGTGAGAGCAGGGCCTCCCTGGATGATCTTAAATGATTAGCTGGCCCTGGTTGATTCTTGTCTAGAATTCCTCTGCTCTTTGAGTGTTGCTCTTAATTTACTGTGCTGATTTTAGATTTTTTAAAATACACCGGTTTTCGCCAGATTTCGTTCATTTTCATTGTTTCCTTCTTTCTGTTGAAATTGTTCACATGCTTCTTGTGGATTTCAATGGCTTCTCTGTGTCGCCTGAAATGATAGTTGTTAGAGTGGTCCAGCATTTCTGTGTTCTCGAATAATATGCTGTGTCCAGGTTATGTCCAGCAGACAAGAGCTCTTTCTCCCACCTTGGACATCATTCCCGAGATGCCTAATTTCCTACAGACCTCACCACCCCTGAGGATGCCTGCCATAGATGTAGGAGAAACGTCAGGAGAGAATGCTTCGGGAACATGGCCAGACAGCCCAGAAAACTCACAACAACCCGATTGTATTCTGAATTCTAACTCTTTTGTTTTTCAAGTGATTCCTATACTTTAAGATAAATGAGAGCAGGGAATGCTTTTTCATACAGCCATGCTGTTATGAAAGTCGTCAATACTTTCATAATCCTCTTCAATAGTTCCAAATCTGCCTGTTATAACTGAGTCAAAAATTTGAAAGAGGCCATTCTCTGAAATGCAGTTTCTAAGTGCTATCTGTGGATATTTCTATGAGCTTGTCTTCCTCAAGGCCTATTACCATTTTCTTACTTTCCCGAAGATCCTGCTCCAAAAATCAATAATCTTTGTGGCCTGTTCTTTTTATTTAGTGTCAAAATCTCTCTGTAGTTTTGACAGTTTCAGTACATCGTAACGTAACACATAGCATGGGAGTTCCATGTCTTCTGGGCCTGTGCAGCGGAAGTCAATTGACAATATCCCTGGGTATAACAGCAACACTTTTGAAAACGGCTGGGAGAAGCTTCTTTTGTCTTTGAACGGGAGACATCCTCATCAACACTATCAGTCCTCTTCCATTTCAGATTCCGCCAGCCATCAATCCTGAGTCTACAGCAAGATGTATTATTATGAAATCTACTGCAATGATATCAAAAATAATAACCAAGCAGAAATCAAAGAGGAAACACAAATCATTTTCAATAACCTATTTGCATCATTCCAAAGTCTATGTGAGCACTTACACTGATTGACTTCGACTCTCTCGTCCATCAAATGTGGTCTTCTTTTTGGGGAACATCAGCAGCAAGAAACGTCACAAGCTTTCTCTCAGCATTGCTGACTTCTGTGTCCTCACTAAAGTGAAGAAATTGCAAGCACTGAGTTTATCCATATATATTCGAGTATATATTCGACCCAAATATAAGCCGAGGCACCTAATTTTACCAGCAAAAACTAGGAAAACGTATTGACTCGAGTAGGCGCCAAAGGTGGAAAATGCAGCAGCTACCGGTCAATTTCAAATTTAAAAAGATCCCAATAAAATTACATTAATTGAGGCATCAGTAGGTTAAATGTTTTTGATTGTTTACATAAAACTGTAATTTAAGATACAACTGTCCAACTCTGATTTCACCATTATACTAACCTCCTTCAATGTAAATGTGCTTACGTATCCTTCCAATAATAATAGAGTACAATAACAAATGTAACAAAAATAATAAGAGTAAAATAATTGAAATGTAATAACAGTAATAATAGAGTAAAATAATAAATATAATTGTTTTTGTATTATAGAGTAAAATAATAATACATGTAAAAATAATTATAATAGAGTAAAATAATAAATGTAATAAAAATAATAATAGAGTAAAATAATGGAAATGTAATAATAGGTAAAGGTTTTCCCCTGACATTTAGTCCAGTCATGTCTGACTCTGATGCTTATCTCCATTTCTAAGTCAAAGAGCCGGCGTTGTCCGTAAACACCTCCAAGGTCATGTGGCCGGCATGACTGCATGGAGCACTGTTACTGATCTACTCACATTTGCATGTTTCATACTGCTAGGTTGGCAGAAGCTGGGGCTAATAGTACAAGCTCATCCCGCTCCCCAGATTTAAACCAGCAACCTTTTGGTCAGCAAATTCAGCACCTCAGCAGTTTAACCCACTGCACCACCGGGGGCTCCTAAATGTAATAATGATAGTGATAATAATAATAATAATGGAATAAGAATAAGAATAAATAGAGTAAAATAATAAATGGAATAATAATAACAGAGTAAAATAATAAATAACCTTGACTCAAGTATAAGCCGAGGGGGGCTTTTTCAACATAAAAAGGGCTGAAAAACATGGCTTATACTGGAGTATATAAGGTTGTTTTCTGTTTGTTAGTTTGTTTTTTCTATCAAAAAGTTATTTTCATTAACTTTTGAACATTTTGAGATATGGTAATGAATCTTCGTACAAATGATGCCTGCCACTGGCAAGACTCCCACTCTTTGAGATCAATCTATGGCCACTCATCTGTCTGTCCACCTCTCTCCCTTTCTTTCATACTTCCTTTCCATTATAACTGTAAACATTCATTACATTTTTTTCAATCCTCTGCATATGCCCTCTGAGGACATTGCGCGCGCACACACATACATGTGGAGGTCTACGAACCACAGGCGAAGGACCACTGACCTAGAATGCAATGTGTATTTGGCCAGTGTCAACAAGAGCAGCCCTTTACATGACCCAGTTTGAGGACAGAGCAGAAGCTGTGCAGAGCTTTCCATGTCAGATTTCCAGCTGGGTTGCTTGGAAAAGTTACATTTTTGGAATAGAAATCATCTTTCTTTGTCTGGGGAATTCTGGGAGTTGAAGCCCAGAAACATAATTCTTCTAAAGCTCTGTGTCTGGCCATTAGATCACCTTGGAAGCAAGTCCACCTGCCTGTCAGTGATGCCATGTAGTGTGAAGCCCTTTGGGGATGCATCCTCTAGCACTCTTTCAGAAAGAGGCCCTCTCTGCATAGAGTCTTGTCTTCCTGGTACCACTTGTTGTTATACTGCTCAGGTTTGGAGAATATGGTGCTTGCATGGGGCAAGATGAAATGAAGTGGGGAGTAGGGTTGAAGTTACACTTGGCAACAGTAGCCAAGCAGCTTTTGTGAACAGGAGAAGGGGCCAATGTGAAGAGTCCAACTAAACTGCTGTTTGACAAGTGCATCCAGACACAATGTGAGGAACTCTATCAAGGGGTCGCTGCATTGGGAAAGCTGAGAACCACTGGTCTAGATTGATAAAAGTAATGGTTCCACTCTTTTGTGCTTTAGTCAGACCTCACCAGGAGTAAGACATGCATCATTTTGTGACACAGTAATTTAGTGTTTCTAGAAAACTGGAGGCCAAACCAACCCCTCATAAAAGATGGCATCGCAGGCAGGCAGGTTGGAGAAGTGGCCAAAGGGTCAGATTTTCTTCCAAGATGACCTGCTGTGCCAAACGCAGAGCTTAGAAGAATCGCTTTTCTGGACTTCTTATGAGAGACATGGGCACATACATAAATTGGGATAATGAAATATGTGGGGGCACAGCCTATCTTATGAATCCCTTTCATTTATATTTTTAATTATATATGATTTGGAATATAACAAACATTTCCTACATATTTGTTATTTTTTTGTCATGAGCTGTTCGATGGGAATATAAACTGCTGGAGGTTTGATGGAGTCTCCTCCTCTGCAGGGTTTTTAGCAGAGGCTAGATGGCTATCTGTTGGGAGGGCTTGGATTGTGTCTTCTTGCCTGGCAGAAGCGGATTGGACTGGATGGCCCTTGGAATTTCTTCTGATTCTAGGATTCTGTGATGCCACTGAGCTGACTTGACCCAGTTTATTGTGCAGAAAACGGCAAGCATTGTGTGCATCTGTGTGTGAGTGTGTGTTGCATTTGCCTTATTTTTATCCCCTGCCTTCTTTAACGAGAGTGAGCACGAGAGCCGAGCTGGAGAAGGGAGGGGAGCAGAGCCTCCGGGCAGGAGCACCCTGCGCAGCTTTTCCGCACGGCCCACTCATCCGTGCAAGTTACACGTGCTCTTGCTCCCGGGAGCCGGCTCACGTGGACCCTGCCAGCCCCATCTCTCAGGATTCCCGTTAGCAGGGACTCGGAGATGCTCTCTCTCGCTCTCTCATCTGCGGCCCCTCCAGAGAGCTGGGTGAGGATTGGGGGGGGGGGGGGTTGGAGACAAGAAGCAAAGGGAAGAGTTAACCAGGCTACAGCCCCAAGGCCCCTGGGATGGTTTCTGTGCAGTGTTTTTCCCTTCCAATGCTTGCAGGGAATTGCAGCAGCGGTGGCTCGGTTTCAGTGGTGCTTTTGCACCCTCTGGACTCAGTGCTAGCTGGTTCTGGTTTGAGTCCTTGTCAGGCTTAGAGCCCTGGCTCCCTTCTGTGGTAAACAGGGTGTGTGTCTCAGCTGCCAGAACCATTCCTTGTATGCAGTTTAATTCTGTTTAGAATGTGGCCCTTTCGTAACACTCCTTGCAATATTTTATTATGAAGAAAAATTATAAAGCCATTCACACGATTACAGCTTGCACTGGCCTAAGATGGAATAATCGAATCATTCTGCCAGGTAGGAAGACCATCCAAACCTCTTGACAGATGGCCATAGCCTCTGCTTAAAACCTCAAGAGAAAGAGACTCCACCAGATTCTCTGGAGGCATATTCCACTGTTGGACAGCGCTTACCCCCAGAAAGTTCTTCCTAATGTTTATTTTCTCCTGCCATTTCAGTCCATTCTTCCATTGTGTCCTCGTGCCAAGAACAGCAGAAAACAAGCTTGCCCCTTCCTCAAGGTGACATCCTTTCAAATGTTTCAGCGTGTCTCTTATGTCCTCTTCTCTCACCCTTCTTTTCTCCAAGCTAAACACTCCTCAGAGGGCTTGGCTTCCAGACCTTTGACCATTTTGGTATCCCTTCTGTGGACACATTCCAGCTTGCCAATATCTTTCTTGGATTGTGGTGCTCATAATTGAACACAGTTTTAGTCTTCTTCTGCTTGCTGTTGGGTATTCAGGTTCTAGCCATCTCAGCTAGCATGACCAGTGACCAAGAATGCTGGGAGTTGTGTTGTTGTTTATTCGTTTAGTCACTTCCGACTCTTTGTGACCTCATGGACTAGCCCATGCCAAAGCTCTCTGTCGGCCATCACCACCCCCAGCTCCTTCATAGTCAAGCCAGTCACTTGGGCTTTATTTGGGCTTTATTTCCTGAAGTATGGACTGGTTGGATCTTCTCGCGTCCAAGGCACTCTCAGAATTTTCCTCCAACACCACAATTCAAGTGTCTATTGTCCTTCACTCAGCCTTCCTTATGGTCCATCTGTCACATCCATAGGTTACTATGAGGAATACCATTGCTTTAACTGCTTTAACTATGCAGATCTTCGTTGCCAGTGTGCTGTCTCTATTCTTCACTATTTTATTGAGATTGGGCTTTGCTTTCCTCCCAAGAAGGAAACGTCTTCTGATTTCCTGGCTGCTGTCTGCGTCTGCAGTCATCTTTGCATCTAGAAATACAAAGTCTGTCCCTTCTGGAAGTTGTAAACTAAAATAATTTGGACTCGGCTGCCGTAATTTGTTCATTGCTGTAACTCTATCCTCCCTGCTATTTGATGAATCCTCCTTGAATTCGGTGTGCCTTGCTTCTGAGTAAATGTGTATGGAAATATGCTTGTCATTTATGTTGACTTTTGGTTGACTTGGATTAAGTAGGTGTGGTAACGTAATGAGGAAGCATTTTTTATCTGGTGGGTTTTATTACCGGTTGAACGTCAGGTTGTGCATATTCCAGCGAAGTCTTTGGCCTGGGTGATGCCTCAAAGCCCACACAGTGACAGGGGTCAGTTAGCAAGACTTCCTTTTCACCCGGCCAGGGCTCCTAGGTGTGGTTCTTGTCTGCTGCAGACTTTCCAGATTGCAATGGAGAAGAAAGGATACCCACACTATGCATGAAGGGCAGGCCTCAGAAATACGCCCCCACCCTGTCCTTGGGACATACTTGCTTTGGGAGGGGCAGTTCCTCTTTGCATCTCCCATCAGTCTGAAGGTTTTCAGCCTGACTGTGACTTCATGGGATGAATCATTTTGTGAAGTGTTGGCTGAAAGTAAGAGTTACCCTCCCACCACCCTCCAGTGACAAGCTCTGTGATGTCTTAAAGAATCCTTGCAGCAGCGTGGTACAATCTTTTAAGGTGTGACACATCTCTTTGTTCCTCCATCTATCCATCCATCTGTTTTTTATACCCTGTTTCTTTTCATATCGGGACTCAAGACAGTAAAGTGAATTATTCATATAAATGTGTACATGCAAAGAGTTGTGATTAAAGTGGTTTTAAATCTATCTTATATAAATAAAAATGTAATGTTCGTTTATGGGATTAACATAACTCAGAAACCACTAGATGAATTGACACCAAATTTGGACACGATATGCCTCTCAGGCCAACAAGTGACCATCACTCATAAAAACACTGAAAAACACAGCAGAGGGGACTTAAAAAGCCAAAAACTAAAAATACATTACAACGCAATATACACACATTACAACACACATACATATACACATATATACACACACTAAACACATACTGTATACACAGACTGGGCCGCAGCAACGCATGGCAGTGGATGGCTAGTCTACACACACATGCACACATACACATGTTTGTGTGTGTCTGTGTGTGTGTTTGTGTATAATCTATATGTCTATATATCTATAATTATTATATTCTATCTTTAATAAAAGTCAGTGTTTGTATGTGTGTATGGATGTATCTGTGTATGTGGCAGCTTTCTGATTGGCTCCCACTTCCACAAACTACGACCCCCACAAAAGACGAACCTGCACTGCCAGGTTCCCAAGCTATTGATAATATAAAGAAGAATAAAATGTAAACATGTTTGAACATTAATTTAAACCAAGCAATAAAATCCCCAGCACACTAAAGAATCCCTTCTAAAACAATCAAATTTCCAGAACTTCCTGGAACCAGATGCGCTGCCAAAAAGACAACAAAGAAGGATCTGCCATATCACCTCTAGGAAAGTATTCCAGACTCTAACACAGTAGTTCTCAACCTGTGGGTCCCCAGATGTTTTGGGCTTCAACTCCCAGAAATTCTAACAGCTGGTAAACTGGCTGGGATTTTTGGGAATTGTAGGCCAAAACATCTAGGGACCCACAGGTTGAGAACCACTGTCCTAGGAGCAACCACAGAGAAGGGAATCCCAGCATTCCCACAAAGCTTGCCAGTGGAAGTGGGTGAGTTGAAGAGAAGGGTCTCCCCTGAAGATCTTGAAAGTCTTCAGGAAGCCTGGTAGCCTGTTCTGGCAGTGGTCCCTCTCGAAAAGTTTACATTGCATCATTAGTGGCAAACAAAGTGCAACAAAGTGGCAAACAAAGCCCAAGATACACATATACCTTTCTTCTTTCTTCTGACTACGCTTGGCAGAGGATCTTGGCTTCCTGTCTTGTTCCAGAAAAGCAGCGACCAAAACACACAAAAGAAGACCATATCCTCCCAGTGCAGCTGCCCACACCTTTCCTACATCCCCAAAGCCAGCTCTCGACACTGGCACTACTCCCAGCTTCTGCAAGCGCTTCTCTTTTGGAGATGTACTTACTACCTCAGGACAGTGTTTTGGGATATGACCAAGGGAAAGAGCACATTTGCCATCTGCTGGGGACAAGAGAAAAGATGGAGCCAACCCTCTTGGGAATGAAATGTGGGAGCTGCCATCCTTGTTCGGCCTTGTTGGGCAAGCAGCCTGTGTCTCTGGAAGGAAAGGGGCTGGCCAGCTGGCAGCCCACAAAGAACTGCTTTGTACATTCAAAAGGCAAGATTTAAAGGATCCAGGCAGTTTGTGCTTCCTAGGTTTATGAATGAAATGTATCCCATCCATTTTCTTAATGATCTTCACAACAAACATGCATATTGTTGCCAGTGAGATAAAATTCAGTGATCAAAATTCTGCTCCAAGAAAAGCCAATTTATGCAAGCTATATAGATTACACAAATTGTTCAAACAAACAAAAAACATACGAGTTCCCATGTTCTGATTATATTTCATATAACATTAATGGGTATTCCCCTGACTTTTTGTGGGTAAAACAAGTGTGATATCACTGAGCTTAGCCTAGGCTCAAGCAGAGCAAGAAACATGAAGCCGTTCTAGGGCCAGGCCCTTTGCGCGTGAACTGCGTTTTCACTTTCTTCCACTCACACACTTTCACAAGGAACGTGAAATGACAACTCTCAAAGAGGAGGTTGGTGGAGAGTCCTCTGCCTACCCCCATCTCCACAATCCTTTGGCCATGAGGTTGTTTCACAACTTTCTTCACTGGACAGATAATTGTGCTTTGCGTCCTCACAAGAGTTTGGTCAGGTAGGCCACCTTTTTTAGCCTTTTCAGATATAAGACTTAGTGTTAAGCCCCAGACAGCCACGTAGAAAGCACTTTGAATATTTTTCCAGTGATATCTGTGTTTCTCACTCAGTTCTGTCTTGTCTCATTATTTAACTCTTTAAATGCTTAAACATAACTAAAAAGGTGGCTGTATTATTGGTGATGCAGCCACCCTTAGCTGCGGTGTCTGCTGTGACCAACTTGTTCACTAGGTAGTCACAGCAGACAGCACAGCTGAAGACCACTGACCCTTGAGCTCATTCAAAACCCATGAGAGTGCAATGACCCTAGGGTGAACTTTCTGGTGGTAAGAGCTGTTCAGCAGAGGAATAGGCTGTCCTGAGAATGTGGTTGGCACTCCATATTTGGAAGTCTTTAATCAGAAACTGGGTGGCATGTGGGTTGTTGTAGCTTTTTCTGTCTGTATGGCCGTATTCTAGAAGCATTCTCTCCAGACGTTTCACCTGCATCTATGGTGGGCATCCTCAGAGGTTGTGAGATCTGTTGGAAACTAGGAAAATTGGGTTTATATATCTGTGGAATAATGTCCAGAGTGGGAGAAAGGACTCTTGTCTGTTGGAGCTAGGTGTGAGTGCTTCAATTGGCCACGTTGGTTAGCATTTTATGGCCCTGCAGTTTTTAGGAGTGGCTTGTTCCTGCCTGGGGGAATCCTTTGTTGAGAAGTGATGAGCTGTTCCTGATTGTTTCTTGTCTGGAGTTCCCTTGTGTTTGAATTTTGTTCTTTATTTACTGTTATAATTTTAGAGTTTTTTAAATACTGGTAGCCAGATTTTGTTCATTTTCATGGTTTCTTCCTTTCTGTTGAAATTGTCCACATGCTTGTGGATATCAATAGCTTCTCTGTGTAGTTTGACATGGTGGTTGTTAGAGTGATCCAGCATATCTGTCTTCTCAAGTAATATGCTGTGTCCAGGTTGGTTCATAAGGTGCTCTGCTATGGCTGACTTCTCTGGTTGAAGTCATCTGCAGTGCCTTTCATGTTCCTTGATTCGTGTTTGGGCAATGTTGCCTTTGGTGGTCCCTATGTAGACTTGTCCACAGTTGCATGGTGTATGGCAGACTCCTGCATGAAGAGAGGATTGGAAAGGAAAGTCATCATTCCTCTGGCTAAAAGAAAGGAAAGCCAACATCTTGTATTGCAGGTATCAGTCTTGAACCCCTGTACAGCAGGAAATTTCATAGCAGTCTCAGCTGTTCCTAGCACTGGGGAATTTTTGCATAGGAAACTTTATACTGAGGCAGATCATTGGTCCATAAGGTCCAGTCTTGCCCATTCTAAATTGGTAGCTGCTCACCATTCAGCTTTCAGACCTGGAGATCCCTGTTATTCCCTGGTGATCTGACATTCAAGCCCAACCTTGGTTGATTTGTGAAATCAGGCTGGGTTGGTGGTTTCAAAGTAGTGGTTCTTCCTTTCCTTGCTATGTGTAATCATCATTCAGTCCTCAGCTCACATACCTGCTACTACCCACCACCATCTGCTTTCTTTTCAGTGGTCTGTTCAAAACAGCTGAAAAAATGCTGACTCCGCCATCTTCAGTCGTCTTTTGATAGCAAATAAACTGCAAGTAGGATTGGGAACCAGAGGTTCAGAGCTCAAGTGTGACCAAACTACTGATGGGGTAGCCCAGCCATGCTTTGTCCCATTAGGAATATGATGGCATCTGCAGTGACCTACTTTGCAGGGCTGTTTCTTCTGAGTGTGTTCCTAGAAATACCATTAACCATTTTGCAGGCTTCGAAATGGTCTAGAAATAACCAGAGGATTATGTTCCTGCCCACCCAGTTAGAAAGCTGAGTTTTCCACAGCCCCCTGTTCAGAATCAGGTGGGCATTATTATGGAGTAGCATTTCTCCTCCTTTTGTGCCCCTCGCTGGCGGGGGAGAGGCTCAGACGCCATATGTCCACGAAAGGGGGGCCAGGGGCAGCGAGGAGGCAAAGTGACTGTTTTCCAAAGGGCATTAGCTAGGATCATCAATGGTTAACGTCATTCCCACTGCGGCAGGTGCTAATCTCCGGCTCGACCTACATGTGGGCCTTTGTGTCGAAGCCTTGGTCCTCGCCATGCTCCCCCTGCCCATCCCACCCCCTACCACTCACCAGCTCAGCCCCTGGGATGGGGTTTCTCCCTTGGAAGGTGGTGCAAGCCAGAGCTGGCAGCCAGTAGGTTTCTGAGAGTGACATTGGCCATCTTTGGCTAGGCAAAAGGGCATGGCTATATCGTTTGCAGAATCTTGGCAAATGTTCAACTTGACTACCCTGAGCCAGTCTCACCTAGAATCATTACACTGAAGGAAATAACGTCCAGTCCATCTCCCTTCTGCCACACAGGAACACCTAATGTAAGCTCTCTTGAGAGATGACCATCCAGCCTCTGCTTTAAAACCTCCAGGGAAGGCGATTCTAACAGACTTCTGGGCAGCACATTTCACTCCAACTGTAGCTCTTTTCCTGCTGTTTGAATCCATAGCTCCTAGACTCTGGAACAGCAGGTGACAAGCTTGCTTCCTCCTTTCAAATATGTAAACATGGCTCTCAGTCCCCTTTCAGCTTTGTGTTCTCCAGGCTAAACACACCCAGCTCCCTGATTTCAGGTGTGGAGCAGAGTCAGCGTTTCTCCAATCCTCGAGCAGGGAATAATGCCAGAGACCTCAAGGCTGCGAAAGATTTCTGCCTGAAAACCTGGAGAGCAGTTGCTGCTTGTTGGGGTTGACTGTGTGTTCCAGTGATCTGATTCCGTATAAGGCAGCGCTCTATATATCTATGTTGTTTTCTATAAATCCTGTTGTATGGGAAACACAGACCTCAATTCACAGGTAGATAAGTTCATCTCAGTGTTGGGCAGGGTCAGAACCAAAAGGTGTTTTTCAAGGATTGTGTAGATTGAAAATTTTAAAAGTCATTGTTTGTATGTCATCTATCCTGTCTCATAGGTAACGAGAGTCATTCTTGAATGGGTATTCAATTGGAGTGATAGCATATATGCAAACTGTACAACACTTTGCAGATTTTTTTATTGTGTCAGAAGCGAATTGGAGGCGCTTCTGATGTGAGAGAATTGGCCATCTGCAAGGACATTGCCCAAGGGATGCCTGGATGTGTTACCATCCTGTGGGAGGCTTCTTTCATGTTCCCGCATGGGAAGCTGGGGCTGACAGGTGGGAGCTCACCCCTTCTTGTAGCTAGAACCACCGATCTTCACATATTTAGGTCAGCAGTACATCCAGGATAAGAGTTTAACCCATTGTGCCAACATGGCTCCACTTTCAGTAATTAGCAGTAGGCTTGGCTCTTGAAATAATCCTCTCTTTTACAGCCATCAATATGACCTTAAGATGTGAGCATCTCATCCCCCTTTGCCTGTTATGCCTACTCCACAGTCCAGCATAGTGTAAATGAAGAAAACTACATACCAGTTGCATTTACAGTTGCCCCTCGCATTCTCTGTGGTTAGGGGCACAAGATCCCCATGGAAGAATCATGAATAAAAAATACCAGAGAGAACACCTTTTTAGAAATGTATAGATCTTCTAGCATGACTTTATTGTCAACATCTACTAGATGCTGAACATAGAATCATACTGGAGGACCTAGAGCAGTGGTTCTCAACCTGTGGGTCCTCAGATGTTTTGGACTTCAACTCCCAGAAATCCCAACAGCTGGTAAACTGGCTGGGATTTTTGGGAGTTGTAGGCCAAAACATCTGGGGACCTACAGGTTGAGAACCACTGGCCTAGAGTGGTGTTCTCTCTAGAAATCGATAGTCTCTCCAGAATGACCAGAAGACATTGGCCATAGAGATAACATCTGCAAAAATCGAAGCTGCAAATGTGGTTGGACAACTGTAGATCACTGTTGAATATGCGAGTGTGGTATTGCGTGCCCTTTAACAGAGAACCCGCGATAGAATTCATCTTCTTGGTAAATGTGGAACAAAATATGTCCCTTTGTGTTTGTTGTAGCAGCAGCAGCTAGTTATATTGTACCTTTTCCCAGTCTGGGACACAGGATGACTTTCAAAGGCAGCTCTTAAAAGTTAGAAATATAATTAAAGCATCAATAACATTAAAAGCAGTTTAAAACAAACCAATAAATGCAACAAATATAATAAGGACAGGACAAGCCCTTTCTCACTCAGCGGTCAGCCTTTAAAGTCCGATTGAAACAAAAGCTGTCTTCAATTTGGAAGGATAGCAAGGAGGACATCAATCTCTAAACCAAGCATGGGCAAACTTGGGACCAGTAGGCTGTTAGGAATTGTGGGAGTTGAAGTCCAAAACACCTGGAGGGCCCAAGTTGGCCCATGCCTGGACTAAAGTAATAGGACTTGGTCTGTGGGAGGTCCCAGGTTCTGGTCCTACACCTTGTCACCAAGGACAGCAGTAATCAGGTGACATGTGCCTGCCATTCTGTTGCCTCTCATGATGAAGACTCAAGCCTATAGTAAGCATGGGCAAACTTCCAAAGTCAGGCATGATCCTAGCAGCTACCAACGATCTGCTGCTTATATCTCGGACATGGGCAATCTTGGGCCCTCCAGGTGTTTTGGACCTAATAGCCTACCGGCAGCCACCAAGAAAGCCAACTCTCAAGTCCCCGCCATATATATTATACTTGTGATAGGAAGTAGACAAAGAAAAATCTCAGCCCAGAAGATTTCAAAACATTGGCAGTTACATCTGGGAGAACAGAGTCCGTCATATAAATTGGACCTGAGCCACAACCAATGCTTTGAATTGTCCCGGAAAAAGGCTAGCAGCCAGAGGGGTTGTTGTGCTCTTGGTTAAAAGCAGAGTGTTTTCTCTGTACATTATACGGAGTTGCTTTACAAGGGCACGGTTCCCATGTCGACCTTTGGCCACATCTGAAGTGGCTCCTAAGTGGGCTGGATATGTTGTGGCAGGAAACCAGTTGGACAGGCCCTCTGCCAGCTTCGGAGCTGGAATGTGGGCAGACCAGTGAATCTGGGCAGGGAGGGACCTAGGCCTGGCGGGAGATGCACCGGGCCATGCATTTGGACAGGTGTAAGCTCTCCTTGCAGCCTGGATCCTCAGCCCCAAAGCGGGGAAGCTGCAAGTTGCTCTGGGTGATGCCAGCTGGAGCCAAGCTGCTTGCGCAGAGGGTGGCCTGCAAGAGGCGTATCATAGTGGAGGTGGGGGAACACAGCCTTTGAGGCTTTAACTCTTTGTAGCCCCTGTGCGCTTTCTGCTCTGGAGTTGCTTAATTGCTACCACTCAGGGTTTGTTTGCTCTGCGGGTTGCTGAGCCCCAGAATTCCCTCTTTTGTCATTGAAATGCACCAGCTGCTCTCATGTAGGTCAGTCATTTGCATAACAGTTTAAACGGAGTCCCTGAAGCATTTGCACCTGCAGCCCTGGCTGGCTGGCTGGCTGGGTGTCTCCCCTTTAATCCTGCCTCTCTGTTTATATGGAGCCTTATGTGGGGAGGGCCAGAGGGAGGTGAGCTTTGAAGGGAAGGTGTCCTATGTGGAGGCAAAGGAGGAGGGGAAGCCTGGAAGGATCAGCTTACACAGCACTTCTCTGGGGGATGCGTAGCGCTTTGGAGCTGGAATCTCTAGAGCAGCCCTTTCAGCTAGGACTTCTCCATGCTGAAGATAGGGGAGTGATGGCTGAGAGACAGTGGCTGGCCTTACTTACTTAG
This sequence comes from Anolis apletophallus, assembly GCA_030556195.1. Taxonomy (NCBI): domain Eukaryota; kingdom Metazoa; phylum Chordata; class Lepidosauria; order Squamata; family Anolidae; genus Anolis; species Anolis apletophallus. The sequence continues at coordinate 7,890,598 of JARBWK010000005.1, forward strand.
GCGATCCATCGTAGATCGAGGATGATGGTTTTCCAGATGTAATGTCTTGGCGTTGGGTCTGTAGGTGGTCCACATGTTCTCCCACAGTGAGGACATGGGTTTCCAGATGGAAGGCAGTCCTGGTCAGGGTTGGCTTGACGTGCCTTCCTCTTGGCACATTTCTCCCATTTGCCCTCCATTTGTGCCTCTTTGAATTCCACAGCACTGCCGGTCACAGCTGACCTCCATCTAGAGTGCTCAAGGGACAGGGCTTTCCAGTTCTTGGTGTCTATGCCACAGGTACTGAGGTTGGCTTTAAGCCCATCTTTAAATCTCTTTTCCTGTCTACCAACATTCCTTTTTGCCATTTTTGAGTTCGGAGTAGAGTAACTACTTTGGGAGACGGTGATTGATCATTCGGAAAACGTGGCCAGTCCAGTGTAGTTGATGGTGGAGGAGCATCGCTTCAGTGCTGGTGGTCTTTGCTTCTTCTTCCAGCATTGTGACATTTGTCCGCCTGTCTTCCCAAGAGATTTGCAGGATTTTTCGGAGGCAGCACTGATGGAATCATTCCAGGAGTTGAGTGTGACGTCTGTAGACAGTCCACATTTCGCAGGCATAGAGCAGGGCTGGGAGGACAATGGCTTTATAAACAAGCATCTTGGTCTCCTTACTGATGTCCCGGTCCTCAAATACTCTCTGCTTCATTCGGAAGAATGCTGCACTCGCAGAACTCAGGCGGTGTTGTATTTCAGTGTCAACGCTGACTTTTGTGGAGAGGTGGCTGCTGAGGTAGCGGAAATGGTCAACATTTTCTAGTGTTACACCATTAAGCTATATTTCTGGTATTGCAGAGGGATTGGCTGGTGACTGCTGGAAGAGCACTTTGGTTTTCTCAATGTTCAGTGGCTGCCCTATGAGTCAAGACTGTGGTAAAGTCTGATATAACAGGCATGGCAAACTTGGGCCCTCCAGGTGTTTTGGACTTCAACTCTCACAATTTGTGGCTGTTACGAATTGTGGGAGTTGAAGTCCAAAACACCTGGAAGACCCAAGTTTCGCCCATGCCTGAGATATAAACAGCAGATCATTGGTAGCTGCTGAGGTTATGCTTGACTTTGGACTTCAGAGGTTTATGGATCCTACCGGAAGAAACCAGGCAAGCCCAGGACTCTCCTAGCTGTTTTATCTGGCCAATGTTTACAGGATTGTGGCCTCTGAAAACACCACAGTGTGTTTTCCCAGCAACTCCTCCTCCATGTGATTTTTTGCTTTGGCAGAGTTTTCAGTTCCACACCTATCTGGCAAACTCCTGTTAACAAAGGCCTAGTGGTTCATATCTGGAACATAGCAAAGAGGGTGGGGAGAGATGTCAGCCTTACAATGTAGTTTTTGTACAGAGCATAAATGAGAAAATGTGAAGGGAACCTCATTAGCTGCCACACCTCTCCATCCCTGCACCTAAAAGGAACGAGTCCTTGTTCATCCAGGGACAAGTGGAGCAAGACCACCTTTTGTTCTAGGCCTGGGTTATTTCCACGGCTTCCCCAAGACTTTGTTTGTTGCTGAATAATGTATCTTTGTAAATTATACTGCAGAAAAGCATCCTGGCCTCTTTGCTTTTGGGCCCCGCATCCTCCCCCCCCCCCCCCCCGGGGCAATGGTAGAAAAGGGCCCCTAAACAACTAATCCTACCAAAACTATTTCTGGCTACTAGCCCAATTCCCCATAATTGGCTATGGAGAACCTCTAGTCTGGAATGCACACTCAGGTGCAGCATGACTGATGCAGATCGGATTCTCAAGGTCTAAGTAGTTCAGCAGAAAATAAAGAAAATGAAAATGAACACGTGTGATCCACACAGCTATGAGAATAGTTCAAGCAATAGTAATGCAAGAAAATCCACTCCTTTTCCAGCTTTCAGCTGCCTATACCAATAACCCCACCAAATAATATTTGACCATAATGCAGACAAGAACTGCAAAGCCCATTTACCTTGTTGGCAGAAGTCCAGCACGCTAGACCTTGCAAGAATTTGAAGTTTGCCTCTAGCTATGGGAAAAGAGGGCGATCTCGCTCCAGGTGGATTGGGTCAGTCATGGAAGGAAGCTACGGACACCCTGAGTTCAAAAGGCCAGAGCTGGGCAGTGAAGGCCTCTCATCCATAGGGTCAACATAAATCAAAGTTGTCTTGATGGAAAATAACAACTATTGCAAAGCTGTTGCATGGAGCAAGAACATGGGTTGTGAAGAGCTGACCAGTAAATTACATCCATCCCAAAACTGGTGTGATGTCAGAGCAGCTTTTCTGTGCTGAGCTGGATGGAGGCCCTTGTGCTTTCCAATCACTACTAGCTGTGGTTTTGGGACCAAGGTCGACAAAGAAGACTCATCTCCAGCCAGATGTCTTCGAAGAAAGGCAGGATGCAGTTTTCAAGTTGCCACTAAAACTAA